>ML677412.1:14702316-15133400 GCA_007922305.1 Dermatemys mawii | reverse complement strand
GCAGTAGTCACACCAATCCCAAATATAGAAGTAAAATAACCTCTCTGTTCCTATTTGAAATTCTCTAATTTATGTATCTCAGGATCGCATTAGCCCTTTTGGCCACAGCGTCACACTGGGAGCTTGTGTTCCGATCATTATTCAGTGCAAATTCCAAATCTTTTTGAGAGCCACTGCTTCCCAGGTTAGAGTCCTTCATTGTGTAAGTATGGCCTCCATTCTTGGGTCCTAGATTTATACATTTATATTTAGCTGTATTAAAATGTGTATTGTTTGCCTGCACCCAGTTTACCAAGAGATCCAGATCACTCTGAATGAATTACCTGTCTTCTTCATTAGTTACCACTCCCCCAAGTTTTGTTGTCATCTGCAAATTTTATCACTGATTTTTTGTGTTTCCTTCTAGGTCATTGATAAAAATGTGAATATAGGGCCAAGAACCAGTCCCTGCAGGACCCCTCTGGAAACATACCCACTTGATGATGATTCCCCATTTACAGTTACATTTTGAGACCTATCCATTTGCCAATTTTTAATCCATTTAATGTGTCATGTCAATTGCAGGCTGTTCTAGTTTTTTAATCAAAATGGCATGTGGTACCACGTCAAAAGCCTTAGGCTTGGTACAATATTACTTTTATCAACCAAACTTATTGAAGAGATTACAAATCAGTTTGACAGGACCTATTTTCCATAAGACCATATTGATTTGCATTAATTACATTAACCTCCATTAATTCTTTATTGATCAAGTCCCATATCATTATCTTGCCCAGGACAGACATCAGATTGAGAGGTCTATAATTACCCAGGTCATTCCATTTACTCTTTTTAAAAATTGGCACATCAGCTTTTGTGCAGTCTTCTGGAGCTTTCCCAGTGCTCCAAGACTTACTGAAAATCAACATTAATGGTTCAGTAAGCACCTCAGCCACTTCTTTAAAAACTCTTGGATGCAAGTTCTCAGGACCTGCTGATTTAAAAATGTCTAACCTTAGTAGCTACGTAGACATGTCTCTCTCCTATTTCAGTTCGAGTGGCTCCCACTTGACCGCTGCACGGAGTTTGCACTTCTAATCACCAGCTTGAAGTCAGTGAACAACTCTTCTCTGCATATTTTACAGTTCTCATTTTTTTCCTAGGGTGATCAGATGTCCCGATTTTATAGGGACAGTCCTGATATTTGGGTCTTTTTCTTATACAGTCTCCTATTACCCCTCACCCCCATCCCAATTTTTCATACTTGCTATCTGGTCACCCTATTTTTTCCTACACCCAGCACTTCCTCCCTTCCCTCTGATAAAGGCTTTAGAATAATCACTCTCTTTATATCTTTTACCCACACGCAGCTTGTGCCTTCTTCCATGCTGGGAACACTGTTCCACTTCTTGAGCACCTGGCAACCACACTTTCTATCGGAGTTGGGAGAATATTGCTGAAAAGATTCATGAGCTTTTGTTCAAATGAAATCCACCACTTGCTTGGATGATACTTATATGATCCCTTTGATTCACATTTGAAAAATTTTGTGCAACGGTGTGCATGCACGGAAATGTGTGTGGAGGTTTCATGAACCGATAACTTTTCCAAGCTCCTAACAGGGATGTTTACACATTTTCCAACATTGTGTATCGGTGGTTTGTTATTTTTTTCTGAATCAACTGTTATAATCTGTGAGGACAGGTCGATGCTCAATCCAAAGGAGTACTGTAGATATAATTTTGTATTAATTTAAAAAAGTAAACGAAAAGTCAATAGAATAAATTAACTGACTAATATGAGACTGAGAATTTATGAACTTCTTTACACCTTTGTCCATCTATTCTTTAACAGACAGCAGCGTAGGGGCTTGGAGCTCTGGGTCCAGTTTGTAAACTAAGCTCAAATATCTCTCGTGCAGGGTTCACTTGTCACCTCACTTCTGCCATCACGTCCTTCCGTATGTTTACGATGCGAGTAGGAGAGTTAATAAGGAAACATGGAGTGTTATGCTTTCAGCTGCATCACAGTCAGGGTGCATAAGATTAGACAGTTGTGGTGTGGCCTGCATGCTGAAGTTATTTGTCCAGACTATAAAAATCTATTAATGCAATTGTGAAGTCTGGACGTTGGAAAAAGTATAATTAAATCGCTTCAGTTTATTCTGAAAGGAAATTTGCTAAACTATATTGTGATTCATTTTCTTGTGCCATCTGCTGGATTCTAGTTGAAAGTGCATTCATGGTTCAGGTTTTCATAAATTAATGCAGGTTGACTATGTGCTATCATGTCAGCTAATACATATGTTTTCAACCAACCCCATGGAAGATTTCCTGATAATAAGGAAGGTATCCCATGTTATGTGACTTTGGTAAAAAATAACACAGAAAGAGTCCCTTGCTTCTAACACCGAACAAGGAACTGTATTAGAATAAGGAAAGTGGCATTATCCCCAACATCCCTTTGTCCTTATGTCTGCCTCACTGTAAAATTTCTACCTAGACCAGAGTTTCTCAAACTGGGGGTCGCCGAGCACTTCCAAGGGGGTCGCGAGCTCCCGCTGCCGCTTAAAAGCCACCGAATGAATTACTTCCGCATTCTGCGGCTTTTCGGCAGACATGCGGAGCTACTTCGGAAGCGCTCGGCATGTCCGCTGAAAAGCCGCCGAATGCGGCAGTAATTTATTCGGCGGCTTTTTGGTGCACATACAAGGGTCTGCTGCGGCAGCCGAGGAAGGAATAATGAGTCGCAGTTCTCAAAAATTTGAGAACCACCGACCTAGACTCTTCCCCACCCCCTTCCTGCTGTCACTGCAGAGAGCCTTCAAAATGATTCATAGTCTTTGGAAAAGGAATTACTTTAACCTCACAATAATCTTGACAGATGGGACAGTATTATTTCTATGGCTGTTTATCGCTTCTTATGTACAATGTCACCCGAAAGTGAGAACAGGTGTTTGCATGGCACTTTTGTAGCTGGCATTGTAAGGTATTTATGTGCCAGATATACTAAACATTCCTACGCCCCTTGATGCTTTGACCACCTTTCCAGAGGATGCTTCCATGATGCTGCTGCTTATTAAAAAAAATGTGTTAATTAAATTTGTCACTGAAGTTCTTGGGGGAATATTGTATGTGTCCTGCTCAGTTTAACCCACGTTTGGCCATATATTTCATGCTATAGCAGTCTCAGTTGATGACCCAGCACATGTTCGTTTTAAGAAAACTTTCACAGCAGATATGACAAAACGCAAAGGCGGCACCAATGTGAGATTTCTAAGGCTCTGTCTAAAGCAAGGGAAATTCACTTTGACCACGGGAAGTTCTGACATTGCTAAAGAGCAGGAAGGAAACGTTCCCTGTATTTGTAATTTACCGTTCACTTCAACAAAGGCATGCTATGGCGGGTCTGGCACCGCAGCGCGCCTTTGTGGCAGGGATGTGATGGGGTGTCGGCCCATCGCCACTCCCCGGTCCCCACGCCTGTCTGCCTGCGGACGGCCCGATGAGGCCCAATGGTCTGTCCCCACACAATCACCCCTCGATCAGGGTAGTGGGTCTTAACGGCCAGAGTCCATATAGATCACTCCCAATGGCGGGGGGAGTGTGGCCCAATGGCCGGGGGAGTGTGGCCCAATGGCCAGAGTACATACACCTTCCCCCTTCCAGGCGGGGTAGTGCGGCCTAGCGGCCAGAGTCCATGCAACTCACCCCAAATGTTGGGGCAACATGGGTGGGGTAGTAGGGGGACCTGGGCCTGCCCTCTCCACCCGATCCCGACCCGAGGGGCCCTGCTAGTGCCAGGGTTCCCCTTGCCCCTAGCTTGGCAAGGATCTGCCCACAACACGCCAAGCATCTGGGTGGCTCTACCGCCGTTTCTCTCTCAAGTTCCCCTGGGTCACTTCCTACCGTACACACTGCATTCTCCCCTTTGGTGGTGGTGGGGGGGGGGAGGAGGGGAGGTCCTTCAGTCTGTTTCCCTCCTGTGGCATCCTCTGTCAGGGTCTCAGGGTGTGTCCTGGCTTGGCTGGCCTCTAGATCTTGGAGTGCAGGCTGTCCCCTCCTTGGGATCTGGTGGCATGCCTCCTTGCCCTCTGGCAGTCAGCCCAGACTGAGCAGCTTTGCAGGCTTTTATACCTGTTCTCCAGTTGCAGCATGCCCAGCAGAGCTTCCAGGGCATGGCTTCCTCTGCTAGGAAGGAGGGATTAACCCCTGCAGTACCAGTTCGGGGCCACTTTGGCCCATCACAGATGCCCATCTATGTGCATAGATTATAAAAAGGTTTAGGATGATAAGGGAAAGTATCTAATGAATGTATTGAACACTAAATACCAAACTTGGTGATTAATTGAAAACTGGGAGATAGACATTATTCCATAAGTAGTCCCAATGATTTTGTGCCACTGTGTGTACAGTGAGTGATGCTCAGTATCAATAAAGCTGTCCTACTTAGGCCTGTAGTACTATACGAAAGAGAAAAGCACATTTTCAGTAACAGATTTATACTGAACTGTTATCAACAGGACAAACCTCAGAATATCTCGTAGCCCAGTGACTGCAGAATCTCACTGCATGGATGAAACGATGGTGTAGGGAGGAGGGGTTTAGATTTTTTAGGAACTGGGGAGACTTTTGGGAGAAGAGGAGCCCGTATAGGAAGGTTGAGCTCCACCTAACTAAAATGGAACCACATGGCTGGCACGTCATATTAAAAGGGTCATAGAGCAGTTTTTCAACTAAGGACGAGGGAAAGCCGACAGGTGCGGAGGAGTACGTGGTTTGGACATCCCTTAGGGGAGGATTTATTAACAGAGAATCTCTATGTCCTAGTGAGGACCAGAGGATAGAAAATGATCAAATACAGGCAGGGTCTGATCAGAAACAGTCAAATAAAAAAGAGTCCCATTCAATTACATCGTGTAATGGCAGACAGCTAAAAGGAGACAAGTTTTTAAAGTGCTTATATACCCAGTGCTAGAAATCTCAATAATAAAATGGGTGAACTAGACTATATAGTATAAAGGAGAATATTGATGTAACAGGCATCACGGAAACTTGATAGAATGAGGATAATCAATGGGACCGATACAGTAATACCAGGGTACAAAATATATCGGGAGGACACAAGGGGTCAGGCTTATGGGGGCACTATGTGCAAAAGAAAACATAGAATCAAATGAAGTAAAAATCGTAAATGAATCCAACTGTACCATAGAATCTTTACAGATAGAAATTCCACGCTCTAATAAGAATATAGCGGTAGGGATATATTACCTATCGCCTGACCAGAATAATGACAGTGACTGTGAAATGCTCAGGGAGATTAGAGAGGCTATTAAAATAAAAAACTCAATAATAATAATGGGGGATTCCAAGTATCTCCATATTGACTGGGTACATCACCTCAGGGTGGGATGCAGAGATAACGTTTCTTGACGCTTTAAATGACTGCTTCTTGGAGCAGTTGGTCCTGGAACCCACCAGAGGAGAGGAAATTCTTGAGTTAGTTCTCAGTGGAGCAGAGGATCTGGTCCAAGAGATCAAAGTGGTTGGACCGCGTGGTTATAGGGACCATAATATAATTAAATTTGGTATCTCTATGGCAGGAAAAAAACCACAGTGGCCCAACACTGTAGCATTTAATTTCAGAAAGGGGAACTACACAAAAAAGGAGGAGGTTAGTTAAACAGAAATTAAAGGGTACAGTACCAAAAGTGAAATCTCTGCAAGTTGCATGGCAACTTTATAAAGACAACAAAGTAAAAGAAGCAGTGAGAGGCAAAAAGGCATCCTTTAAAAAGTGGAAGTTAAATCCTAGTGAGGAAAATAGAAAGGAGCATAAACACTGGCAAGTAAAGTGTAAAAATACAATTAGGAAGGCCAACAAAGAATTTTAGGAACAGTTAGCCAAATAAAAAAAATTGCTATTACTTTTTGTGTAAGTACATAAGCAGCAGGAATCCTGATAAACAGCCAGTGGGGCCACTGGACAATTGAGGTGCTAAAGGAGCACTCAAGGATGATAAGGTCATTGTGGAGAAGCTAAACGAATTCTTTGCATCAGTCTTCACGGCTGAGGATGTGAGGGAGATTCCCAAACCGGAGCCATTCTTTTTAGGTGACACATCTGAGGAAAGAGTCCAGCGGAGAGCAAAACAATGATCGGGATGCTGGAGCACATGACTCATGAAGAGAGGCTGAGAGAACTGAGACTGTTTAGTCTGCAGAAGAGAAGAATGAGCGGGGATTTGATAGCAGCTTTCAACTACCTGAAAGGGGGTTCCAAAGAGGATGGATCTAGACTGTTCTCAGTGGTACCAGATGGGAGAACAAGGAGTAATGGTCTCAAGTTGCAGTGGGGGACGTTTCGGTTGGATTTTAGGAAAAACTTTTTCACTAGGAGGGCAGTGAAGCACTGGAATGGGTTACCTAGGGAGGTGGTAGAATCCCCTTCCTTAGAGGTTTTTAAGGTCAAGCTTGACAGCCCTGGCTGGGATGATTTAGTTCGGGTTAGGCTGGATACAACTAAGTTTGGCATCTGTACAACATCACATAATATGTTTCTTTTTAATTTTAAATAGTGTCAGTTAGTAGACAGTGTTGTGAAGATTGGTAATAGTGCATTGCAAACCGGTGTGCTGTACAGAGCAATTTTGCTTGTCTACTGTTTGAAGCCCTTTAAAGTCTTTCCCCGCCCTGTATTGATCTTAGTAGCAATCACAGAATTTGAAAATCTACAGGGGTTTGTCATCTTTACCAGTCTGGGGAAAACAAAGGATTCTCTCACCCTGGCCCCAAACTCTCACGCCTCTAGACAATGTTATTTCATAAACACAGGAACACAGAAATTTTCATACATGATCAGACCACGCTTCCCTCTAGTTTGGTTTCATACCCCTTCTGTGTCATTCGGTACTCATCATTGTTGTTTTGGACTGGGTATTGGACTGAATGGACTATGTTTTAACCTGGTATGGTAAATCGTAGTTTCCTAATGACTATAACTCATGCTTACATAGCATCTTCAATCTGAGGATCTCAACTTGCTTCATAAAGATCAGTTTATTTAACTACATAACAGCATTGTGAGGCAGATTAATAACACCCCCATTATACAGATGGAGAAACTGAGGTACAGGGCACTCAAGCACAAGCGCCAACTTTTGTCAGCGCCAGTGGGTGCTTGCACCCTCCCACCCTCGCGTCCCTGCCCAAACTCTGCCCCTCTGTGCCCCTATTGGACCCCTCCCCAAATCTCTGCCCAAGCCCCGCCTCCTCCCCTGAGCACGCTGCGTTCCCCCCATCCTCTTCCTCCCAGCTGTTCCACGGCAAAAGCATTGGGAGAGAGGAAGTGGGGAGAAGCAGGATGCATTGGCGCGCTCAGGAGAGGAGGCGGAGGCAGAGAGGTGGTGAGCTGGGGCAGGACAGGGAGCTGCTGGTGGGTGTTCTTCACCCACCAATTTTTCCCTGTGGGTTCACCAGACCCGGAGCACCCATGGAGTCGGCACCTATGCATTCAAGTGATTTTCCCCCATGTCAAAGGAGGA
Organism: Dermatemys mawii; assembly: GCA_007922305.1. Classification (NCBI taxonomy): domain Eukaryota; kingdom Metazoa; phylum Chordata; order Testudines; family Dermatemydidae; genus Dermatemys; species Dermatemys mawii. The sequence continues at coordinate 15,125,875 of ML677412.1, read as the reverse complement.
GTCTGTGGCAGAACTAAGAACAGAACCCAGGTTGTCTGATCCCGATCCTGTTCCCTGATCATATGGCAATCCTTCCTCCCTGGAAATGCAAAATGTTCGTGTTACTATTTTATCAAGATGCAATGAAGGCTAGTTTCTGTAAGTAAATCTGTGGATGTGGATCCACACCTCAACATCATGGGGAAGAGGCAATATTTGAATGCTATATAAATAAAATGTGATGATATGCAAAACACACCATGGGAATTACTTACTACATCTATATCTGGCTAACAGGAGCAGGAGTGTAAAGAGAACACACATCTGCTAAGCGTTGCCAATTTGGGTTATAGTAACAGTCAAGACATGGCAATTTGGCTTTTAATTCAGGTTAGCGACTTGATTTCAATGCCAGGATGTGCACAGGTTTTCGCTTGGGGTGCTAACTTGAATTACAAACTGAATTGCCATATGTTCATTGCTATTTTAACCCAGGTGAGTTAACCGGAGTTAAGAACACACCTTTTTTTGTGCTGGCAACAAATAAGGAATCAGAGAGGTAGCTGTGTTTGTCTGGATTTGCAGAAGCGACCAAGAGTCCTGTGGCACCTTAAAGACTAACGAAAGTATTGAAGCAAAATAAGGAATAATTTTTTTCAGTATAGCATTAATGCAACAGCATTAAAAAACCAGTAATATATATAGATATTTCACATCTGCTGTGATAAAAGCAGGTCCCTCTGCCTCAGTTGGCTCTGTTTTGTCTTTCAGCAGCTGACAAACAATGTAATCTAACCATGATATATTATGAAGGTTATCATTCACTTTCTTTTGTTAAGTCAAAAGCTTGTCCTCCATTCTAGTAAAACTATTAATTCTCATATTATCTTGGATATGAGTCTATAAATAAAATATATTTCCAATTTTTGAGATAATCTTTTAAGTACTGGGTTAGAATAATGTGACAATTTTTCTTCAACATTACAACAACATCCCTAAAAAATTAATGTATAATGTAGTTACAAAAGCTTTATTTGTTAGATGTTTTCATATTGAATCACATAGACCTAGGATTATTCATTGAACAGGCTGAGTAGACAGACAAAGATATTTTGAGAAGCATGAACATGATTCTCTCAGTGGAAATAAGAACATTTATCCCTGAAGGATATATGACCTATGGACTAAAAATGGGTCAGGCAATTCTGCAGTTAAAAATTTATCATCGTTGACCGAATATGGTAAAATGGAAGCAGTCTATTTACCATGCCAGCGAATAATCATATTCAAATTCTTTTAGATTCTATTGAGGGCAGAACAATGATATGCAGCAAAATGACAATGGTCAGTCTAAAATGGTAAAAAAAAATCATGTGATATGTTGATGGGAAATGAGTAATGCCATAAAAATGAGAAACATTTTAAAACCTAGTTACAAAAATATATTTAAATATATGGTTTTTTTAAAAAAATTACATACTGTTGGACTTCCGGCAGTCACTAGGGGGATGGTGTCTACATCCCTTCCCCACCTCCTAAAATCCATAACCATCAGCAACTGAATCACTGTTTTTCCATCTAACATTCATCAGCTATTAGTCTGCAACTCTTTTCTTTTAATTTACTACCATTATGGATGTTGCTCCACCTTCAGACTCGACAAAATCCTAAAAAGCAGAAGCTGTTGGACAGCCCTCTTGTAGCTAAAATGGCTGACCAGGAAAAGGCTGTCCTTCTGAGATTAGATGAAAGTATGGACTGGCTAAAACAAATCCCAAACAAGCAGACTACCTTGAGTAAAATATCTGAAGATATAATGGAGATCAAAAATATTACTAGCACACACCAAGCTAATTTGCAAAGCTTGGCATCAAGAGTAGAGGAAGCTGAGAATAAAACAGACTTCCTAAAAGACACAGTGAGTACTAAGAATATAACCTCAGAGCAACAAGAAAGGACTATTAAAGCACTGCAGGAGAAGTACAGTACTTAATGATCTAGACAGAAGACCAAAGAGAGAGAATTTGAAAACTGAGAGTCTCCCAGAAGGGATGGAGAAAACAGGAGGCAGGGGAATTTTTATCCACCATACTGAGAGAGCTTGTGTCTCCCCCACTATCGGAACTTAGATATTGAGAGAGCCCACTGCTCTCTTCCACCAAAGCCCCCTCCAAATTCAAAGCACTGGGCCATAATTCTAAGATACCATATTGAAAATATAGTATTAAAAAACTTGTTCTTTAAAGAACCCGTGAACTGGAAAATCTGAAAAAAAATAATAATAAAAAAAAAAAATACACAGGCTGATGAATTTTTCCCAGATTACACCTAGGACAAGGTAGAAAAGAGGGATAAATTCAATAGATCAGGAGCGCTTGCCAAAGGATTGGGTTTGGACTACTTCATTTTCTTCTCTGTTACCGTCAAAGTTAATAAGGAATGCAAGATATTTAATTTTGTGAGAGCAAAGAAGCTGAAAGGTATCTGACCTCACTACAGCAAAAGAACCCGCGCAGAAGAGAGGATGAATTAAAACAACTTTACCAAATCAGACCCTGCAGTTTTGGGTTTCAGTTCTGAGTCTAGCAACAAAGAGTAGAGGGCAAATCCACCACAGACTCATAGGACTGGAAGGCACCCCGAGAGGTCTTCTAGTCCAGTCCCCTGCGTTCCAGGCAGGACTAAATATTATCTAGACCAGCGCTGTCCAGTAGCGATTAGATACTACCCACACTGCTAGCCACACTTGTGGTTTTGAATTGTTCTTATTAGCCACATTATAAAAAAGCCACATGTGACTAGTGGCGAACATATTGGACACCCCTGACTCTAGACCATCCTTGACAGGTGTTTGTTTAACAGTCTCCCTAGGCAACTTATTACAGCACTTAACTACCATGACAGTTAAGAAGATTTTCCTAATGTCCAACCTACCCTCTTGCTGCAATTTAAACCCACTGCTTCTTGTCTTATCCTCAGAGATTAACAAGAACAATTTTTCTCCTTTCTCCTTGTAACCACTTTTTATGTACAGTAGAACCTCAGAATTGCAAACAACTCGGGAATGGAGGTTGTTCGTAACTCTGAATACAACATTATGGCTTTTTTTCAAAAGTTTATAACTGAACATTGACTCAATATAGCTTGGAAACTACTATGCAGAAGAAAAATGCTTCTTTTAACCATCTTCATTCAAATGAAACACGCACAGAAACAGTTTTCTTACCTTGTCAAACCTTGAAAATTTTCCCTTTATTTTTTTTACTACTTTATGTTGAACAGTATTGTACTGTATTTGGTTTTTGTTTTTTCTGCTGCTGCCTGATTGCATACTTCTCATTCCAAATGAGGTGTGTTGGATGACCAGTCAGTTCGTAACTCTGAGGATCTACTGTACTTAAATTATTTCATTCATTCAATTATTTCACTTGAAGCATGGAAAGCCTTTGACAGAGTGAGCTAGCAACATCTGTTTCTTATTCTGAATAAATTTGGGTTGGGAAATCCTTCACTTCATGGATAAAGTTGTTCTATTCCAATCCCAACACTCATATCCTAACAGATAACACAATGTCCCCGTCCTCCCTTTGATACGTTTCAGGGACGTAAAGAGGGATGCTCCCCTCTCTCCACTCTAGTTCAAACTAGAATTATAACCCCTTGCAATACTAATTTTAGGGAACAGCAAGGTATTCAAGGGATCAAAGCATGGACTCAGGAGACAAAAATCCTTCTATATGCAGCTGACATCCTCTTATTTATCGAAAATCCAGATCAATCCATTACAAATATCCTACATACAATGGATAACTTTGGTAATTCTCTGGCTACAAGATAAATTGGGGTAAGTTAGAAGCAATTCATATCTTATTGGATTTAGTTGGAAGTGGCTCTCCTACTGGGACATTTCAATGGCAAGACAAACCTAAGATATCTTGGCAACCTGTTCCCTAAAGAAATCAAAAACTTAGTTCAGGTTAACGTAGCTCCATTAATTATGCAGTTGGCAAATGATTTAAATAGAAGGCAGGCACACTCTCCTCCTTTGAGGAAAAATAAACACAGCTAAAATCCTTACCAGGATCCTTTTTTTTCTGATTTCCCTTCCTATCCATTTTCCTCCCTTAAATTTTACTGAAAACCGACAGCATGTTCAGGTCCTTCTTACGGGGTGCTGGTAACAAACCGAGAATTTCCTTAAGACAGTTTACAGCTTCTATCAAAAGAGGTGGTTTTACATTTCCCAACTTTAAACTTTCCCGTCAAGCAACAATTCTTAGCCAAGCAGCACAGTGGCTCATTCACTTGTGCTCTAGTCCAGGGGTCTTCAAAATTTTCCTCGGTGGCCCCTTCTCACCAAGGAAAAAGTCGCGTATGTCTGCCAAAATGCCACTGCGCAAAGCGAAAGCTTCTGCTTTCTGCGGCGGCATTTTGTCGGGATCGGCGCCAGCGCCGGGGTCTTGTGCATCCCTGGGGGTGCGCACACCCCAGTTTGATGACCACTGCTCTAGACCCCTGCATTGGTTCAAGCTGGAAAGAGAGTTGGCTGCTCCTTTACCACTTTCCAAAGTACTACATTTCACTACTGATTCCCTAACGAACAATTACGAACTATTGTGGCAGCCAGAAATGCTTGGTATACTATGTCTACTAAAGTTAAAATCATATCCTTCTACATACCAAGGCCTCTATCCGGGGTAACTAGAAACTCCGTATAGAAGGCAACTCCATCATTTGGCTGGATTGGATTATGAAAGGAATTACTGAAAATGATACCTTCCCTCCATTTCACAATATTAAAAGAAAGGTTCAGCCCGGAGACAAAGGAGGAGTGGCAATACAGCCAATTTAAACATGCTGTCTCCCATCTGGCCCCCAATGGCTACATTGCCCCCAACCCACTTGAACTGCTTTCATTTCTCCAAATATTACCAGATTGCCAAGACCTATGGCAATGCTGTATGCACACTTGCATATAGCAAATCTGAATTGAAAATGAACATCCTAAAAAAGAAATGGGAGGAGGAGCTAGGGCAATTATTCTTTGCTAACCAATGGAAACAAGTTCTAGTCCTGAACTCTTCCTTGGACCTCTGTTTAGGACTAATTCAGTGGAAAAATCACACAGAGTATGCATTTGACACCCCTCTTTAACTGTTCAAAATAGGTGCTACTAAGTCGGACAAATGTTGGTACTATGATTCAGCAGGTACTAGCTTGGCCCATACGCTCTGGGAATGCTCCTATACCCACATATTTTGGGCAGAACTTAATTGATGAGTTAATTTTTTTTCCTAGCAAATAAAACTGTGTTACAAGTTAAACATAATTTTAAACTAAATGGCTGTTAACTGGAAGCTGAATAAATTTTGAAAAACTTTGGCTTAGAAGAGCACCAATAATTGCTAAATGGCTAGAACTACAAAAATGGAAATCCACCACCACCACCACCAATTGAAGATTGGAGCACAAGCATTGTAAGCTTGGCCACCATGGAAAGAAATGCACGCCGTAACAGAAATACCCAGGAAAAATTCTCAGATAGATGGGAGTCTGTAGCCATGTGAGACTCACCCTGCTGGTTATCTGGGAATTAGCTCTTGGCTCCAGCCTTGGAGTGCCCTCTGCAGGCTGGTGTCTCGCCAGTCGCTGGCCCCCGGTTCCCTTTGCCCTGGGGTTCTGCTCCAGCAGTATTCCCACACTCTGGGTCTCCCCTCCCGGGGCACCCCCAACCCTCTATCTCCACCTTGCCTCAGTGTATGGCTACTGCCAGTCAGCATCTTGCCCCCGCTGACTGGGACAGACTGTCATCTGTAAACCACTCATCACTGGCAAGGGGGGTTTGGACCTGCTGCTACTGCCTAACCCCGGGCTGCACCTTTGCAACCCCAGTACCTGTCTTAGGCCTTGCTCAAAGCCTGTAGCCTGGGGAGTTGCCAGGCTCGAGCCCCCCATTCGCCAGCACTGCTCGGCCTGAGGTACCCTGTCTCTCAGGCAGCCAGGTCCTTCTCCCTCCAGACTGGAGAGAGAGAGAGACAGCTCCTGACTCTCAGCCTTTTTATCAGGCCTGCTGTGGCCTGATTGGGGCGTGGCCCCAGCTGTGACTGCTTCCCCAATCAGCCTACATTTGTCACATAGGAGCGGGGTGACTGCCTGCCTACAGAGGTTATCCTGGAAGTTGTCACAGACTCACAGGTGATGCCCACTCTTGGCCCCGTGCAGTCCACAGAGGGTGCCCCTTTTAGTGTGATTGCCCTTCTCGGGGGTTCACTCTCTTTCAGGGTCAGCCCCTCCACCTCCTGGAGCCACACCTCTCAGAGCCTTAGCACGCCTGGCTCTGCCACGGGCCTGCTGAGGGAGTCCCCTAGCTCGGGACCCCCGGGGCCTCCACCCCCAAAAGGGGACGATGCCCCGCCCCGTTCTCTAAACCGGAGCAACTCTCAGCCAGCATCACACAGGAAAGTTTAATGAGCATTGAACACAGTATGGGAACTCTCAGGACCCTTAGGCCTGGCCTCCCTCAGCCCAGCACATCCAAGTCTCCCTGTATCCAGGTGGGCTCTGCCTGCTTCCCCTCTCCAGCTCAGAGCCCCCCTGCTTCCCAGCTGGGCAGCTGAGATCCCCCAGCCACAAGTCCCACCTCTGTCCATTGTCTGCTCTCCACGTAAACAGGTTCCTAAACAGGGTCCTGTAGCTGGAACTGGTTGGTCAGGTCCCCACGGTTCCTCTTAGCCCACTGTTTCCCCACTGGCCAGAACTGTGACTCCTGAGCTGGGTCTCCAGGTCACCAAGTCATTGGCTGGGGTCCCACGTTCCCTCGCTGGTCCTCTGGAACAACAAACTCCCTCTCCCATCACCTTGTTAAACTGATAACCCCCAGGGAAACTGAGTCCCACTCCCTCTGCATGCAAACCATAGGAAAACCAAGGGAAAAAAAACCCATCGGAAACCAGGAATTTCCCCCATTTCATCACAGAAGTATCTGAATAATCATATTAAATGTATGTATTCCCCCACCTTGCATTCCTTAAACTCTCTACCCACTTACCCCCTCCTCTGAATTTTGCTTTATTCATCATCTTATTTTAATAATTTTTTAAATAGTTGGATTTAGAGCTGTCAATTAATCACAGTTAACTCACACAATTAATTCAAAAAAATTAACTCAATTAATGGTGGAATAGTGGTCGAAGCATGAAGGAGCATACAAATGTTTAGCATCTCTGGCACATAAATATCTTCCAATGCCAGCTACAACAGTTCCTGCAAACTCCTGTTCTCACTTTCAGGTGACACTGTAAACAAGAAGCAGGCAGCACTATCTCCTGTAAATGTAAACAAACTTGTTTGTCTGAGCAATTGGCTAAGAGGAAGGAGAACTGAGTGGACTTGTAGGCTTTAAAGTTTTACATAGTTTTATTTTTCAGTGCAGTTATGTAAAAAATAATTCTATATTTATAAGTTGCACTTTCACGATTAAGAGACTGCACTACATTACTTGTAAGGGGTGAACTGAAAAGTAGTATTTCTTATCTTTTTTTATAGTGCAAACATTTGTAATAAAATGATCATATAAAGTGAGCATTGTACACTTTGTGTTGTGTGTTGTAACAGAAATCAATATTTCTGAAAATGTACAACACATCAAAAACTATTCAAATGGTATTCTATTGTTTCACAATGCAATTAAAACGACAATTTATCGGGATTTTTTAAAATCTCATTATCAATCACCATTAATTTTGTAATCATTTGACAGCCCTACTTAGATTATTATAAACAAATTATGTTTGTAAATTTCATGATACAATTGATTGATTTATAGTTTAACCAATCATATTATATAATTAAATATTTCAAGTATAGCTAACGTTAAGTAGCAAATGGTTAATACATTATTAAAAGTTTATTTAGTGTGTGTGTGTATATATATATATGAAAAAGTTAAAATAAATGAAATACTGTATAATAGAGATAATTATGCTGAGTCTGCTGTTTTGTTTTTATATATGAAACACCTTATTAGGAAGTCACGCGGCTGAGAAGATAGGAAATTAGGAGGGAAAGAACAAATGGGCCATATAACATATTCCAGTAGGATAATATTGTATCTAGTTGCAATATAGTGAAAGATATATATGTATCTACTGTGTCACAATGTTAACTTTAGCCACTAAGACACTGCAGTGAAACCCATGGTATAAGAACATGAACAGAATAGAATAGGCTTTTTTAAACAAGCACGTGATCTCTAAAAATCCCTTTTCTCTGAATTTTGCCAAAGCAACTTTGCAACAATAAGAAAAGGTGACTTTGGGGAAATCATTTTCAAACTATATAACAAAGGGTTGTCAGTGCAGTGGGATGGACGCACATTCATTCAGAGGACACCACAGCAAAGGAAACTTTCTTATTTAATATTTTATACAGAAATTATCAGACTAAACCCTGTTTTCTAGACATCCTGAATTTTAGTAGGGGATCAGCTTCCTCTATAATTTATATATGCAATATTAATGTGTATGGTAGCTTTATAGATATAATGAATGTGGAGACAGTCTGTGGTTTGCACTGGCAAATGTGAGCAGCTAAGCAGGTCATGTGCAGAACAGATGTGACCGTAGACCACTGACCCTGGTCATTGACTAGGGTCAGTGGGGAGCCTGGGACTCAGGAAGCCTGCCCAGATGTTTCTGAAATCTCCTGAAAAATACTTATTTTTTAAAAAGAATAAAATCAGCAAGTATTAATTCCTCAGTGTAATTAGAGATTACACAGGTGCCTCATTGCTATTATGCAGCCAGGACTGGAAATGGGTGGGGTGAGTGGGGCAGCTGCCCATGGAGGGCAAAAAGCTGCAGGGGTAGAAAAATGAAGGGGGAAAAAAACGCAGGAAACACAAATATGCTTGCTTGCCCCAGGCATGAAAGCGCATACTTAAGGGACTGAGTGAAACAAAATTTCCAGAGGGCTCAGAGGGCAAACAGTCCATAAAGACTTAAGTAGCTTACTCTTGCCAGAAGAATCAGTGGAAATGCTCAAACTGGACCTCCCTTGCCATCACTGTTCCCTCTAAGGTGTGCACGTGTGCGCACACACAGAGATCCTAGACCCTGCGCACACGGTGAAACACTGCACGTGCAAAAATTTGCACAGAATATTTTTGCGCACCGCTTGTAAAAAATTTGCACAGAAGAAATTTTTTGTGCACAGCCTGTAAAAAATTTGCAGAGAAATGTTTTTTTGCGCACACGGCCTGTCAAAAATTAGAGGGAACATTGCTTGTCATATAGGAAAAGGACCTGTTGACATGGTGTTTTCTGCAAGAACTCCCAGAATTTGCTATTTACTTTCTTCTCCATGGTCTGAAATAACCCACATTTGTTGACATTTTGGAAGGTTTTTAGGGTCTAGATTTTTATTGGGATTTTGAGGGGCTGAGGTGGGAATGGGCTGAGATGGGGGTGTTTTTTTTATATTCTGGTGGATGTGCTCTTTTTGTGCAGAGAAAGGCTGTTGGTTTGGTTTGTTGCTACTTGTTTTTTGTATTAATATTAATATTCTGTATTATCAAGTAGCATAAAATACTTTAATATAAATATGCATGTATGGAAACATCTTGACATTATAATCACAGAAATGTAGGGCAGATAGGGGCCTTCAAAGACCATCTAGTCTGGGCCCCTGTGCTCAGGCCAAGTAAACCTAGATCTTCCCTGACTGGTGTTTGTTCAACCTGCTCTTAGAAACCTCCAACAATGGGGATGTAAGAAGCCTTCCTTGGAAGCCAGAGCTTAACTACCCTCATAGTTAGAAAGTTTTTCCCTAATATCTAACCTAAATCTCATTTGCTGCAGATTAAGACCATTACTTCTTGTCCTCCCTTCACTAGACACTGAGTGCCCCAAGGGTCAGTTCTAGGGCCGGTTTTGTTCAATATCTTCATTAATGATCTGGAGGATGGCGTGGATTGTACTCTCAGCAAGTTTGCAGATGACACTAAACTGGGAGGAGTGGTAGATACACTGGAGGGTAGGGACAGGATACAGAGGGACCTAGACCAATTAGAGGATTGGGCCAAATGAACCTCTTCAGATTTCCACAAGGCCAAGTGCAAAGTCCTGCACTTAGGACGGAAGAATCCCATGCACTGCTACAAAGTAGGGACCAAATGACTAGGTAGCAGTTCTGCAGAAAAGGACTTAGGAGTTACAATGAATGAGAAGCTGGACAGGAGTCAACAGTGTGTCCTCATTGCCAAGAAAGCTAACAGCATTTTGGGCTGTCTAAGTAGGGGCATTGCCAGCAGATCAAGGGACGTGATCATTTCTCTCTATTCGGCATTGGTGAAGACTCATCTGGAGTAGTGTGTCCAATTTTGGGGCCCACACTACAAGAAAGATGTGGAAAAATTGGAAAGAGTCTTATGAAGGCCAACAGAAATGATTAGGGGACTGGAGCACATGACTCATGAGGAGAGGCTGAGGGAACTGGGAGTGTTTAGTCTGCAGAAGAGAAGAATGAGGGGGGATTTGATAGCTGCTTTCAACTACCTGAAAGGGGTTCCAAAGAGGATGGATCTAGCCTGTTCTCAGTGGTACCAGAGGACAGAACAAGGAGTAATGGTCTCGAGTTGCAGTGGGGAAGGTTTAGATTACATATTAGAAAAAACTTTTTCCCTAAGAGGGTAGTGAAGCACTGGAATGGGTTACCTAGGGAGGAGGTGGAAACTCCTTCTTTAGGAGTTTTTAAGGTCAGGCCTGACAAAGCTCTGGCTGGGATGATTTAGTTGGGGATTGGTCCTGCTTTGAGCAGGGGGTTGGAGTAGATACCTCCTGAGATCCCTTCCAACCCTGATATTCTATGATTCTGTAAATTAGAACTGTGCGTCTATGTAGATGTAACCCTTCTGCCCATCAGAGTTGGCAGCAACAAGGGCCGGGTTCAGTATCCAGGGGTTCCATTCCAATAGCACAATACAAAACCGGCTCGAGCCCCCACCCAGTGACCTGGGACAACCATATACCACCCCTCTGAGCGTCTGTAAGAGACAATACTTCCCCTCTTGCAAGCACAGAGTCTGAGTGTACCAAAGCCGTTTAATAACAGGGAGAAACAATGTGGCATTATATTGGGGAAACACCACAAACAAGGTTAATAAACCAAACCATGAACCAGGAGCCACCTCCCAGCAAATAGGCCGTGGCCTTCCCTTTGGCTTTTGAGTTCCACAACCCCAAAAAGTCACTCAATAGTCCCCAAAGTCCAACAGCCCAGGAGTGTCTGTTCTTGGTCAGTGCAGAGTTCAAAAGTCAACCTGCAGAGTCTTACCTCCCAGCCTGGGTGGAAATGGAGGGTAGGGCAAGGGGCACCTTACATGGTCCGAGGCCGACTGCGCTGCCTCTCTGTGGGGTTCCGCTGCAGCCCTTACCGCAATCCGCTCTGCTGGCCATCCCATGAAGTGCTCTGCTCGCCGATACTCAAACCGCTCTGCAACGCCAGTCACTCCGCTAGCCCGCCCTGCTAGCCGACACACGGACAACTCTGCGGTGCCGGTCACTCTGTCAGCAGCACAAATGGCTCCGCTAGTCGACACACAGACTGCTCTGCTGCGCCAGTCACTCCGCTAGCCATCCTGCTAGCCGACACACAGACAGCTCGGCTGCACCAGCCACTCTGCACTATGTTCAGGCCCCCCAACTTGAGACAGTGCTCAGTGATTTCTTTAGCTCTTAGGCAATTTCAGCTCTTAAGTGATTTTAGCATAAAGCAGGGGACCCTTAGTGCAGGTGCACCAGTGAGCCTAAAGTGATTTCAGCTCAGCAACCTGAACCCAGGCTCCTAATGGAAGCAAAATTTAACTCTGACATTCCACAGTGGAGAGAGGCAGGGTGTAATAGGCCTGTGGAGCCCTCAGACAGAGCCCTCACCAAAATGTATAGGTGCCTGTCCCCAGCCTCTCTCAATCTCAGAGTGTTCTGAAACGCATGGCCTTTGCCCAGTGAGTGCTACCTAGATGATGGCAAGTCCCTCCATCATAACAAGGGCCAAGTACGTGTCCATAGTTCTTCATTCACAAAATCAGGGTAACATCACTTTATATTTCCTGCCCCAATAACATAGAAACTGGGGCTCCCACATCAGCCGAAGTGGCCATGTGGGCTGCTGCGAGCTCAGGCTAGGCGCAGTGGGTGTGTCTATGCAAATCTATCAGCCCCAAAGTTATTTTCCATAACTCACTGCAATTCCCATAGTTCGCCACCAGATGTCAGAATATATCTCATTCCTGACACTGCTTACATAGACAAGCCCTTCAGTGCTCATTTCACAAATGAGCCAGAGACCACATTGTTGCCAACACCAGTGCCCTTTTATTTCCTGTGCAAGTCCCCACCACCGCCTATATACAGTTATGTACACTATGATACATTCACTTAGCTGCTTTGGAGACAGCTAGCTCCTGCAGCTAGCCAGGAACAACAGCAACTCACTCCTCCTTTTCCTGTTCCCCTCTGTGACTTCCTTCCTGCCAGCTTTATCCTGCTGGCCTGGAAGGCTCACAGGTGCTTTGCCTCAAGCCCTTCTCTCTAAGGGCCACAGCCTGCCAGCTCCAATTAACTCCCCTGGCTGGGAGCTGAGCTGAGCTAGCAGGAGCTTAGCTAACAGAGCTAACAGGAGTAACAGGGGCTGGTTTAGAGCTTCTTGGCCAGCACCCTGTTACAGTCTATCACAGAGGTCATGGATTCTGTGACTTTTGCAGCAGCTGGTGTGGGGGCTGGGCCAGCAGCAGCAGTTTGGGTATGTGGGAGGGGGCTCAGGACTAGGTGCAGGAGCGTGGGGAGTGCAGGGGGTTCAGGGTGGGGGGCTCCCCAGCTCACACTGCAGCTCCTAGGCTGTGGAGGGGTGGGAGATCTGCACACCATGTACTTCCCATGCCCACAGACCCTGCCCCTGAAGTTCTTGGCCAATGAGAGTTGCAGCAGCCGGCACTTGTGGTGGGAGAAGCAAGGCCCCTGCCTCCACTATCTCGGAGCTTCAGGGATGCAGAGCTGGATAGGAAGATCCTGCCAGCCCTGCCAACCCCCACCCTTTGCCCCACCAGGGGTACTGGGCCACATGCCACAGCCCTCTTTCCCTAGTACCAGGGGGCGTCCCAGGCTGCCCTTCCCTCTCGAGTACCAGCAGACTGCTCCCGCCAAAGTTTGAATCAGGGCAGGGATTTTTAGTAAAAGTCATGGACAGGTCAAGGCCTAAGAATTTTTTTTGTAAAAAAAAGCCCATGACCCGTCCATGACTTTTCCTAAAAATACCTGTGACTAAAACAGCCTTACTGATAATTCACTGGAGTGCAGAAAACCCGTGACTTTGAAAAACTGCCATCTTGCCTGAATCTGTACCAGGAAAGTGGCCTTGTAGAATTCACCACTGGTGCAAGTGACAGCAACTCCACCAAAGGCATGAAGTTGGGCTTACAGATGCCTGTGGTGAATTTGATTCTTGCTTTGGCAATTAGAAGTAAACATTAACTGGGCAGTTTGAAAGAGTTAAGGTTACATTCCAATTGGTTTAATGCTTTTGATGCAAAGCAGTGATTAAATATAACAGAAGGACATATCAACAAGATCAAACTCAAAAGCCAAACAGATCAACTATTAGTACCAGAAAAATATGGGATTACAAGAAGAGATATCTAATCTGAAGAAGTAGTAACATTCAAAGGAAAAGCAGAGTTCTCATGGTAAGAGGAATGTCAGACCATGAATAAGCCCAGAAACAGGCTGATGTCAGGAAGCTCTGACTGAGGAAGGAATTTGCCAAACCAAAGAACTTGGAGGCAGAGGCATGGCCCCCTGTTCTTTAAAATAATGGTTTTCACCCCAACTGTCAAAAAAGATAACTATTGAGAAAGACTGTGATCTTATATTTGGGCCTTCATTTATTTAGTTGGTTATGAAAATAATCCTCAGAACTGGGTGCTTTACACTCATTAAATAAGAATTCAGATCAAATTTCATCAAAACAGTCACTGGAATCCTTGCAATTAGGGCAAAGTTCTTTTGTTTTATAGCAGACACATTTGATATTTGGAAAACTCTTGTTTAGACAGAATCCCTCCCTCTGAGAGGTGCTGGTTAATGCAGTTTGCCATATCACTTCTCACTTGGCAAGATGGATATTGTGATCGTGGGGTTTTTTTTCATAAATGAATCCCAGGTGGTAAGTGTTTTCATCACCTATTTAGACACCAAAAGAAACTGTTTCTTTCTGAATCACTGAATCTACAACCCTGTCAGCAATAAAAGAATGAGTATTTGTCCAGCCACACTGTTACCTGTACAGTCTATATTTGCAGAAGGTTAGGCAGCTCAGCACACTAATTTGCACTTTGTGAACAAGATCCAGTTTTGATTCACTATTTATTACAAACAGGGTGCTTTTGTGAGAAAACCACAGTACGTCCTTGCAGGCTCCCTCGCACTCCCAGTCGGAGGCAGACCTCCTCGGTCCAGTCTGAACCGGCCGGGTTCAGGCTCTGTAAGGGGACTGGCAAGAAGCACAGTCCCTAGATGCAGCTGGAGCCTGGGCTTTCCGGAGCTCAGGTAGCCAGCAGCAAACAGTCTCTCGAGGGTTGGCTCTAGCTGGGGCTTCAGGGCACAGGCAGCCAGCAGAAACAGAACAGTCTAAGGGCTGGGGCCTGGCTTCAAGGCACAGGCAGCCAGCAAGGCAAACAGTCCTTAAAGATTTCTCTGTTCAGGGTCGGGGCGGCTGACTCAGGGAGCGGGTACCTTTGCCATCCAGTCGGTGTCCGGTTCCTCCGGGTACACGGCAGCGGGTACTCCAGGCCAGTCATCCTCAATGTCAGGGTTTGGAGCGCAGCTCGGGCTCAAATCTCCTCCAGGCAGCAGCAGATCCTGTGGAGCATCCTCCTCCTCCCCTGCTTCTCTCCCTTCTGGGTTGCAGCGCTGGCCTTTTATAGTCCCACCCTTGTACTTCCGGCGAGGGGGGCGGGGCGGCCTTGGCTCCACCCTCCGAGGGGTATCCCCAGCTCCCTCGCACGCCCAATCGGAGGGAGACCGCTTGGGCTCACTACAGTCCTGATGTGAAAGGCTCTCTGCATGACACCCTCCTGTTTCTTCCTCTGAAAAAGGAATTCTGTACAAAGTATGTGATATCAACATGGAGAACACAGCGTTTGACAATGAAACTTACTGTCCTGTGTGCTGGGATTTACATGGGTGTGGTGTCCTAGATCAGCGGTCTTCAAACTTTCCACCCCGTTGCCCCTTTCTGCGGAGGGAAAAGTCTGGCGGCCCCCGGGGGGGTATGTCTGCCGAAATCGGAAGCTTCCGCTTTCCGCAGTGGCATTTCAGCGGGATCAAAATAGTCCTCCCGGGAGTTCCGTGGTCTCCCGGGCGGGCTCGGCAGTGGCACCCGGGTCTCGTGTACCCCCTGGAGTGGGTGTGCACACCCCAGTTTGAAGACCACTGTCTTAGATCTGTGCGCCACAAAGTTTTTTGCCTGCGTCCCCTTTCCCGTTGCTCGCATCCTCTCGCGGCCCCGAGATATGTCCGCTGAAATGCCGCCGAATAGAAAGCTTACACTTTCGGCAGCACTTCAGCGGACATAAATAGAAGACTTCCCATTTCGGAGGTGTCCTGGCGCCAATCTTGCGGTGCCGCGGGGACACTGCGCACCTCACTTTGAAGACCACTGTCCTAGATCTTGCTGTGGGGCTTCACTTTTCCTATCAATCTCAGGCCAGTTAGTAGGGGTCTGATTAGTTACGTTGTATGGTTCAGAATGTCAATTAGTGTCATTCCATCCTTTTCTCTTGAGAGTAGTTGAATTAATTTTCTTGTTTGTTTTTGGTAAACAGAAGTGCACTTAGATCCTAAGGTACTTTACAATTATATAATGTCCAAAACTTTTAAAAATGCTTTCTTGTAAAATATATATTCTGAAGTGGTGATGCAGATTAATAAAGGAATTACCAAAATGAGAAAGTCCTGTTAATCCACCCCCGTTCATTGGGTAAAGTTGTCTGCTAGTGATAATTTCCAAATCTGGTTTATGGAAGTAAATCAGGTTTGGAACACAGGAACTGCGTAGTTATAATCCCTGCTTTGCCAGTGCTTCACTGGCCTTGGGAAAGCAACTTAACTTCTCTACCTCAATTTCCCCACCTTATTAACATCTTTTACTGCAACTCTACAGTGCGGAGCTTGAGCTTCAATCCAATTGTATGTACGAAGAACTGAATGCTGAATTGTCAAATGTCACAGAAAAATCGACCCAACTCACATTAGCATTAGAGTAATCCATGTAAATCCTTATGCACTGGGATGGGTATGAGCTAACAAAGGTCGGCTATTAAGCATTTCAAAGAGTTAGTATCATCAAACGAATCAAGTACTTAGGTCTGGCAGTAACAACAAACAAATGATTTCTTAGCAGATGAAGGAAACTGGAGGGGGAGCCATGTCACTAGGAAAGACAATTTTGATAGCCTGTGTTTATTTTTAAAATATCCAATGGTGTAGTTAATATGAATAATTTCAATGGATTATATGATCCAGGTATTTTAATAAAAGATATTTCTAGAACTGAAAGACAATCATGTAGTAAAATAAATATTCTATGAAGATGACAGACATATAGAATATCTAGGCATTCTATCATAGAATTTTCCACCAACCAAAAGGTCGCTGCTGGATATTGAAAACCAAACAAAGCTTTTATTGAAGTGAATATGAGAGAGATTTCAATTCACGGGGGAGGGAATGAGACGAGAAGATTTTATGACCTTTAACAAGCATTCAAATCTCACTTAACAGCTGTTTAAAGAATTTAGTTGAAATGTAGCCACAGTAAATGGCCTCCCCAGAATTTCCTCACAAATATCTTTGCTTTTCCTATCTAATTTTGAGGTGCGAGGCTTCTCCAGTTAAGAATGTAATCTGTCCATAATCCTCCCAATTAATCAGAATGGGAAACAACCACATTTCTCCTCAGTCCATTGCCAAAAGGCTTAAGGTGTCACCCCATAAGACTGATTAGATGTAAAGATGTATATATTTTTTATAATATATTTACAGTTATTCAGATCAATCCCATATGGCAAGTTGCCCACATGGAAAATTGTTTAACCCAGAAAGGTTCCGTGACAAAGAAGTTAAAACTAGAGCACGGGTAGGCAACCTATGGCACGGGTGCCAAAGGCGGCAAATGAGCTGATTTTCAGAAGCACTCACGCTGCCTGGGTCCTGGCCACTGGTCCGGGGGGCTCTGCATTGTAATTTAATTTTAAATGAAGCTTCTTGAACATTTTAAAAACCTTATTTACTTTACATACAACAATAGTTGAGTTCTCTATTATAGATGTATAGAAAGAGACCTTCTAAAAACATTAAAATGTATTACTGGCACACGGAACCTTAAATTAGAGTGAATAAATGAAGACTCGGCACACCACGTCCGAAAGGTTGCTGACCCCTGAAATAGAGTATCCATGGGTAGCTTTACACTTGTGATGCACACAAACATCACCAGCTGAGAATACAAATGCCTGTTTTTCAAAACTAGACATTACAACGGCACTACCTATTTCCAGTGGCTGTGGCATGCACATTTTTTGAATTTATATATTCAGACACATCAGCCTAACAAGATAACTGTGTTCTGTTTATTGAACCTCTATAGTTCTATAGCACTCAAGCTCAGATATTTTGATAATGGGTGGTAATATAAAACCCTACAATAGATATATACAGATCAATAAAAAGAAGTTCTGGTTATAACTAAAAGACTGAATGCCTATACGACTTGGTAAAATTATTGGTTATTTATCCAACTCTGCTTATTAACAAAACAGGATTGCTTGATTGGTTAAAGCTCCATGAACAATTATCTCCATATTCTGCCTGTGAAGAAGCAAACATTTCAAATCTGTCCTTTAATGTAAAGTTACCTGATATATTCAGACCTTCTGAAGAGTGGTTGTGGAAACTGGGGAGGAGTAGTAGAAGGAGAAGCAGTGAGCAGCTAAATAGACCCAGGTGTGAAGGTTGAAAATGGCTCATTTATTTGTCTTTTCTCTCCTTAATCATCTCTCATTCTGATCTGAGATCACCATTCTGTATATGTCAGTTTTTTTATTGGACAGTTCCTGCTGCCTCCTCTGCAGCCAGGGAGCGAAAATGGTGAGGCGCCATGGCAGGATTCGGGGAATTAGTGCATGGATGCTGCATGTCCTAACTTTCCAATCTGAAGGGACCCTCTATGTAGGAACGTTTGCAGGATGTGGGCCAACAGAGTAACAGGCCTTGTGTACATGGATTTACTAGTCACAGTCCCCCATGGAGTGGGGCAGGGCTACCCCATCCTCAAGGCCACAATAGTGGCTCAAAATAGATGTGATGCCAAGCAACACCATGCAGCAAAGGATTCTCTCCTTCCTCCCCAGCCTTCACAGAACTTATATAAGATAAGTGTGACTTGTGGTGATGGGGTTGAAGCACATGCATTCCAATGATGAATAATGTTTAAAATACTACCTACATTGTGTGAGTGAGTGCTAATGTCTTAGCTGTAAATGGCAGAGTAAAATAATTTTAAGTTTTCATCTAATTTACGGTTATTTAAAAATTCTAATGAGCAGCATGTTTCCACAAGTTTAATGATGCTCATGTTTAACTGATGACAACGTTATTTCTATGGTGTACGTCAGGCCTATTTACTCTTTTTGCGTACAGTACATTACACTAGCGTGCCATATCACTCAAATGCTATCATTTACAGACCTGCAGAGCGTGGGGAATTACACTAACTGCTCAGCTGGTAATTATGAATGAGGCACAAAAAGGAATTGAGAGCCCTCTAGAGAATAACTGTTGAGTATAGTCAAAAGCCACATGTGAACTGAACGTTGTAAAATATTTCATCTCATTCACAGTCCAGTCACAGCCTTTCTGATGTAAATAATTTGTCAAGGTTCTCATCCTTTAGTCATAGAGAAAGGAAGTTCATATACTACATCTAATAAAAACAGTCCCACAAGTTCCCATCAGGTAGCCATAAGGGGATAATTAAGTTTTACAATATGTCTCTTTGGTCACTAACACCCATTTCATTATTTTATATTTTGAATGTCTCTTGCCTTTTCTCTGCCATTTTCAAGTGACACGTTCTCAAATTTATATTTCATGTTCACTGTAGTTTACATATTTGTATTCAATGGAGATCTGTTGATCAAGGGCAAATAAGTAAATATAATATACACTAGCCACAAAGAGTCTTGTAGCACCTTATAGACTAACAGGTCTTAGGGATCATGAGCTTTCGTGGGCTAAGACCCACTACATCAGATGAATGTCAAGTAAATTCATCTGACATTCATCTAATGAAGTGGGTCTTAGCCCACGAAAGCTCATGATCCCTAAGATGTTGGTCTATAAGGTGCTACAGGACTTTTTGTCGCTTTTGCAGATCCAGACTAACACGGCTACCCCTCTGATAATATACACTGTAGCTCACATCATTGTGTCATGTGCCAGCTCAACCAATGTAATCAGCTATTCCAGAATTATAACTCCAGTTACCGGTCCTGTCATTTTTTTAAATGAAATTATTAATAGCAAGCATCCATGATAATAGCATTAGGGTAACAATGCTATTGTTACAGTTGAGATAGCTTTTAAAATACATTCTAACTATTAAAATTTATTTGTATAGAAGTAAATTTGAAAAATACACAATTCAGACTAAACAAGAGACACGTCTCCTCTCTGTTGTAGTAATATACTCAAATATTATAAATAAGGTAAACCATACAAAAAACAGTATCCTCACCTACCTGCAGTTCTGGAAGAAGTTTTCCTCTGAACAATTATCACTGAGGGACAGATTCAATGCAGATCTATCCCAGTTTATCATTATAAAGCACACCAGTCCTGTATCAAAGTGAAACAAAAATAACCCACAGTCCAGTTCAGTACATCTAGTGACTATAGACAATGGTTCTCCTCATTCTTATACAATGCTCGTTGTAACTACAGAAAAACATCCCATCCCAGCATACTGCAGCCCTCAGTCAGCCTCAGTCTTCCCCCATCCACCAATCCCTTCCCTCCATGTCCTAAAGGTGTCTTAGGGAAGCGAGACTCTGGCGCAGCAAGTGCAGAAAAACAAAGTCTATTAAGGGCTTACTAAGGAGTAAAGTCCCCCCTGCACCAGGGGGGTGGGTATGTGTGCATATCTGTCTCTGTATCTGCAGGAAGCCAATACAGCCCCCGAGATGGATGGCACACACTGGCTGAGGAAAACTGGTAGAGAAGCCAAGGAATGCATTCTCACTCCTACCACTGCCTCCCGTTAAATAACCAGCAGAACTTAGAGATGCTCTCCAAATGCACTACCCCTCACAGGGGATAACACTGGAAACATTGTCTTCTCAGAGATGAATTCTCTTTCTCCCAGATCTATCAGATTAATTTATTTCTTAGCTGTCCCTCTTCCTGGTGAAGATCATATGCCAGTCTACAGAATGGGGATATTGATACTCATTTGGCATTCTAAAGTGCTGTGTGGTCTACAGAGAAATGCTTTCTAATTGTCAAAATTATTATTCTTATTAGAGAGAAAAGACTCTGTGTACGCTTGAAAGCATGTCTCTTTCACCAGCAGAAGTTGGTCAATAAAAATGTTACCTCATCCACCTTGTCTCTCTAATTTCCTGGGAACAACACAGCTACAACACTGCGAACAATATATTCTTCTTAGAGTGTTTCTTATACTTCACTTTCTGATTAAGAAGCAACAACCCTAAGATGGTATGTTTCTCCTCATGTGTAAATGAGTAAGATGCCTCTGCAAATGTAAATCAAAAAGGTGAAAAAGCTCAAGTAGGTTTTCTATTAAAAGGAAATAGGAAACCATGCACTGCTTTGCTCCTAGGTACAGTATGTATACAGCCTTGTATACTGTACCTCCAACTGTACTGGAGTCAAAAGCCTACTAGTTCCAAACTTGTTCCAACAAAGCAGATGTAATTAATTTTAAGAGTAACATTTTTTAAAGGCGTTCTGAGTACACCTCAGGCAATTAAATACTAAAACAGGCAAAGAAATTAAACCTTTGGTGATAGTTTTCAATAGCCGTCATGGGAATTTATTAAATGAGAGTTTCACATATAGCACAGTGCTATATTTAATGTTATCAGCTTGCAAATTAGCAGAAAATGACTGACAAAATGTACCATTTCCTTTCTAGTTTTAATGAACTCTTTAGATATTTAAAGTAAATGCTGGAGAGGTTTTTAAAAAGTCTGATGCTGATATATTACCTTTTGATAATTCCCAGTTCAAATTCTTCCCAGAGATCAGCAGTATGCCTCAGCTATTATAAATGATAATACCAATTACCATAAAGATTAGACTTAAGGTAGTCAGAATTCAACCTTTTAGACAAGAACTGCTATTTTAATCATAGAAATAAGAAAATGATATGTTATTATAATATGGGGCATACTAAAGAATTCCACCATCATACACTATATAATTTATAAAAATAAATGCAAAAAAAGTGTTAATACAATATCATTACCACTAGAGATCAGAGATAAAGACACAAAGCATATTTTATGTTCAAAACAAATGCCCACAACTTTAACCTCATTCCATAAGCTTGTAATATGCCACAAAAATCCAAGAACATTATCTTCTCATTACCATGCAGTAAAAACATGTCCAATTTGGAATCTTTTTGCCTGTTGTCTGGCTACATCCAAGAGGCACATGGGACTTAAGTTAGATCCACTAAGAGAGCTGATTCATTTGTAACCATCCCTTTCCTATGTAAAGAACTGGACACTAACAAAAAAGCAACCACAATCTGTCCTTGATGTTAAAGCAAAGCCCCCTGAGGATGAAACCTTGGAGCACCTCAATGTCAATCTTCTACCTGGTTGAAAATTGACCATTTAGTCCTACTCTATTTTTTTTAAGCAAGTTTCTGATCAATGACAGAACATTACCTCTCGTCCCATGACTACCTAGTTTCCTTATCTGGACTAAGCCCCTCATAGGAGGCAAAGTTTTTAAAAGTCAAAAAAAATTCATCTTGTTCTCTATCCACTACATTGTTGAACTAATCTCAGAAGTCTCTGTGAACAAAGAGGCATGAATTTTCTTCACAGAAACCAAACGTGTTAGTCACTCTCTTACATTTTTCTAAGTCTTTTATCATTATCTTTTTAATTATATTTTCAACCAGTTTTACTGTTATTGATGAATGCAAGGTTGGCCAAATCAGGGGTGATTGCTTTTCTTTAGCAGTCGATTAATCGCAGTTAACTTGTGCAATTAACTCAAAAATTTAATCATGATTAATTGCAGTTTTAATTGCACTGTTAAACAATAGAATACCAATTGAAATGTAGAAAAACATCCCAAAATATTTAATACATTTTCAAATATATTGATTTCAATTACAACATAGAATACGAAGTGTACAGTGCTCAGTTTATAATATTTTTATTATAAATATTTGCACTGTAAAAAAAGATAAGCAAAAGAAATCGTATTTTTCAATTCACCTCTTACAAGTAATATAGTGCCATCTCTAAATCAAGAAAATGCAACTTACGGAAGTAGATTTTTTTGTTTGTTACCTAACTGTAACCCACCCAGTTGCTAAGACAAACAAGCTTCTTTACATTTACAGGAGATAATACTGCCCACTTCTTATTGACAATGTCACCCGAAAGTGAGAACAGGTGTTCATACAGCATTGCAAGGTATTTATGTGCCAGACATGCTAAACATTCCTACGCCCCTTCATGCTTTGACCACCATTCCAGAGGATGCTTCCATGATGCTGCTGCTTATTAAAAAAATAATGCGTTAATTAAATTTGTGACTGGACTCCTTGGGGGAAAATTGTGTGTCTCCTGCTCTGTTTAACCCACATTCTGCCATATATTTCATACTACAGCAGTCTTGGATGATGACCCAGCACATGTCCATTTTAAGAACACTTTAAGAACAAGATGAATTTTTTTGGACTTTTAAAAACTTCACAGCAGATTTGACAAAACGCAAACAAGGTACCAATGTGAGATTTCTAAAAATAGCTACAGCATTTGACTCAAGGTTTTAGAATCTGAAGTGCCTTCCAAAATCTGAGGACAAGGCGTAGATCATGCTTTCAGAAGTCTTAAAAGAGCAACACTCAGATGCGCAAACTACAGAACTTGAACCATCAAAAAAGAAAATCAACCTTGTGCTGGTAGCCTCCAGCTCAGATGATGAAAATGAACATGCATCAGTCCACACTGCTCTGGATCATTATCAAGCAGAATGTGTCATCAGCCTGGACACGTCCTCTGGAATGGTGGTTGAAGCATGAAGGGACATGAATCTTCAGCTTGTCTGGCACATAAATATAGAATCATAGAACTGGCAAAGATCTCAAGAGGCCATCTAGTCCAGTCCCCTGCACTCAAGGTAGGACTAAGTATCTTGCAACGCTAGCTGTAACAGTGCCATGCAAACTCCTGTTCTCACTTTCAGGTGACACTGTAAACAAGAAGCAGGCAGCACTATCTCCTGTAAATGTAAACAAACTTGTTTGTCTGAGCGATTGACCAAACAAAAGTAGGTAGGACTTATTGACTTGCAGGCTCTAAAGTTTTACATTGTATTGTTTTTGAATGTAGCCATTTTTTGTACATAATTCTACATTTGCATGTTCAGTTTTCACGATAGTGAGATTGCACTGCAAAATTGCACTGTATTAGGTGAACTGAAATATACTCTCGTTTTTTATAGAGTAACTATTTGTAATCAAAATTATAAACTGAGCACTGTATACTTTGTATTCTGTGTTGTAATTGAAATCAACATATTTGAAAATGTAGAAAACATCAAAAATAATTAAATAAATTGTATTCTATTATTGTTTAACAATGTGATTAATAGCATGATTAATTGTGGTTAATTTTTTTAATCATGTGATTAAGTTTTTAATCTCTTAACAGCTTTTTTTTTTTTTTTTTTCCTGCTTTCAGCAAGAGGTGGCAGGGAAGGGGAGTGAGGGCTGCCAAAAATGTTTCCACCCTGCACAGCACAACACTTACCGCTGGCACTGGGCATATGCCTGCATAAACTTCCTGTCTTACGTTCATATACTTTTCACAAATGAAGCCGGGTATACCGACTAAATAGTTTACGTTCTTCCTTGCAACTTCAGTTGGTACAATTATAACTGCTACACTTTCCAAATCACATTTGCTGGGAAACTGCAGAAACTAATTCCATGACTTTAGTTGGCCAGCAGATATAAAAATCTACCTCACTTATGTCCTTGAGGCCAAAGCATGGCATTTAATATTCTTTAATCATCTTAAAATATGTAATTTCATTGACTTTTCAGATCTCATGATGAACAAGTTTGATATAATTTAATTGATCACATATGGTTATTAAGATTTAAAGGACATTATAGTTCTAATTCTGTTAAATAATATTGACAAAACATACAAAGGTATTGAACGAAAACCAAGAGTTGTTCCCAATTTATTTAAAAATACATTCTTTTGTAACTTGGCAAAAGGAACTAAATACCTCTAAGAATTTTACTGTAATGAGTAAAAATTAAGCCAATATAGACTTGGCAAAAATGTCCTTTTACTCGTAAATATTGTTCACTGTTCATTCAACATTCTTTCTGAAATGGAAAGTCTTCCAGGCCTTGAAAAAGTCAGGGTCTGTTTTTTAAGAAAAAATGAAAATTAGTGACTTAAGAAATTAATTCAGAAAGTTACAATCTATAACAGTAAAAATTGCAGATTTCACTGAACTTTAAGCTAATTATTTAGGCATTAGACTTCCCTTATGCAGCTGCCACTTGCTGTTGCTTTTCAAGCATAAATTCATATCCCAAAATGGGATAAAGTCAGATTTAAAAAGTATAATAGGCTCAGAAAATCAAAGACAACAGGGTGAAGCCAAGAGAAGAAACTGATCAATCGGAGGCTAAGCAAGAATTAAAGCAGCAAAACATGCTCCTCTCCCTGTGCAAACATTTAACACAACTCTCTTGGGTCAGTTTTTATCTGCACTTTAAGTTTTGGATGGGGGTGGTGGAGAGAAAAAGCTTTTACAAGCATTGGGACCAATAACCATGTTTCTCTCTGTTTTCAAAATGTTTCTATGACTGTTTTCTTAAAGTTTCAATACAAACATTTAATAAAAATATTCCCCTACAGTGTAACTCAAACATTGCAGCCTTGTGCACTGAATACGACATAAATAGTGATATTGACTAAAAATAAAAATAAAATTAGATAATCTAGTTTCATTTTCATGGCTAAAAGAAAGAGTAGAATATTGAAGAGTTATGTTACAATTTTTTTCACTATTTTTAAATCATCTTAAGTGTTATTTGTAACATAAAACAAATTTCCTTTCCTAAGAAATCAGATCAGATCTTCAGCTGGAAGTCAATGGAGGTATGCCAATTTACACCAGCTGAGGATGTGACCCTTGATTTTTAAAACTGACAGTGTCCCAACATTATTTACTATTGGTATGCATTAATTATTATTACAATTATTAATTGAGGTGTTCAGACACGATAATAATGAGTACGGCCAATGGAATTGCCACTATGAATGTCTGTAGTCACTGGACCAGAAGTTTTCGCGTAGCTATCTTGATAGCCTTTAATCTTTCACTTCTAGGCCTGGTCTACACTACAAGATTTGGTCGAATGTAGCCACATTCGGTCAATTTTATAAGCAATACGGCTACACAACCAATCCCGTTCTGCTGACTTAAAGGGCTCTTAAAATAGACTGCTGTACTCCTCCCCGACGAGGGGAATAGTGCTAATTTTCTAGTGTAGACATGCCCCTACTTTATAGCAGTTTCAGTCTTTTGAACTGGGCACAATACCATGCAAGTGACACGCCACAAACGATAGTCAAAAATATGGTTGAAATTAACAACCTTTAAGTGAAATATTTCCACATCAGTAAAACACCAGAATGGTTGCCAAGTGGAATCTGGAATCCGGTCCGCATTTCTTTGTCACTGAACTTCTCTATTGCTATTCTTTTTGTCCATCCATAAAAGAGAACTGGATAAATTCATGGAGGTTAAATCGGTAGACAGGATACTGGGCTGGATGGACCTTTGGTCTGACCCAGTACGGCCCTTCTTATGTTCTTATTATCCTCATGATCCTTCTTAAGTTGTAAAGTGACCACTAAAAGATAATGAAACCAAATTCACAGCCATGAAAAACACATCACTGACCATGAAGTCTGTTCTCCTCCTGTGAAATCTGATCTCTTTGTGCTTTTACCCTGTACTATACAAATTTCACAGGGGAGACCAGCATTTCTCAGATTGGGGTCCTGACCCAAAAGTGAGGTGCAAGGTTATTTTAAGGGGGTCGCAGTATTGCCACCTTTACTACTTCTCTGCCTTCAGAGGTTGGCAGCCGGAGCGCCGTGGCTGTTGGCTGGCTGCCCAGCGCTGAAGACAACACCCCACCAGCACCAATAAGGGTGGCAATGCCTTCCCCTGCCACCCTTACTTCTGGACTGCTGCCTTCAGAGCTGGGCAGTCAGAGTGGCGGCTGCTGATCAAGGGCCCATCTCTGAAGGCAGCCATGCAGATGTAAGGGTGGCAATACCATTCCATGCTGTCCTCACTTCTGTGCTGCTGCCGGAGACAGTTTTGCCTTCAGAGCTGGCCTCCTGGCCAGCAGCTGCCTCTCTGCAGCTGCCCAACTCTGATGGCAGTACTGCCGCCAGCAGCAGCGCAGAACTTAGGGCAGCAGTATTGCAACCTAAGTTCCCTCTAAACTGTGTGGCTGCAGCCTATTACACCCCATGCAGGCACTCAGGGCTGCGGTGGGGAGAGATGCCTTTCCTCCAGCCCTGGACCTGCTGTGGTAGGGAGAGGCGCCTCTCCCCACTGGCTTCAGCCCAGCCCCGCCCCAGACCTGCTGCAGCTAGGGGGAGAGGCACCCCTCTCCTGGCCCCAATCCAGCCTCAGACCTGCTGTGGCCAAGGGGAGAGGAACCTCTCCCTGACCCCAACCTGGACTTGCCATGGCCAGGGGGAGGCTCCTATCCTGTGGCCCCAGCCCCGGAGCTGCTGCAGCAGGGAGCGAGAGCTGGGAGGAGTCCTCTTTCCCCACTGTAGTCCCAGGGCAGCCTTTATCCCAAACCCCTGATCCATGGCCCCCCCCCCCCAGAGCCCATACCCCCAGCTGGAGCTCTCACACCCCCTCCCTCGCACTCCAACCCTCTGCCCCACCCTAGAGCCTGCACCCCCAGCCAGAGTCCTCACTCCCGTCACATCCCAACCCTCTGCCTCAGCACTAAGCCCCCTCCAACACTCCGAACCCCTCAGCCTCACCCCTGCTGCATGAGTTTTGTTATATGCATCAATACGGAGGTGAAGTATCACACATCTCCTCCATACTGGTGCACGTAACAAAATTAATTCTGCACATGCATGGGAAAAATTAGAGGGAACACTGACTGCAACCCTTCCTACAATAACCTTGCAACCCCCACACAACTCCTTCTTGGGTCAGGACCCCTACAATTACCCACCGTGAAATTTCAGATTTAAACAGCTGAAATCATGAAATTTACATTTTAAAAATCCTATGACCGTGAAATTGACAAAAATGGACCACAAATTTGGTAGGGCCCTGATAATGATCTAAGGCAGCAGTTCTCAAACTGTGGATCGCAACCAGACATGCCGAACCCGTGAAAAAT
Source organism: Dermatemys mawii (assembly GCA_007922305.1). Taxonomy (NCBI): domain Eukaryota; kingdom Metazoa; phylum Chordata; order Testudines; family Dermatemydidae; genus Dermatemys; species Dermatemys mawii. The sequence goes on along the minus strand of ML677412.1, from coordinate 15,098,098 downwards.
AAACTGGGCTTGTTTTTGGCTTAATTGGCTTATGAGTTGCTTGTTGGCTACTTCATGGCTTGTAGCTTGTTGCTTCTTTTTTTTTTTTTTTGATCGGCTCCCAGCAAGCAGGGGGGGAAAACACATGCAAGTTTCAGGAGAGAGAGTCAGAGGTACACAGCAGACCCTTCACAGTCCCAGACTGCTTGCTGGGGGAATCTAGTCACATAGAGTGTTGGGGTTCTTAGGGATTGGCTTGTTTTGGCCTGCGTTTGAAATGGGATTAATTTGATTTTGGGCTTATTGTGAAAGTTGGGATGTTTATTTACCGCATGAAAGTTGGCAACTGGTCGCGCCCCTATTTTCCTGGCTTAGACTTGCTGGTGTCTGGGGCTGAAGCCTGAGCCCCACTGCCCAGGGCTGAAGCTGAGGCCTAAGGGCTTCAGTCCTGCGTGGTGGGGCTCAGGTTACTGGCCTCCTGCCTGTGGCTAAAGTAAATAGAGAGAAAAACCAAGATTATGCAAATAGACAGCTGGACAATAAATGCAGAGGTGCCCATGGATGGAAAAGAAATCAAACACACAGAGCAGTTTTGCTATCTGGGGAGTGTGATGACATTTGAAGACGGCCATGGAACAAATATTCATGTGAGATCGGGAAAAGCAACATCTGATCAAAACAGAAGTCTCCGTATCAAACTGAAGGCCAGCTGATACCATGCAATTGTACTTACCATGCTACTGTACAGAGCAGTGACTTGGCTAACAAAACCAGATTGGAGGCTGCGCATTACAGATGGCTGAGAAGGATATTACACATTTCATGGAAAGACAAAAAGAGTAAGGGAGCTGACAGAGCAAGACATCAAAAATATCAAACAAAGGCTCAGGTGATTGGGACACGTACACCTTATGGAAGATGGGAGACATGCTACTTGAGGAAGGAAAGAAAAAATGAGGAAGGCCAAGGAATACTGGCAGAAGACAGTGACAGAGGATAGTAAGTGCACTGGCATCACCTGAGAAGACACAGAACAAGTGGCAACAGATCATAATCAGTGGAAGAACTGGACTGCCTGATGTGCCATCAGCACATGATGAACTAAGGTCCAGAAATTAGAGATATTTGCTGTAATATCAGAAGTATTTGAATAGCTGAGAATCTCCATTAAATATACTAAATTAGCATGAGACAACTGAGGCTAAAGGAAATGCACACACATTGTGACTAAAATCTGTGCACGTGTGGGAGGTTTCTCATCTCTCTTATATTTCTAAGATACCTATAGCCTTGGCAATGTAGATATTCAATACTTTCAAATAAAACTAGCCCATAAATTTGGGAAAAATTAGGTTTTAGGCTGAATGACAGATCTGGCAAAGGAGTGCCTTCCAAGCCTCTAGATGGTGCTATGTAGTCAGTCAGAAACTGAAAGCAAATGAGTAGCATTTCCTTATAAAAATTTTTTAAAGAAAAAAAGAGTATTTACATCTAGCTGCATTTATAGCCTTTTCTTATAAACTGGCAAATTGTCATCTTTTTGTTTTTTTATCATGGTCCACTGGATCTAAGGCACAGAAAAAAAAAATGAAGCTTTTCTATCCACAGTGCAGATGAGTCCAAACCAACATTCTCAACTATATTCAGACCAGTCCCATAATTCAATCTCTATCCTAGTCTTTTATTATTTCTGAGCTTATCAGTTTTTTAGTTACTTTATATGCAACTCCAGTAGATTTTATTTTAGTGTTTGGAGCTAGTCTCCTCCAAACTATCTGATCCAAATTTTTTTTCATTCTTAATCCTTATTCTGTTAATTTTGAGAGCATTTAGAGAATGTTTATAGTCTTTTCATTTTATGTCCAGTTGAGTGTAAATTTTAATCATTTTTAAGATGAGGGTTTTGCATCTTATGGCATCACATTTTCTCTATTATAGGCTCTCCAGTATACATAGTTCATTGCTGATAAACTACTATTGCTCAATTATTTAGAAGTACATTTCTTGTTTACAGAGAAGACTATTACTGTGGATGGAATGCTCACCAAGAAACACAGAAAGCAACCAATGAACAAATCCAATACTCCTCTTTCCCCATAAGGGCAAAACAACCTCACATTTACTGAACTGTATTTTTCAATCAAGAGTTTCTCTTTCATTTTGTTAGAGAAAGCCACTTCCCGCCCACATTGATTCTCTGTTTCTTCCATCCACTGATCTAAAAGAAACCAGGAGACACTGAATTCCTTTTTCTTGTGGTTTCACTCCTTGAGTAACCAACCCTGTGGTATCCCTCAAATATGGAAAAACAAAACAAAACATAACAACCCACATTTACCACATACTTCAGTTTACAGAGCCCTTTTGACATGGTAGTAAGGAGGAAAAAAGTGATAAGAACCATTAGATTCAGATTCACCCAAAAAACCTGACATCACAGCAAGCTATTACTGGCTTAATATTCGCTTCCACTCTCTGTCCACATCCTTCAGCAGTCATCTGGGCAAACATCTCTTTTGTGATGGTATTGTTTCCTCTGAAGAGGAAACCTGAATTGAATACTCTCCATAGTGAAGATGTATTTCTAGAATAAAACTAACAAAACTCAAAACAAAAGCTAAGAATATGGAACATATTGTGAAAGCTTCAACAGGCGCAGCATTTTTAAGAAATCTGAAGGGCAGAATTTTGCATTCTTGGCTTGTTTGTTTCAACTTCTTTAAGGACTTAATGATGGGAGGAGGTTAAAAATGATACCACCATTCTCAGAAGTCATGTCAGCGCTCCAGAAGACCACAGATCTAGACACAGTAATGTACTGCATTAGACAAAGTGAATGAACATGATGAAGTACGTAACCATTGTGAATTCCATCCACATAGGCACTGCTCTTCTCATCTCTGTAACAAGGGACAGATTCAGGATATAGCACAAGAAAGTAAATCCTAATGCAAAGCAGACAGTTTTGTGGTATCTTTTACCATCTGTTGAGAATGGCTTGTCTGTTCCCTACTCTCCCCACAGTTGTAAACTACAAGATCCTGTATGGAAGTGATAACAGCCTAGACAGTGTAAACTGAAGAAAAAATTTTGAACTTCTAAGCATTTTTTTCTATCACTGAACTCTGGTTATTCTAAGACAAGGGTGGGCAAACTACGGCCCGTGGGTCACATCCGGCCCATGGGACCGTCCTGCCCAGTCCCTGAGCTCCCGGCTGGGGAGGCTACCCCCAGCCCTTCCCCTATTGTACCCTTTCCTCTACAGCCATGCCGCTGCATGGGTAGCACTCTGGAGGGCAGGGCTGCGCACTCCTGTAGGAAAGTGGGGCAGGATGTCTAGCTCCAGCCGGGCTGCGCGGCTGTCAGACACGTTGCTCTGAGCGGTGTGGTAAGGGGGATGGTGATGGAGGGTTGGATAAAGGGCAGGGAGTCCCAGGGGACAGGGAGCAGGGGGTTGAATAAGGGGGCAGGGAGTCCTGGGTGGGCAGTCAGGGGGTTCAGGGTGTGGATAGGGGTCAGGACAGTCCGGATACAGGGTTCAGGAGGGTTGGGTAGGGGGTGAGGTCCTGGGGGATGGGAAGGCAGTTAGGGTGGGAAGGTCTCGGGAGGGGGCAGTCAGGGGACAAGGAGCAGGGGGTCTTAGATAGAGGGTGAGGTCCCACGGGGTGGTGGTTGGGGCGGGGAGTCTCTGGATGAGGCAGTCAGGGGACAAGGAGCGGGGTGGGGGTTGGATTGATTGAAGGTTCTGAGGGGGGCATTCAGGAAGTAGGAACTGGGAGGGGGTTGGATATGGAGGTGGGGTCAGGCTGTTTGGGGAGATACAACCTTCCCTACCTGGCCCTCCATACAATTTTGCAACCCCAATGTAGCCCTTGGGCCAAAAAGTCTGCCCACCCTTGTTCTAAGATGAATTTGTATAGGTCTTTTCTGTTTTGTTTCTTACTGTGTGGGATTTATTTTCTATTTTTTTTTAACATAATCAGATAGCATATGCTCTTACAATTAAATTGGTGAGTTTCATTTCAGTGCCTCTCTCAAACTAATGTACAAGATTTTCTTATGTGTAAGAAACATTACCCATCATAGTTATATCTGGTAATTTAATTTGTTGATGAAGATGGTAAGCAAAGGTGTCCGAAAAACTGACCTCTGGATATATAGGCAGATGACTCACTTGGACACATTCCATTCACACTTAATTAAGTGAAGTTTGCACCTTGACTCAATCCAGACTAACATCCATGCTTTTTTTTGGTAAATAAAAAACCCCAAGCCAAAGAACTTTGCCTAATGAACAAATAGATAGAGAATAAGACTGAGAATATCTTATTGCTCTTATATAAATCCATGGTGTGCCCACATCTTGAATACTGCATACAGATGTGGTCTCCTCATCTCAAAAAATATATACTGACATTAGAACAGGTTCAGAGACGGGCAACTAACATGATTAGGGGTTTGGAACGGGTCCAATATGAGGAGAGATTAAAAGAGGCTGGGACTTTTCAGCTTGGAAAAGAGGAGAGACAGCTCCCGGCTATTGACATGAGGCTTTGGGAAAAAGACTGGCAGGAATAGGTCTTGGTTGGTGCAGAAATTTGAGACCACCTTCAGGAGGAATGCCGTGTGTGGTCAAAGTTGCACCTCCTTCTTGTAAAAAGTGGTATATGGAGGGTCGGATAGGAGAGCCTTGAGCTCAGACACCCTTCCTGGCTAACATTATTGCAACCAAGAAAGTCACCTTATAGGAGAGAGAGAGTAGTAAGAATGTTGCTACGGAGTTGAATGGGGGCCCATTAGCCTTGAGAGTACCAGGTAAAGGTCCCAAGCTGGAGTGGGCCGCCAGATCTAAGGATACAGTCTGTCCAACCCTTTGAGGAATCGTTGCACCATTTGGCTAGTGAAGATGAAGCGGGTATGTTCTCTTGGGTGAAAAACTGAGATGGCAGCCAGGAGCACCTTTATCAAAGAGTCAGACAAGCTCTGCAGTTTCAGCTTTTGGAGGTAGTTCAAGATAAAGGGAACCAAAAACTGTGTTGGAGGGATACGGCTCTGCGAAATCACATCGCAAATCTTTTCCAATTGGCTATGTAAGCAGCTCTGGCTGATGGTTTTCTGCTACCCAAAAGAACCTCCCTCACGGGGTCTGAGCATGAGAGCTTTAGCGGGTTTAACCATTTGCCTTCCAAGCCATGAGGTGGAGAGATTTGAGACTGGGATGTTGAAGAAGACCCTGATATTGAGCGATGGGGTCTGGAACTAATGGGAGAGTAGTTCCCCTGAAAGTATCCACTGAAAGCTCCAGTAGCATAGTGTACCAATGCTGATGAGGCCAGGCCGGTGCCACCAGGATCATCAAGGTTCCACTGCTCCGGATCTTGGAGGACCTTGTGAGAACCAACGGAACAGGAGGAAATGCAAAGAAGAGGGAGTGCTTCCATAGAGGAAGAAACATCTGCCAATGAGCCCAGGCTGTGGTTGAGGAAGAAGCAGAATTGCAAGCACTTCTTGTTGCCCCTTGTGGCAAACAAATCAATCTGGGGAACTCCCCACAGTTGGAAGATACTACTCATTACATCCAGGCGAATAGACCATTTGTGATTGTGAAAAGACCTGCTGAGATGGTCCGCTAGCTCATTCTGAGACCCAGGGAACTAGGACACTTCCATGAGTATCGAGTGTGCTACACAGAACTCCCAGAGTTTGAGGGCTTCCTGACATAGGGGAGAGGAGCCTGCTCCCCAGTCTGTTAATATAAAACTTTGCTGTTGTATTGTTTGTCAGGACTGATATGCATTTGCCCTCCAGGAGAGGCTGAAAAGTCTTACATGCCAGCCTGAAAGCCTTGAGTTCCCGGACATTGATGTGAAACATTAGTTCCTCCAGAGACCAGAGGCCCTGAGTTCTGTGCTCCCCAAGGTGAGCCCCCACACTTCATGGCCAAGGCATCAGTGATCAGACATAGCGAGGGGTGGGGTTTGGAAAATTCAACTTCTGCATGCACCAAGTGCGGGTTGAGCCACCACTGAAGAGACTTGAGAAACCCCAGTGGAAGGGTAACTACCTTGTCTAGGACGTGCCTGATCAGGTGATACACAGATGCTAACCAAGTCTGAGCCTTGAATGTTGCAAGACATACGTGCAAGATACCATGTGTCCTAGCAGTTTCAATCAACTCCTTACCATGGTTATAGGGGACTGTCTGAGGTCCTATATCACATCATGAATGGCCTGGAAGCGGGACTGAGGTAGGAACGCAGTCTGCAAGGGTTGGTGGCTATGGTGCCAGCTTCTTTGGGACGCAGAAGAGTCCGTCAGTGCCAGGGAGATGGAGATCTGTGCAGAGTCATAGCCAGCTTGCCCCTGGACTGCACAGCTGACCTTTGTGTTGCCCGGAGCCTCAGGGCTGATGCACTCTCACTGTGACTGGGAGAGTGCAAACCTATCACAGTTTGTTCCAGGCCACCTCATAAATCTCAGGTGTGGAAGGAAGTCTAAAGCCTCTACCTGGGTCTCCCTCCAGTGTCACCGGACTCAAGGGCCCCTTCCATGGGCCTGGAGTCAACAGTGGCGGCTGTTGAGCAGAGGAGGAGTTATGGTCCCCCACAGGACGCCCTCCCTTGGGCAGCTCCCGTTCCGCTGCATGGGAAGGGGAGCGCCCTCTGTCTTCCTGTGCTTCGTCCTTGGCACAGGAGACTGATCGGTGCCATGACTGCTCCTGTGCTGTGGTCTCCAGTGTCAAAGAGTGCTGGTGCCAAGGGTCTCTGACCCAAGTCCTTCCTCAGCACCTCCTGTATCGAAAATGGTATGCTGTGCACTGATGCCAAGGAGCCCAGTGCCGCGTCCATGGGGCTCGACTTGGCACAGAACTGCTTCCATTAGCAGCAATTTTAAACTGTGATCCCTCTCTTTCTTCGTGAGGGGCTAAAACTCCTACAGATCTTACACCTCTACATTTGATGGGACTCTCCCAGACACTTTAAACAAGCCATGTGCAGGTTGCCCTTGGGCACTGGCTTTTGGCAAACCCCACACAGTTTAAACTCCTGGGTCCGAGACATGCCCTGGGTCCGGGAGAGGGATGGGGAAATGGGGAGAAGGAGAAACACCCTGCAGTATCCCAAGTTCAGATACCTAACTAACTACAAACAACTTTTTAAACTCTTTTAAATATTGACAGAGATACTATGCTAGAGGATCGCTCATGAAGAAGAGAGTTAAAATGCCCCAATGACGATCACTGGAGGTAAGAAGCAACTGGAGAAATGGAGGGTTGCCAGGGCCCTCTATGTGGCACCATGAAGGCGTGACGCCAGGGAGCTCCACAGCCAACGTGATGGGTGATGCTAGGAGAAAAACCTTTTGACGATTGTGCACACAGCGTGCACACACCTAATTGGAATCAATACGAGCAAGCACTTGAACAACAACTCTGGCCATTACTGGCCAGAAAACTCATCCACTAGGCAACACCCAGCTGGACAAAGGCCCCTGCCAAACAGCAGAACTCCCACCCAGAGTTCTCCAGAAAACCAAAAGCCAACATTACCACCAGTCAGAATGGCTCATGCATGAGGAAGCAACAAAGCCCCCAACCTGGCAAAAGGCCCCCTTCACCATGCAGCAGAGTCCTCCCAGGCTGCAGATACGTGCAAAGCTTACCCCACCACCTGGGCCATGGAGTGCCTCAGAACTACTCCCTTCCCACCAAGAAGCAGCCCCTCTTCTTACCAGGCCTACTTGCCGCTGCTGCTGCTCTTCAAATGTGAAGGATGATGCTAGCCAGCTTCTCTGCCTCACTGTCTCCACACAGATTCCTGCGCTCCAGGACACAGGGAATGAAGCTCTGCACTCAGACAGCTCAGAGCCTCAGACTCTTTGCTTTTATCTACACTTCAATTAAACATCTGCAGCTGGCCCATGTCAGCTGACTCAGGAACACAGTGCCCAGACTGCAGGGCTGTAAAAATGTGGTGTAGACATTTGGGCGTGGCCTAGAGCCTGAGTTCTGGGACCCTTCTCCCTCATTGGAGAGGTACGTCTTCTCAAGACTGAAAACTTTCTTGCATGCTAAGAAAAAGAACCCCAAAGACCGTGTTTAATAGCTTGATCTGGTTACGCTTGCTATAACAATATGATACTAAAATAAATATCATGATATGGTAAACCCACTGCCAATTTTTTTAAACATAATAGAAAATGCTGAGTACCCATAAGTATGGATTTCCCATGTACTATATTTTAGTTCCTGTGGCCATCACAACGTATACTATTATTTCACTGTCACATCACAACACATATTTGGGTTACACATTGAAGCTATATTACATACAGGTTTACCGGACATGGCTTATTTTCCTGAAGTGGGCAATTAATTGCTGGAATTCTCCTCAAACACATGGATACAAGTGAACAAAAGGTAATTTGCACTTATTGTTCAAAATGTTTATTGGATCAGGAAACTAATGGGTTTGTTATATTATTAGAAGTTAGAAACATGAATAATACTCTGTATTGGGTAGTGAAGCAACAGAGTCAGATTCCATAATTGGGAACTACTTACATTCATATAAATATAGGGGAAACCCTACTTGTGCTGGTGTAAACTAAGTCAGAATTTCTTTTATGTGAAGCCAAAGTGTGGCAGAAATCCCCTGGGGCTGTTTAATGTAATGTGCAGCTCTCAAGTTTATTAGCAAATTTATAATAGTCTTATTCCACTGTCGTCTGCAATTCTATGTACTCAATTCAAATTAAGTTAGACCCCCTGTAAAAAAATTCAGTTGTACCAATAGGGGAATTGAGTTAACAAGTGAAATAAAACCCCACAAACCAGAAAGGGAGAGCAACACAAAATGTCGTTATTAGAGCTGGTGTAATAACTAAGATCTGAAAAGTCCACATAAATATGTTCTGCAGCCTCTCTGTATTTCTAGGAGCATCAAAGCATTGCAATACCAGTTTTTAGATTTATTATCTATCTTAGGCTTTTCTATAATGCCTATTGCAATACCTAAGGCCCGGAGCCTCAATATATTTAGGCACCCAATTCCTGTTGATTTCAATGGATGTTAGGCAACGGGCCTTAGTGTTATATTTTTGAGACTATCCTTCTTCAGAATGCTGCTGCCTCAAAGAAAACATTACATTGCATTACATTAGGGTGTGCACTCCGCACAGATTGTGTGTTACTGTTAAAGTGTTTTGGTATCATGGCACAGGCATCTTGAAAGTGGCAAATTCTTGATCTAGCTGTCTGCTTTGGAACAAATCCCTTCCAACAACCAGGGACATTAATGAGAGGGCATTCTCATATTGGTGAGCTCTACTCCACCCCTCAAAAGACCTCTGTTTTACCGGACAAAGAAGGCGGCAGTTCTGATATATTATCACAGACTGACTAGTCCTTTAAAGCATGTAGGGCCATTCTTGCCTGTGACCTAGTTGCTATCCCTTGCCCTAAGTTGCTAGATCACCAGTAAGGCTACATCCTACCACTGCAACTAAACATACCACCCCCATAGCTGGCCCATGTCAGCTGACTCAGGCAGCTTAGATCTTCAGACTTGGGCTGGAAACTGGACTGTGGGAGCCCAGGTCTCCACCTAGAGGCCAAACTTCTAAGCCACAATGAAACAGCCCAACAGTCAAACCCCTGTGAGCCCAAATCAGGTGACATGGGCCAGTCACAGGTGTTTACCTATAGGATTGTTTACATTGCCAGCTGAATGTCTGCAAGGCAATTCCTCTTACTGCTGTAGTGCCCTCTGGCATTAGATCCCCACTTCCCTGGCCCCACAAGAGCCTGTCTCTGTCTGAGTCTTCTGTGACCTGGCCCTCTGGCCAGGCCACTTAATAGTCCAGTCCCCTTCTGTGGTAACAAAGGTCTAACTATAATAATTCCTCTGCCCCTCTTGGGCTATGCCCAAGTCGACAGCTTTTGCCCCTACTCCTTGGTCCTGCAAAGTTCACCCTGCTTTTTCCTCAGCAGGATTTCCGCAATGCCTCCCTTCCTCAGGGCTCCAGCAGTTTACCTCAGGTGTCTCCTTACAGGCCCAATCTCAGGGCTTCCCCTCAGGAGTTTCATCTCCTCCCTGTGTTTCTTTTCCAGCCTGATTTACCCAGGTCATTCCCAGAGAGGGTACTCTTCTTGCTTCTGGGTTTCTCTCCCTGACTGAATTCATGGCTCTATTTAAGCAGTCCTCACTCTGATTCCACCACAACTGGGATCAGTCACCACTCACCCGGGATTGCTAATTATCACTAAGGCTATGCATCCATTGACGAAGAATGCATTTTCAGAGTCCATGGGGTAAGGGATATACCACTGTGACACTTGCATGTGATGTATGTAGCTAATTATTTACTGTATCCATTAAACTAGGGTAAGCCCAGCCTTATTTCTCACATAGAACTTTAGCACACTGTAGCTCTGTGCCAGTAGGCATCACTTGTGGTATGGCTTTTGCCTTGGTTAGAAGCTATTTAAATAGGACTGCTACTAGCATGATGGCTGTTTTCTGTTCTACAGAATCCCCATGTGGTGAGATGGTTCCTGTCTTGATTGAATGTTCTATAGCTCCGGGCACTAGAAAACAGGAAATTAGAAAAAGGAAGTTGGATGAATAGTTTAGTTTCTGATTCATGGGCCCTGGAATTATTTAAATCTTTGAATTCATCAGAAACCAGCCAAGATAAATAGCTGCTCTGGTGCGACAGCACATTGCATAGCCAAATTGGAGACAAAGGATCTTAGTCATGATTCATGATAAAGGATGAGATTTATCAAAGCACATTTTGGAAAGGTCAGCCACCCCAACAGAGTTACATTTTTTATTTGGCTAAGGAACAATAGTTCAACAGAAGACAGCTGATCATACACTGGATTTCAGTGGGACCTTCAAGACCTCACACTAGTTTGTGTTAATTGAACACTACTGAATACAGTCCTAATGCCCGTGGGTACAACCTCACTGAAGTCTGTGACAGATACGACAGTCACATGCAATATCTTTGGGGACCATATTGTATTAAATTGATGTACTATGTTGTGTAGGGATTTTATACAACGTCAGTGGGAAAGTTATCACAATTCCTCCGGGAACCAAAAGCATGGGTGCAAGGAGGAGTGTGATTGAGGTGAATCACGTAGGTTATAAGTACCTCCAGAAAAGTAACAGCACCTGGGAAGGCTTGCATATATTGATTCAAACTGTTTTTTTTCTCAAGAGAGCAACAGACAAAAAATGGTCTTTTGTCATAAATAGGCTGTATTTAAACTGATTTGGGGCGCTTGGAAATAATGACCATAATATAACAACATTTAACATTCCTGTGGTGGGAAGAACACGTCAACAGCCCAACACTGTGACATTTAATTTCAGAAATGGGAACTATGCAAAAATGAGGAGGTTAGTTAAACAGAAATTAAAAGGTACAGTGACTAAAGTGAAATCCCTGCAAGCTTTACAAAGACACCACAATAGAGGCCCAACTTAAATGTATACCCCAAATTAAAAAACTCAAAGAACTAAAGAAGAGCCACCATGGCTTAACAACCATGTAAAAGAAGCAGAGAGATAAAAAGTGGAAGTCAAATCCTAGTGAGGTATCTAGAAAGGAGCATAAACACTGCCAAATTAAATGTAAAAATATAGTACAAAAAGCCAAAAAGCAGTTTGAAGAACAGCTAGCCAAACACTCAAAAGGTAATAACAAAATGTTTTGTAAATACATCAGAAGCAGGAAGCCTGTTAAACAACCAATGGGGCCCCTGGACAACAGAGATACAAAAGGAGCACTTAAACACAATAAAGTCATTGCAGAGAAATTAAATGAATTCTTTGCTTCGGTCTTCATGGCTGAAGACGTTAGGAAGATTCCCAAACATGAGCCGTCTGTTGTAGGTGACAAATCTGAGGAATTGTCACAGATTGAAGTGTCACTAGAGGAGGTTTTGTTATTAGTTGATAAACTTAACAGTAACAAGTCACCGGGTCCAGATGGCATTCACCCAAGAGTTCTGAAAGAACTCAAATGTGAAACTGTAGAACTATTAACCAGGGTTTGTAACCTGTCCTTTAAATCAGCTTCTGTACCCAATGACTGGAAGATAGCTAATGTAACGCCAATATTTAAAAAGGGCTCTAGAGGGATCCCCGCAATTACAGACCGGTAAGTCTAAAGTCCGTACCAGACAAATTAGTTGAAATAATGTTAAAACAGTGTGCAGCGGTAATAAAAAAGGAAACAGGATGTTAGGAATCATTAAAAAAGTGATAGACAATAAAATGAAGAATATCTTATTGCCCGTATATATATTCATGGTGCGCCCACATCTTGAATACTGCATACAAATGTGGTCTCCTGATCGCAAAAAGGATATACTGCCATTAGAAAAGGTTCAGAGAAGAGCAACTAAAATGATTAGGGGTTTGGAACAGGTCCCATATGAGAAACAATTAAAAAGGCTAGGACTTTTCAGCTTGGAAAAGAGGAGACAAGGGGGGATATGATAGAGGTATATAAAAGTATGAATGGTGTGGAGAAAGTGAATAAAGGAAAGTTATTTACTTGTTCCCATAATAGAAGAACTAGGGGCCACAAAATGAAATTAATGCGCAGCAGGTTAGAACAAATAAAAGGAGTTCTTCATACAGCACACAGTCAACATGTGGAACTCCTTGCCTGAGGACGTTGTGAAGGCTAGGACTATAACAGGGTTTAAAAGAGAACTAGATAAATTCATGGAGATTAAGTCCATTAATGGCTATTAGCCAGGATCGGTGAGGTATGGTGTTCCTAGCCTCTGTTTGTCAGAGGGGGTGATGGATGGCAGGAGAGAGATCACTTGATCATTACCTGTTAGGTTCACTCACTCCGGGGCACCTGGCATTGACCACTGTCAGTAGACAGGATACTGGGCTAGATGGACCTTTGGTCTGACCCAGTACAGACACTCTTATATTATGTTCTTCATTCTAATCCAACAAAACAGACAGGACCTTTGTCCAAGGAAGGCCCAATCTTGCAGAAGGGATGGAAAAACTTTGGTCTATCTGGACCCTATAAGACTGATGGGTGGTTCCTGGTATGTTTAGTGTGTGTCTAAATATGTTTATTGTTTTTATTATGTTTTCTCTGTAATGCTTTTGCCTTAAAAATAAGTGCTTGGAAGGAGCTGTGTAGTGACTTGTAACTGCTGGCAATACTGTGTTCCTAGCCTGTGGACTAGCAAAGCACATGTGCTGGCCTTTAGGCAGACTGGCTTGCTGGGGATATCACAGTGTAAAGCTTGGAGCTGTGCAGCCTTCACTCCCCTCGGCCCCGCACCCTGCCCTCCATTTTACCCCAGTAATAAGTGGGAAGTGCCCTTGCCAAGAGAGAGGTGACAACTGGAGATCGGAGACCTTACTTGGAACTCCTGGAGTGGACCACAGAGGGAGGGAAACAGGTGTAATTACCTTGAAACTGTGACAGAGACATACAAGGGTTGAAGGTATTTGGTCATTTCTATTGGGTAGGAGATAGTCTAGTGTCTTGGATGTTTTAAAATTTATTTTTTTTTTGGCAAAAGTACTTTGTTCTAACTTGTACACAGTTTTTATTATGCTTATATAGAGTTTATGGAATCAATACAGACTTTTGGAATTAATTAAAAATAGATGTTCAGCTTCTACAGAAACTCCTGCACTCACACCCAAATATCCCTGTGCTAAAAAGAGCACTTATGTGAAGATGTTAACATTGCTCTGTAAGAACACTGTCATTTATTTGCCAGAATAATATCTGTCAACACCTTGGAATAAGGAATAAGAAACTAAAACTGGCTGTTTACAGGACATTTTCTTCCTGTCATAAATTCTGCAAGTAGAGAAGAGTCCACCGGGAAGCACAGGAGTAGTTAATATTCCAGTGATATTACTCTAAAGCAGGGGTAGGCAACCTATGGCACGGGTGCCAAAGGTGGCACACAAGCTGATTTTCAGTGGCACTCTCACTGCCCAGGTCCTGGCCACTGCTCTGGGGAGCTCTGCATTTTAATTTCATTTTAAATGAAGCTTCTTAAACATATTAAAAACCTTATTTACTTTATATACTACTATAGTTTAGTTATATATTAGAGACTTACAGAAAGAGACCTTCTAAAAACATTAAAATGTATTACAGGCACGTGAAACCTTAATTTAGAGTGAATAAATGAAGACTCGACACATCACTTCTGGAAGGCTGCTGACCGCTGCTCTAAAGAGAGTAAGATCTATTTTGCTTCCTTTTGTATTTTTAGCAATTCCTTTACCATATCTTTACGAATGTGTCAAATGCTCATTTTGATAACGGGTAGGGAGCAGACGTATGCAATATTCATTTATAGGTATAAATACTTGGCTTACTTTTATTCTGTTTAAACAGACATTAAATTGTTTCAATTCATCTACAATTCTTTTTTTAATATGAATACTTCAAATACAGAAGTTACTGTATTGGAGTCCGTCAAAGAGAAGGTGGCTGTACTGTGCACAGCACACTTGGTTCTGACCTATCCGGGGACAGCTGAGTAAGTGAACGTAAAGGTATCAAGCCTGAGGTAGTTCTGTTTTCGGGCTAGCAGAATAGACAGGAATGGGGATATCTAACTCATAAGGCTGTGTGAGAGGAATGAGACTGGGTATTCAATTCTCTCTGGGGAGAGGGATCACAGGGGCTTTCAGAACAGGGCAGCTGAGTGGAAGCCTGATTCCAAGAATGTTATCTAGGAAACGTTCAAAAATATACAGGCAGGCTCTTGTTTTATTTTAAACAATTAAAGATGTCTGGGTTACATAAGACATAAGACCAGGAATTTTAAAATTCTCTTGGATATACCAGCTCTAGGATGCTGAAAAGTTTAAAGGGGGTTGAAGCAGCATTCCTGGGTTCTGCTATTCCAGAATGGGGAGTTGCAAGCCCTCACCCAGAGGTGGGTAAGCCCTATCTTCCAAAGATTCAGAAAAGCGGATCAGTGTACAATATTGGGTTTGCATTTTGAGGAATATCCCGAGATTTAGTTTTCCTGAATTTCTTCATTCATCCCAATTAGATGGTGCTGTTATGAAATGTATAGAAACTGAGTTCAGAGGACTGTTCTTCACATCACAAATGCCTCTGAGAGACTTACATAGCTAACAAGCCCCATTGAAAGTATTTCCTGTGCAGCAGTGATCTTCAGTTAGATATCAGTAAGATATACTCCCTGGACAAATGACCAGGAATATAAAAATATTGCTCAGGCATGCAAGAGTGAAATCGGGAAAGCCAAATCCCACTTGGAGTTGCAGCTAGAAAGGGACGTTAAGAGTAACAAGAAGGGTTTCTACAGGTATGTTAGCATCAAGAAGGCAGCCAAGGAAAGTGTGGGCCCCTTACTGAAAGGGGGAGGCAACCTAGTGACAGAGGATGTGGAAAAAGCTAATATAACTCAATGCTTTTTTTGCCCGTCTTCACAAACAAGGTCAGCTCCCAGACTACTGCACTGGGCAGCACAGTTTGGGAAGGAGGTGACCAGCCCCCTGTGGAGAAAGACGTGAGTCAGGACTATTTAGAAAAGCTGGACAAGTACAAGTCCGTGAGGCCGGATGCACTGCATCCAAGGGTGCTAAAGGAGTTGGGGGATGATTGCAGAGCCATTGGCCATTATCTTTGAAAACTCGTGGTGATCAGGGGAGGTCCCGGGTGACAGGGAAAAGACTAATGTAGTGCCCATCTTTAAAAAAAAGAAAGCAGGAAGATCTGGGGAACTACAGGCCAGTCACCCTCACCTCAGTCCCTGGAAAAATCATGGAGCACATCCTCAAGGAATCAATTCTGAAGCACTTAGAGGAGAGGAAAGTGATCAGGAACAGTCAGCAAGGATTCACCAAGGGCAAGTCATGACTGACTAACCTAATTGCCTTCTATGATGAGATGACTGGCTCTGTGGATGAGGGGAAAGCAGTGGATGTGTTATTCCTTGACTTTAGCAAAGCTTTTGATACGGTCTTCCACAGTATTCTTGTCAACAAGTTAAAGAAGTATGGGCTGGATGAATGGACTATAAGGTGGATAGAAAGCTGGTTGGATTGTTGGGCTCATTTGGTAGTGATCGTTGGCTCCATGTCTAGTTGGCAGCCAGTATCAAGCGAAGTGCCCCAAGCGTTGGTCCTGGGACTGCTTTTCTTCAATATCTTCGTTAATGATCTGGAGGATGGCGTGGATTGCACTCTCAGCAAGTTTGCAGATGACACTAAACTGGGAGGTGTGGTAGATACGCTGGAGGGTAGGGACAGGATACAGAGGGACCTAGACCAATTAGAGGATTGGGCCAAAAGAAATCTGATGAGGTTCAACAAGAACAAGTGCAGAGTCCTGCACTTAGGACGGAAGAATCCCATGCACTGCTACAGAGTAGGAACCAAATGAGTAGGCAGCAGTTCTGCAGAAAAAGGACCTAGGGGTTACAATGAATGAGAAGCTGGACAGGAGTCAACAGTGTGTCCTCATTGCCAAGAAAGCTAACAGCATTTTGGGCTGTCTAAGTAGGGGCATTGCCAGCAGATCGAGGAACATGATCATTTCCCTCTGTTTGGCGTTGGTGAGGCCTCATCTGGAGTAGTGTGTCCAATTTTGGGCTCCACAATACAAGATGGATGTGGAAAAAATGGAAAGTGGGGCAACAAAAATGATTAGGGGACTGAAGCACATGACTCATGAGGAGGGGCTGAGGGAACTGGGATTGTTTAGTCAACAGAAGAGAAGAATTACGGTGGGATTTGATAGCTCCTTTCAACTACCTGAAAGGGGGTTCCAAAGAGGATGGATCTAGACTGTTCTCAGTGGTACCAGAGGACAGAACAAGGAGTAATGGTCTCAAGTTGCAGAGGGGGAGGTTTAGGCTGGATATTAGGAAAAACTTTTTCCCTAGGAGGGTGGTGAAGCACTGGAATGGGTTACCTAGGGAGATGTGGAATCTCCTTCCTTAGAGGATTTTAAGGTCAGGCCTGTCAAAGCCCTGGCTGGGATGATTCAGTTGGGGAGTGGCCCTGCTCTGAGCAGGGGGTTGGACTAGATACCTCCTGAGATCCCTTCCAACCCTGATATTCTATGATTCTAAGATGATCTGCATAAAAATATGTTAATTGACTTCACTATCTGAGGCCAAGTCTTGGTTTGCTGGGGTTGAAAACGGAACTTAAACTTGTAAGCATTGTCTGTTCCTGAAGCATGCATGTTTGAATTTGTGTATGCAAGGGAAATGTCACTGTCTGAGTGCTCAGAGAGTAAGGCAATGGGTGTGGTGCAAGAACCTGAATAGAATACAACAGAATATACTGAGAATCCCTTTATTTTCTTTGACACCCAAGCAGTTCTGGGAAGCCACTTTTAACATTTTGGTGCCATTTAATACATCTGCCAAAGGCCAACATTTGTAAATCTTACCTATTCAGGAAGCAGAAGGAAACAATTTCAAATTAGGAAATTCTCAGAGGTGGGACAAAACTCCCAGATTACCGAGTCCTAAACACAATTTATTCCAAGGCAGAAGTGATGAAGGGAAAGCTTCTAGCATTCTCCACTATGGTGGAGCATTCTCCACTATGGCATTCTCCACTATGGTGTACATGGAGAGATGAGAAAGACAGCATGGGGAACCTCTTTCCTTTTCTAGTCAAGGACCTGCATAGGAACTCTGCGCTGCTCAAGAGTACATACTAGGTGGTGAACCAATTCACATGCTGACTTGGGCACAGTCTGCAGAAAGAGCTGCTCTTGCTGCTCCCTTCTAGCTAATGTATATGCCGCCATCAGCAGCGATCCTGAACTTGTGACATTAAGGGAATGCATTCTGCTCCAGCAGACAGGGGTGGTAATACAGTCCCCTCCACATGCATTTTGTTGGAACACAATGAGCCAGCCAGGTGCCAGTCATAGCAGCACCTTACCCAACACTGCTAATTTCCAATCCTCTGTGTGGATTCTTTTTTGGGGCACAGGACTTAGCCTGAAATCTCTAAGCAGTGTTGGGCTGATTCCCCGGATTAATCAAAACGTTAGTCTAAGAACTTCTATATTTTTCACCTTCGGAGCTTTATGATTAAAATTAACTCTGGTGTGCAACATTAGAAAAAGATAAACTAAACTGTCATAAAGATTTCTGTTGGGCTTTTGTGACCATATTTTGACAGAAGATAAATTTGCTTTTTTTCTAACCACAGAGAAGCCATTATTTGACCCTTTTTGTTTTTTCAGACAGAAAGTATTACCACATGTGGTGAACTTTTTATTCGTCACCTAAAGAGAGAGCAAAAATCAACACCTAATTAATTCTGATATACAAACTACAAGGATTAGCGTGACTGCACGACACACAGCAGTTCCCAAGGTGTAGCCTTTAGAAATAGGTATGAAGATCACTGATGAATAGTTGCGTGGTTATCATCAATAAACTTTTCTTTCTCTGAAGAAACTGTTAAATTCTGTAAGAACTCAGAGACCACTTGCCCTTGAAATCTCTAATAGGCTGTCAGGCCCAGTGTATTTAACTTTCATAAATAATAAGGAAAAAGGGAGCGCATAGAGAAGTGGTCAGTGTTGTATTAATAATCATCAGAAGAAGGAACATACAGACATTTGTGATCTATTTGAAGACTATCCTTATAGGAATATAGGAATCTGCCATATCAGATCATCATGGATCAGCATGGTCCATCCAGTCCAGTATCCTGGATGGTGGCCACTATCACATTACTGTAACTGGATGTTCTCACTATCCATATAAGTGTCTGATCCTATTTTAAATCCTACCAACCTTTTGACTTCAGTGATATCTTGGAGCAATTAGCTACGCAGGATTGTTAAAGGGATATGTGTTTAATGGATCCTCTCCCCGGCCCAGACCACCACTACCTCAGTTGTCCTCGAGCAGAGCTCCATGGCATATGCAGGGAGTGAAGACCCCCTAAAACCTGCTCCCTCCTTGTACAGAGACCTGCACTGGCTCCTCTTACTCTGATGTTTGTGAGCCCTTTGCAGGAAAGGCAGACTTTGCCTTTGTCTCATCATGCTCCCTTTCTGAAAGTATAAAAGGAGTCTTATTTGCATTATTTTAATTTTGCATCGTTTTAAAGGTTCCTTTAAACCCCAGTGCTGCTCTCTTCTGGGGCAAGGGAGGGAAATTGGGTAAAGCCTGCAGATTTTAAAATAAAAAAATGATTAGACTCTTAATATGTTGATCTTTAATAAGGAAGAAGGGAGAAGGGGTAGTTCAGTGGTTTGAGCATTGGCCTGCTAAACCCAGGGTTGTGAGTTCAATCCTTGAGTGGGCCATTTAGGGATATGGGGCAAAAATAGGGATTGGTCCTGCTTTGAGCAGGGGGTTGGACTAGATGATCTCCAGAGGTCCCTTCCAGCTCTGAGATTCCATGATCTATAAGAATTCACACTGAATTATGCTTTGAGACTTAAGTGTGAATGATACCTTTGACAGTGAAAACCTGGAAACTCCCAAGGACTCTAGGGTTGGCATCACAATGGGACTGTTAGTGGTCAAATTCTGAAGACTTTATGCAAAATGGAATGTTCAAGCATGATTTTATTTTTATCTATGTTTATTAAAGTAGAAAAACTCTCCTGTTAGGAGTGTTATGTTCTACTTGCCATGAGAATTTGTTGAGAGTGCTCTCTGGGGATAGGCACTTACCCAGTTCAGATCAAACTCCTTGAGTTTTGAGTACAAGATGGAAGAGACTGTTTATGATATAGTATGCAAAACTAAAAAATGCCATTTATTTCTCTACAGAACCTGACAGAATCTGCATTTTAATAATATTCAGCACAGAAATTCTCAAGGAAAGAAAAATAGAGAAATACTTTGCCATGGATAGAAAAACTAGTCTTCACGACCACTTTCCAATTATGCCATCAATGGAGCACTTCTGAACTTTTACATACTGCCAATGACTTTAGAAAATATACCCAGGAATATTCTGAAAGGAAAACAAGCTGCAAAGTGACTCAGGGACAATAAAAAAAAACCAAAGGGAAATTTTCACTATACTTACACATGGTGCAGAAGCCTTTCTAGTGACTGAGAGGGTCACATGATTCATAATTTACTATTAAACATTATTCCTTAAGTTGAAACAAGTGGCCTCTACTGGACAATGGTGCCACCAGTCTGTGGTTTCATCAGTTTCCTCTGCCTGAGCATGGGAGGGTTACATTGAGGTTTCAGGGGTCACTCCCAGACTATTTTTTGGGATGTAGAGTGGAAAGCAGAAGAGTAATGTGACAGGTCTGGTGCATGTGCAGGTTCCCTTAAATTAGAGTGACCAGACAGAAAATGTGAAAAATCAGGATGGGGGTCGGGGGGTATAGTAGGAGCCTATATAAGAAAAAGACCCAAATATCAGGACTGTCCCTATAAAATCGGGACATCTGGTCACCCTACCTCAGATACACATGGTCACAACATGCATCCTGTCAATTTAGTTGGCCTTCAGGCAGCCAAGCACTTACAGACACTAAGACAAAACATAATTGTAGAGTTAAATACCACCATAGGGAGAGCAAACTTAAGAAGTAGAGGCAAAGGAGGAAATGTATGTTTTTAGATGAGACTGGGCAAGAGAGAGCTGATGAGGCAGAAATTGCAGAGAAAAATGTCCCAGTAAGAGTATCATGATTACATGCAGGAACAGAGAAGAGTTTGAGTCTAGGTAAGTAGAGGAGTAAGGCGGGGAGCAGAAAGAAACATGGCCCATAAGAGAGGCTTGAAACAGGCTGTGGAAGGCTTTCAACCAGATCCTGCTATCAACGGGGAGCTAGTGGAATTGTCTGGGTATCAGGCTTCTTTGTATGTCTGAGATGGCAGATAGCACTGTAAACTTGATGGAGTCCAGGGAAGTACAGGATGTTTTAACTTTAAAGCAAGTTGGAAATGTTGCCCCCATATCTGTACAGAGTGCGACCCTGGTGTTTCAGAGCATAGACCATGTCCACGGCAGTCACAGTCTTCCGCTTGGCATCTTCAGTGTAAGTGACAGCATCACGGATGATGTTCTCAGCACTCCTCAGGTTTCTTCATAGATCAATCTGGAAATATGCTTTACACCACCATAGTGCACCAAACAAAGAATAGTCAGCTACGTGATGCCTTGAATATTATCACGGAGCACTTTGTGATGGTGCTTAGCACCAGCTGCAACAGTCAGATCAAAATCTATCTGAAGAAATAGTAAGTGGAATCTGTGTGGGACATTCATGAGCAATAAAGTGAAGGGGATGAAGGGCAGATTTAGAGATATGGTTTGGCAGGAGAAAGAAAGATCAAAGTTTAAGGACAATATCAGGTTACATGGAGCAAAGACATCTAGAAGGTTTGAATCAAGAGGGGAAGATAAGGGGAGATGGAGCTGTTTCTGAGGATAGTAGATGAACTTATTTTTAACTTAGTTAACGGATGCTGATACTAGCAGGAAATTAGAAATGATGGTATTCATCTAGCAGACTTTCCTTCTTCAATACACACTGCCACTCAGTGACAACTATAGTGAAGTTTCTTGTTCAGTGGCCTCCTCATGATCATTAAAATGGAACACAGATTTCTGACCACTGGTTTATCCAAGAGAGGTTTGTAACATATACACGCAGTATTATTTTAATGCTTGTACACTAGGGGTCACTGAGGTGGTCACTCACAAGAAATTATCTTTAGAACGAGCAGATGCAGTGCATGTAACCACCCAGAAAGCTGTTAAGAACTATTGGGAGGTTAATTGATCCACTTTCACCTCTGGATGCCATGTGGCAGCTTCACCCTTTTTCACTAACAGGGCTTTTCAGCTTCCAAATGCATGGAGCAGGGGAAGGAACAAGGGTGTGAGTTCAGTCATTGGAGTGAGTGAGCAAAAGGACTGTGTTGCTCCTCCCTGGAGTGAAAGAGGGGCAAAAAGATGCTGCTTCTTGGGGAAGGTGTGCCTTATCTGGAGTTCCTACAAAATAGGGCTGCCAGTTTAGTTTGTTCCTGCTACTGTTCAAACAGGACTGGTGTGCATTTTTGTACATTAAGAAAAAAACACTCTGGGTCATTCATTTCCACTTCATATGGAAGCTACCCTGCACCAAACTGTGGTTACTAAATGGCCAAAGGGGAAATGGCATATTCAAAAGCTGCATGTCCCCAGTTCTGAGACATCACACAATGCAAGGGAGTGTTCTGTAGCATGAAGCAAGACTGCAGGAATATCCTGGCCTTTAGAGCTTCTGTTACAACAGCTGTTCAATCGTAATCCTTAGTATATTTGTCCACCAGTGAAAAACAGGAAGAGGCCCAGCACACCTCTGTTACTAAATCATCATTTAGTGTCTGCAAAATGCCTTGCACATGTAGACTATTATGTGTAATAAGTACCATCATGATTATTGATAGAGTTAGTGAAATAGGACAAATAAAAGAAATACACATAAGAAAAGTACTGTATGAGGCTACGCAGGTGGTCTTAGGGTCATAGAAACAAGCTTAAAACATGGGAGTGGATCTATGCATATGACTCCATGGGAGGCTCAGTACCAGGAAGGGGTGGGGATTTTATTAGTCAATGGAAACTTGAAAAAGAACAGGCTATCAAGTTCTCATTGAAAGAAGAGTGTTGATCTGTGACTTCAGTAATTAAGACTGCTGATGATACTAGACATTTTTCATGAGTTTAAAGACTGTATTAAAGGGTGTCACTTCAGTGAATATTAAAGAGTTTGGGGAAAATTATTGGCAGCTTTTCTGTTACAAAGTCAAACATGACAGCCGTAGAATATATTATATATAGTTCTGAAAACAGACCATACTGGGTTGCCCTCAGTCACTACCCTTGTTGACTGTTCAGACAAGTTTGAGCTGAGGACAAAGAACACTTTTCAGTTTTCCTGTCTCATCATACATTTAGGGGATTAGGGGATTGGAACTGGTCCCATATGAGGAGAGATTAAAGAGGCTAGGACTTTTGAGCTTGGAAAAGAGGAGACTAAGGGGGATATGATAGAGGTATATAAAATTATTAGTGGTGTGGAGGAAGTGAATAAGGAAAAGTTGTTTACTTGTTCCCATAATAGCAGAACTAGGGGCCACCCATTGAAATTAGTGGGCAGCAGGTTTAAAACAAATAAAAGGAAGTTATTCTTCACACAGCGCACAGTCAACCTGTGGAACTCCTTGCCTGAGGAGGCTGTGAAGGCTATGACTATAACAGGGTTTAAAAGAGAACTGGATAAATTCATGGAGGCTGAGTCCATTAATGGCTATTAGCCAGGCTGGGTAAGGAATGGGGTCCCTAGCCTCTGTTTGTCAGAAGAGGGTAATAGATGGCAGGAGAGAGATCACTTGATCTTTACCTGTTAGGTTCACTCACTCTGGGGCACCTGGCATTGGCCACTGTCGGTAGACAGGATACTGGGCTAGATGGACCTTTGGTCTGACCCAGTACAGCCTTTATGTTCTTACGTAGTGAACATAGCACTGACTGAAAAATTGTTAGCAATATGGACATGTAAGGTTTGTTATGATCAGGATGAATACACTGGCAAATACCTCACTTACATAAAATTAATTGATTTTGATTAGTCTTTTCTGCACTGTTCACTAATGATGTACATTGATATTTAACGATTTGCATATAATCCCAATAGCTTGTGTTTTTACTGTATATTATATTTTGTTGTACTAAATTGAACATAAATTACACTTAAGTGGTTGTATTAACCAGACAAGGAGCTCAACCCTATGAACACACATCTGAGTAGCCTTAAAGTAATTTACAAACATACGAGTTTGCAGGATATGAGTTTACTACAAGCCAACCAGTCCTCACTGCATACAGTCCCATACATGAAAGGGACATGGCATTTCCCAAACAATTGTATCTGCTCCAGCATGGATTGTTAGTCATTTCCCAATCAAACTAGCTAAAGGGGATTTTCAGATAAAACAAAATATGCTCATCTGAAAGGAAACAGTGGAAGAATGGACTCACCACTGGAATCCCCCCTTGTGGCTGGGCATAGCATAGCCAGCTCTCCTACTCTAGCATCACTCCAGTCCCCTGGTGGTCCACCTCTTCTCATGACTCAGTCCTTCAACCAAGTCACATTGAGTCTCATCCCTTCCAGGGTAACAGGAAATCCAACAACTACAAATGTCCATTACCTTCATCCAGTCTGCCACACACTGTTCTGTACACCCTTTTCTCAGCACTTCCGGTACTCCACCCTTTCTCAGGGGCTTCACACTGCCTCATAGGTGGCTGGCAGGGAATCCTAACCTTCCTTCTACACTGGGTTCCAGACCAAGGATTTTGGTACAACCAATCAAGGTTCACGCCACAAGACGCCTTGCTACCACCTTCCTGGACTTCTTCCTACCAAGCTTTTACCTGGAGTTTCCTTCTGCCTTGCACCAGCCTTCCTGTTCCTTTGCACGTCTCTTCACTTCCTACTACCAAAGGAGTGACCACAGCGTTTCTCACTGCTGCCCCCTTCTGCTTCAAATTTCTTTTCTTTATACTAACCCTCTGCCCCCAACCCCTTCACCTCACTACTCTCCCAGACGGGACTAATCTCTCCCCTCTAAGTGCAGCCAGGTAGTTTAATTGACCTCTCTCATTCTCACATTAATCCTTTCAGAGACAGGACAGAGTGTATATCGCAGTACAGAACCCTCTGATATACTGCCAACAAAATTCAAGATAATTCTGAGACGTGAACTGGAATCTAAAAGAGAATACTAATAAACATTACTGCACTTCCTGATTAAAGAATAAAATTCAGAGCTTTATATTAACAAAATGTAAACATAAAAGTGAAAAAGGAAAACATTTAAAAATTAAATATTTGACATACAGTAATATTTTAAATTGAGTCAATATACATTACATTTAAATGTTTCACATATTAAACATATGAAAAGAGACTGTGCCCTAGAAATATATATAAAACAACTTGTTTTTTAAAGAACCTGTTAACCAACTGCCCTCAGAGACAAACACTATTAGATCTCACTTTTCCACTATACTTCAAGATACTCCTGCATTAGTGGCACTTATAGGAATCTCCTAGAAGAAGATTAATCACCAGGATGGACTAGCAGTCAAGAACTAGCCATAGGCCTGAAAAACAGCCTAAAAGATACCAAGGATTCCATGGACTCCCAATTTACTTTCACTATGGCCTACTCATAAATCATATCCCTGCAAAGAAGGTTTGAGACAGGGTGATTATTACAACTGTAAGTGTCTAGAGATAGTTCCTCAAGCAAAGGCCTAATTTTCACTCTTTTGAGAGATGCCAGCACCTTCCCATCCTACAGGGAAGGGATAATAAACCAAATGTCTGCACACTGAGAAGAGCACGAGTCTATATCTCAGGCATGGCCTGTTGTTCCATGAATACCACTAGAAACTCAGTGAATAAGACTGATCCAAACCCCAGGAGAAAATGTTAGCTTTGTTTCCCACTTCACCCCCACAGATTAGTCACCACAGAAGCTACCACTCAGATATGAATCTGAGCAACCTTATCTGAGAAGTAGATGGAAAAGTCCTCACAGTAAGAGCATCCACTATGCCCAACTGAAAACAACTTAGAGTCACAACGCTATCTACCCTCCCTAAAACAGTTCCACTGTCTGAGACATGTGGATGTTCTGGTGATAGCCCAAAGAAATTTGTTAGTCTGTAAGGTGCCACAAGTACTCCTCGTTGTTTTTGAAGAAACTTCATTTCCCTCTGACTCAGCTACATGATTACCTGAACTCAGATTGTGACCGGTGCTGTCAATGCTCCAGCTGTCTTCCTGCTTACCTCTATTGCTGCTCCCATCTGTATGCTAAGGAGATGCTATATGCTGAGAACAAAGGGAAGACAGCACCTTATCAGGGACAAGGGATTGTTACAATATTGAACCACTGGGAACTTGAGAGAGCAGTCCCATTGGCTGAACAACATTCTTCCTCAGATGGATCAGAGATATGAAAATTGCTGTTCTGCATTTGTGTCAGGAAATGCCTTCTTCAACTCGTACAAAAGTATGCTCCTTTCTTGAAGGTGAGGATCTAACCACTCTGATCCATGTGTTTGTCACCCCAGATCAACCAACTGACCAGGGGTCTAATGAGTCCAGTCTCCTGACAACGGCCAGTGCCAGATACTTCAAAGGAAGGTGCAAGATACACAATAATAGACAATTATGAAATAACCTGCCCTTAAGAGAAGTTTATTGTGAACCCCGGTCAGTTAGAGATAGTCTATTCTCCTGAAGTTTGTGAGCGTCTCTCTCTCGTATATTATCCTCTGTAAAATAACTCCGAATGTTTTCATTATCTGTATAAATGGCTGATTCTATATGGAATCTGTGAAGACCTTGGCTAATGATGTCTAATGGTTAATTGTATGTTGAGTAAAAAATATTTAATGTTATGAGATTTAAACTTATCACCTGTTTCACTGTATAGCCTCCTGCTCTTAAATTTAGGAGAAAGGGGGACTTTATTGGTTCCATTAATCTTAGATTGGGGTGGGCAAACTTTTTTTGCCCGAGGGCCACATCGCAGTCACAAAATTGTATGAAGGGCCAGGTAAGGAAGGCTATGCCTCCCCGAACAGCCTGGCCCCACCTCCTATCATTCCCCTGACAGCCCCCCTCAGAATCCCTGACCCATGCAACCCCCCTTGCTCCTTGTCCCCTGACTGTCCCCTCCAGAGACTTCCCTGCCCCTAACCACCATCCTGCACCCCAACCCCCTACCCATCCCTCCCACTCCCTGTCTCCTGACTGCCCTGACCCCTATCCACACCCCTTGGGACTCCCACACCCTATCCAATCCCCCATTCCGTGTCCACTGAGCGCTCCCCCAGAACCTCTGCCACTTCCAACTGCCCCTTGTCTCCTGACTGCCCCCCAGGACTCCCTGCCCCTTATCCAACCCCCTTCTGCTCTGGCTCCTTATCCAATACCCCACCTGCCCACCCTGGGCCCAGCGCCTTTTCCGTGCGGCTCAGACCAGCATGTCTGGCTCCACGTGGAGTCAAACATGCTGCCCTGTGGGAGCTCACAGCCCCGCCCTCCCAGAGCACTGCCTGCGCAGCACACTAAGGGCTCCAGGGGAGCGGGGAAAGCATAGGAGAGGCTGGGGTGGGGCCTCCCCAGCCAGGAGCTCAGGGGCCGGTCAGGGCAGGCCCGCGGGCTGTAGTTTGCCCACCCGTCTTAGATGGTAGATCAGTAAAGCAGATCTTCCTTTCTGAGCAAAAGTGAGCCCTGTCCTAAAACAAGATGTGACCGTCTGTTTAACACCAAGATGTGGTCTTTACATACACAATCCTACTTCGAAGCCTAGTTTCAAAAGAAGATGCTGAGTTTCTCCAGCACCTGGACTTTAGGCATAGAGTTAGAAAACCACCCCCAGACTGTCCCCTACATGATCACAAGGGATATATGGAATCTTTAGCAGAGCACAACACTAAATCTTTACATCATATAGGTTCTGATGTTCACAACGGAAGTAAACTGACTATATGCGTTGTGTGTGTGTGTGTGTGTGTGTGTGTGTGTGTGTATACACACACACACACAGAATTGCATTGTCCAGTGTGCAGAAACTGACAGACCTCCATTTTACACATCATGTACAATACTTGGAGAATCTTCATCATAGCAAATCAATACTATTTACAAAGAATATGACTGTTATTCATATTGCTGAACCTGGAATACATTTGTCTTGTTTTAAATCTCTATAGGGTTCTTTGCCTATTCTGGACATACAGAAACACAACCCCATTGTACAGAATCATCAGAGGCTGAGTGTCATGTTGCAAGTCAGCGAATGACATGAACAAAGATCAACAGCTGCCTTGTGCATACATTTCAAATATACTGCATAGCATCCTTGTGCCTGAAGCATTCAGACATATTATAATATCAGCATCAAAAATTTAAGTTGGACAAGGCCAAAGCATATTTTCATCTTTGTTCTGCTCATTTCTAAAGAATGTCACTATGTCTACAAAATGGGTTTATTCTTTCAAGTTTCTGTCAAAACTACCTTCCAAAAGTCATGAACATACTGTACAGGATCTAGGAAGGGGGAGGCCAAAACCAAACTAACAAAAAAAAAAATCCCTGTCCCCTTTAAGAAGGCCCCCAAATCAACTTCAGCCAGCAGAGTTCCTAGTCCTGTTATTGCTCTAGGTGGCAGGCAAGCTGGTCTTCTCCCTTTCCCTGAGACGGTAGATCGAGGAGGAGCCACTTAGGGTTTTATGAACAAGGTTATCTCAGAGCCTTGAGTCAGAGCAACCAAACACATAGTAAAAAAACCATAAAGTCACAAAGGCCCAGACAAGGCTAGCGACCTAGGGCCTGAAACCTGTAGCAGTCAGTTTGGCTTCTGATCTCCTTTGTCTCTTGCTTTGCTTCCTTTTCCTGTTTAAATAGCCCAGTCCTAAGGCTGACTTGGCTGTAAGATCCAGATTGTTCCTTAAAGGGGTAGTACATGATGCCACACACATGCACAAGATAACTGTAAGCAGACAAATGGTCCCACTAGTATGCAGAATTTTCCTGGTTTCTGTACTGCCCTAGTGGAATTGGATGGCAAAGGGATCTGAGTCTTTCCCCACAGCTCCCTTTACCTGGATGCCGGCCTGACCTTGAGGACTCCTCTTTCCTCCGTGCAGCAGAGTCCTTTTAACCCAGATAAGGCTGGGGCGAGGATTAAACCCCAGTCTCGTTGTGGGTCAACTGGGACAGGGACCCAGGCGTCCCCACTCCAGGGTGCTCTCTCTTCACTGGCCACTTCCGACCAGTGATCACTGCATTGAGTTTAAAGTACATACAGGTTATTAAACAGCAACCATAAAAAAAATAGGGAAAAACTGAGAAAGGGAAAGGATTCAGTGACCCACAAAACCGGCGCAGGGATGCTCCTTGATGCAAGGAAAATTTGCAGTATGTCCCACATATGTCCCAGCCTCTGGCTGTTCTGTGGTGATACCTAGGGTTGCCAATTTTGGTTGGACGTATTCCTGGAGGTTTTGCAACATGACATAATCTACTTAAAGGTTAATCTTTAATTCCTGGAGACTCCAGGACAATCCTGGCAGGATGGCAACCCTAGCAATACCATGGGTCAGACATTGCTCTGATGGCAGTCACACACTCCAGGTGGCAGGACCACACATTTCCCTATTCCCCATATCAGGGTCACATCCTGCCTCCAAGTCCAGCCTTTGTTGCCCTGTCGCTCTTCCCAGCCACTCTCCACACTCGGCTCCAGCAGTACCTGTGGCATGGCAGGCACCTGCCATCCTGGCTCTGACCCATAGCTCCCTGTTGGCACGACTGGTCTGCACTGTCCCAAGCTTCAGACTGTTCCAGCTCCGGCCCTCAGCACTGCCTCCAGCACCGCGGGCTCTCTCCCTGGCAGCCCCAGTTCACAAGGACGACAGGTCCTGAGCTCTTATCTCCTTCAGTGCCCTGCCTGTCCTGTCAATCTGGATGACTTGGAGAGCTGGCCTTTCCCCACTGGTCCTGGGGACTGTCAGTCACAGGAGCCTGACTACTCTTTTATCCTTTCTCTCTCATGCTATTGGGAGAGGGCGACCAACAACCCACCACCGATACAGGAAGGGGCCAACAGCCATCTTACATAATATCAAAATGCTGTCAATCAGTTAGCATCATATATGTGTAGGCCCCCTTTACTAGAGGGGCTCTGACCTTCTTGAGAGTATTCCAGTTGGGAAGATCTCATGTGCTGCCAATCTAGCCTTAGAAACCACAACTCCCATAATGGCTCAGGGAAAGATTTAGAGACTTCCTCTTCTAGGTAGTACAGGGAGAGCAGGCAATGGTGGGGGTCAATTTTGGGAGAGGAACCAGATTGCTGGTATGGAGCTCTGTCGATACCAGGAGCTGCTGCTCGGAGCCTGCTGGGACTCTGATCAGGCAGGAAGCTTCAGAAATGGTTGGTGGCTTCACTGGAGCCAGGGCAGACTATTGCTGTGTTTAGAGTTGACTGAGGTGGGCCTGCAGTGAAGGAACTATGAGCAACCTCCACTCTGGCTTGGGAAAGTACTTGCAAGGGAAGGGGCACAGCAGAGAGACCGAGTCTGAGGAGAGAGAGAGTGATTTTCCCACCGAACCAGGACCCAGAACTGCTGACATTTGGTTGGGCCAACTCCAATCTTCAGAGGAATAGTGCAGCTTGTCGTCTTAGCTCAAGGGTGGACAAACTACAGGCCAGATCTGCACCGCCAGCCATTTTAATCCAGCAAGCGGGGATGAGGGCCTCTCCATGCATTTCCCAGAAGCAGTGGCATGGACCTCCCCTGACTCCTACGTGTAGGGGTAGCCAGTGGGCTCTTGTCAGGATTGCCTCCCCACTCTGAACTCTAGGGTACAGATGTGGGGACCCGCATGAAAAAAGAAATAACCCCCCCAAGCTTATTCTACCAGCTTGGGTTAAAATGTTTTTCCCCAGAACACAACTTCTTTTGTATTTGGACCTGGTACACTACCACCACCAGGTAATTTAATTTAGGGTAGTTTGGGACCCTTTTTTCCCTTTCCACTAACCCCACAAACTTCTTCCTTCCCTGGGAAGCTTTAGAAAAAGAAACAAACAAACCTCGCCTGCTTCTGCGAGACGTGCCCGATCCAAAACCAGGATCTTACATAATGGGAAACAAGCAGTCAAAGTCTTAAAATAAAGATTTTAATAAAAGAAAAAAAAGAAAGGAATAAATTCTTTATAACCATCAATAGAACAGCATTTACCATAATCAACAAAAGGATTTAGAAACCAAACCTCTCCTCCGAGGCAACTTTCTCCCACTGTTGATATCTCTGCTGAAGCTTACAATATTAAGAAGCACCCAGCCAACACTCACCACTGAGAACCCTCCAAGTGATAAAAAGAAGGTAACTTACTGACTACAGTACTTGATAGAATCTTATAGTTACAGTGAAAGACATAGCTGTGTTCATCCCATAGCCGAGGTGAACAGAGAGTGACCCAGAGAGAAACTGAAACTTAAAATCCTTTGTCTCCTGAGGAATTTCTCATTGGTCAGTTGTCCACCTCTCAGGTTACCTTTAACTTAACCCCTTACAGGTAAACAATAATTCTAGGCTACTTCACACTTATAACAGCTCTACTCTGCAAGCTGCTCCCATCCCAAGCACCACCTCCACAGTTCCCATTGGCCAGGAACCGTAGCCAATGGGACCTGCAGGAGCAGTGCCTGCAGATAGGGCAGCATGCAGAGCCGCCTGGCCACGCCTCCACGTAGGAGCTGGAAAAGGAACACGCTGATGCTTCTGGAAGCGCTTGAAGTAAGTGCCACCTGGAGCCTGCACCCCAAGCCTCCCCCTGTGCCCCAACCCACTGATCCAATCCTGATCCCCCTCCCACACGCCAAACTCCTTGGTCAAAATCTGGAGCACTCTTCTACATCCCAAACTCATCACCAGCCCCACCCCAAAGGGTGCACCCCAGTCAGAGCCCTCACTCCCCTGTGTTTCCCCCACTCCAGCCCAAAGCCTCCTTCCATACCCTGAACTCCTCATTTCTGGCCCCACCCTGGAGCCCACATCCTCAACCAGAGCCCTCAACCCCTCCCATACCCCAACCCCAATTTCGTGAGCATTCAGGGCCTGCCATACAATTTCTATTTCCAGATATGGCCCTTGGGCCAAAAAATTTGCCCACTCCTGCCTTATCTGGACAGATACACAGAGCTAACAGAATCAGAGGGGAGCCGTGTTAGTCTGGAATTGCAGAAGTGACAAAGAGTCCTGTGGTGCCTTAAAGACTAACTAAAATTTTAGAGCATAAGCTTTCGTGGGTTAATCCCCACTTCGTCGGATGCATGCAGTGGAAGTATCCAGGGGCAGGTATAAATAGGTAGGCAAGAACCAGGTGGGAGATAACAAGGTTAGTCCAATGAGGCTGAACCAGCTTGTTATCTCTAATCAGGGAGAGTGAGGTGTTCCTCTAGCAGCTGAACTGGAAGTGTGAATAGCAAGAGAAGAGAAACTGCTCTTGTAGTTAGCTAGCCATTCAAAATCTCTATTCAGTCCCAAATTGTGTCAAATTTGCAAATGAATTGCAGCTCTGCAGTCTCTCTTTGCAGTCTGGACTTGAAGTTTTTTTGCTGCAAAATGCTGACCTTTAAATCTTTTATGGTGTGTCCGGTGAGGTTGAAGTGCTCTCCTACAGGTTTTTGAATATTGCCATTCCTGATATCTGATTTGTGTCCATTTATCCTTTTTCGTAGGGACTGTCCAGTTTGGCCGATGTACATAGCAGAGGGACATTGCTGGCACATAATGGCGTATATTACATTGGTAGATGTGCAGGTGAATGAACCAGTGATGGTGTGGCTGATCTGGTTTGGTCCTGTGATGGTGTTGCTGGTGTAGATGTGTGGGCAGAGTTGGCATCGAGGTTTGTTGCATGGATTGGTTCCTGAGTTAGAGTTATTATGGCGCGGTGTGCTGTTGCTGGTGAGAATATGCTTGAGGTTGGCAGGCTGTCTGTAGGCCAGGACTGGCCTGCCTTCCAAGGCTTGTGCAAGTGAGGGATTGTTTTCCAGAATGGGTTGTAGATCACTGATGATGCATTGGAGAGGCTTTAACTGAGGACTGTAGGTGAATGGCCAGTGGTGGTCTGTTTTCTTTCTTGGGCTTGTCTTGCAGCAGCAGGCTTCTTGGTACACGTCTGGCTCTGTTGCTCTGTGTCCTTATTTCCTTGTGTGGGTATTGTAGTTTTGAGAAAGCTTGGTGGAGATCTTGTAAGTGTTGGTCTCTGTCTGAGGGGTTGGAGCAAATACGATTGTACCTCAGTGCTTGGCTGTAGACAATGGATCGTGTGGTGTGCCCGGGGTGGAAGCTGGTGGCATGAAGGTAGGCATAGCTGTCGGTAGGTTTTCGGTATAGGGTGGTGTTGATGTGGCTGTCATTAATTTGCACCGTGGTGTCCAGGAAATGGACCTCCCGTGTAGACTGGTCCAGGCTGAGGTGGATGGTGGGGTGGAAGCTGTTGAAATCATGGTGGAATTCTTCCAGAGTTTCTTTCCCATGGGTCCAGATGATGAAGATGTCATCAATGTAGCGTAGATAGAGGAGGGGCGTGAGTGAACGAGATTTGAGGAAGCGTTGTTCCAGGTCAGCCATAAAGATGTTGGCATACTGTGGGGCCATGAGGGTGCCCATAGTGGTGCCACTGGTCTGGAGGTATATATTGTCACCAAATTTGAAATAATTGTGTGAGAGGATAAAGTCACAGAGCTCAGCAACCACTTGTGCTGTGGCATCATCAGGGATACTATTCCTGACAGCATGTATTCCATCTTTGTGTGGGATGTTAGTGTAGAGAGCCTCTACATCCATGGTGGCTAGGATGGTGTTTTCTGGAAGGTCACCAATGCATTGTAGTTTTCTCAGGAAGTCGGTGGTGTCACGGAGATAGCTGGGAGTGCTGGTGGCGTAGGGTCTGAGTACAGTGTCCACATATCCAGACAGTCCTTCAGTGAGAGTGCCAATGCCCGAGATGATGGGGCGTCCAGGATTTCCAGGTTTGTGGATCTTGGGTAAAAGATAGAATAGCCCCGGTCGGGGTTCTAAGGGTATGTTAATTTGTTCCTGTGTTAGTGTAGGGAGTGTCCTGAGTAGACGGTGCAGTTTCTTAGTATATTCTTCAGTGGGATCTGAGGGAAGTGGTCTGCAGAAATTGGTGTTGGAGAGTTGTCTGGTAGCCTCCTTTCGGTAGTCAGACCTGTCCATGATGACAACAGCACCTCCTTTATCAGCCTCTTTGATTATGATGTCAGGGTTGTTTCTGAGGCTGTGGATAGCATTGCGTTCTGCTCAACTTAGGTTGTGAGGCAGGCGATGTTGTTTTTCCACAATTTCTGCCTGTGCACGTCGGCGGAAGCATTCTACGTATAGGTCCAGACTCTCATTTTGACCCTCAGGGGGAGTCCATGTGGAGTTCTTTTTCTTGTGCTGCCGGTGGGATGGTGTCTGTGTATCAGTGCGCTGTTCTATGTAGTCTGGAAAGTATTCTTTGAGTCGGGGACGGCGAAAGTAGGCTTCCAGATCACCGGAGAATTGTGTCATGTTTGTGGGGGTGGTGGGGCAGAATGAGAGTCCTCGAGATAGGACAGACTCTCAAGATAGCACAGAGCTAACAGAGCGCAGACTCCAGCTTCTTGAGATAGGACTCTCGAGATAGGACAGAGCTAACAGAGTGCAGACTCCAGCTTCAGATCTTCAAGCACGCTCATGCAAGAAAGTGTCTAGGCCCTGGTCTACACTAGGAGGGGATCAATCTAAGATATGCAACTTCAGGTATGAGAATAGCATAGCTCAAGTCAACGTACTTAGATCGACTTACTGTGGTGTCTTCATGGCGGTAAGTTGACTGCTGCTGCTCCCCCGTTGACTCTGCCTCCGCCTCTCATGGCAGTGAAGTACAGGAGTCGACAGGAGAGCGCTCAGGAATTGATCACTCTCTATCCGCGGGTAATGTACACATACCTGAGGACTAGGGGCATAGCCAGGTTTCATCAACAAAAAAAAGGCATCATCTTAGGCAAGGAAAACAAAATTTACCTGCCACCGAAACGCCGCCACCAGAGGAAGTGCTGAAGCGGGTATGGCCACTGAAATGCCGCTGAAAGAAGTGGACCCCTTTCGGCGGCATTTTAGCGGACATGCCCCAGTTCTGCAGTGTTTCTGCAGCAGTTCTAAGAGTTCCCCTGGCTCCAGCCACCCAATAAGTAGAAAAGGCGCCACTTTTCTGAAACTGCCTTCGGGGGGAGCAGCCACTCCCCCAGAGTCTCCCCCGGCTATGCTACTGCCTAGGACTCTAAAACCCAGAGGAATGTACATTCTGGGATAAGGTAAATGATGCAGTGTAAATGGAAGTTAGATATATTTAATTTATTACTGTATCCTATATTTGTTAATTGATTTTATTCAACTGCCCCCTGTGGATTTAAATTACTAGTAACGTTTAATCTTAAACTGTTATACCCAGTTTCTTTAAATTGTTAAATAAAGGTTTGTTCATTTAATTTAAGAGTTCTGATGTATATTATTTATAACTGGTATTTTGGAATTAGCCCCATGCCACAGATTATTATTAAGACAGGTTTACTCCTGGAGGTTTCCGAGGCACGCCATTGAATATGTACAAGGGCCAGCCAAGTGGAGGCACCATCAGTTGTAAATAGTAAAGGGACTGCAGCAGAGTGGTGAATAGAGGATTCCATTGGGATTCTCAGGATTGCTTTTAATGTCAACAGCATCAGGCACACAGGTGAGTGTTGCCTGCTCCCAAGTAACCCAGAGAGGAAAGGGGACGTTACATATTCTTTTCCCAAAAATGGTTCTTTTGAAAATAGCAAATAGAGCAAACTGTGTGTGAGTCACAGACTTTAAGGCTAGATGGAACCACCAAATTCTAATCTGACTTCCTGTACATCACAGGCCACCAGCAGCACCCTGCAGCTGTACACTAATCCAACAACTGAAACTAGACCAACCTATTACAGCCAGCAGAGACTTAATATGTGCCAGAGGCAGGGAACAGAAGGTACTGAGGTGCACCTGTGCCTGAGGCAGGGGTGCCAGAACAGGGGGTGCCAAAAGGCCATAGCCATATCACGTTTTACCTGCCTTAAGGATGAGTGAGGGGGAAGTGAAGCCTCAGGGAAGAGGTGGAGTGGAGGCAAGGCCTTGGGTGAGAGAGAGAGAGCAGGGGCCATGATTCAGGTGCTGGTGGCCTGGCCCCGCCCCCACTTCTAGAGAGCTTCCAGTGCCTCGGCTCAAGACCCCTGCAATGGCAGGGAAATGATTAAGTGAGATACCCCCAGATAACCCTGGCAAGTGACCCCCCACCACATGCTGTAGGGGAAGGCAAAAATACCCTTGGGTCACTGCCAATCACAATGGGGGAAAATTCCTTCCCAACCCTACATATGACAGTCAGTGGATCCTGGGCATGTGAACAAGAACCAGCCAGCCAAGCACACCTAGCTCTCCCTTTCCAATGTCCCATCTCCAAGAGTGGCCATCTCCGAGGCTTCAGAAAAACAAGTTTAAAAAAAAAAATCAAACAGTCACCCCAAAATACACTGTGGGGAATGGAGATCAATTCCTGACCACTGATGTGGCCATCTGAGACCCTGAAGCATTGGCTTTTAGGAACATAAGATATAAACTGCAAGTGAGTCCCAAGGCTCCGGAGCCCAGCCGCCTGCCATCACAAGCAACCTCCTCATAAAAATCATATTTATCAATTTGTCCATCTCTATGTTAAAACTAACTAACTTGTTTGCTCACACAACTCCTATTGAGAGGTTG
Organism: Dermatemys mawii; assembly: GCA_007922305.1. Classification (NCBI taxonomy): domain Eukaryota; kingdom Metazoa; phylum Chordata; order Testudines; family Dermatemydidae; genus Dermatemys; species Dermatemys mawii. The sequence continues at coordinate 15,061,690 of ML677412.1, read as the reverse complement.
TTCCAAAACCTCACCCCTCTGATGGTTAGGAACCCTCTTCTAATCTCCAGCCTGAATTTGTTCATAGCCAGTTAATAGGCATTTGCTCTTGCATCAACGTTGTACGTTAGCTTACGTAGCTCTTCACCCTCTCTGGTATTTACCCCCCTAATGCATTTACAGACAATCATATCCTCTCTCAGCTATCTTTTTGGTAGGATGAATGAGCCATGCTCTTCCTCTCACTAGATAGGACATCACTTCCCCTGGACCATCTTAGAAGCATTTCTCTGCACTTGTTCCAATTGAAATTCATCCCGCTCAAACATGGGTGACCAGAGTTGTAAGCAGTATAAGCAGTGGCACTCGTACGTCTGTGTCTCTATGGGAAATGCCTCACTTGCTACATCTTGGGATTGCATTAGGTTTTTTCATAGCCACATCACACTGGTGGCTCATAGTTATCCTGTGATTGATCCACACACACAGGCCTCTCTCCTCCATTGAGTCCAACTAATGAGACACATCTGCTGAGCCACAACAGTCAGAGAAGAGACACTGTAATTTGTTGCTTTGAAATATGTCCTCAAAAGTAATTAATCTTTTTTAAAAAAAAATAAATAAAAAAAAAATAAAATCTTGCTCTTTTCCACCAGTTTCCCAAATACAGTCCTGACTGGTTCATGGCAGGTTTCCAGGGGGTGGTTTTGAGGGTGTTTGGACAAAAAGTATAAGAAAGAATCTACATAGACTTCTCACATATCAACTTCTGCTCTGATATTAATGAATTAATCCTAAAGTTGACACTGTCTACACTTTTTGACTACAGTTCCTGGCTTCTATTCCTGAGTCCATCTGTGTTTTTGGTGAGGCACTTGAATATAGTGATGTGATTTATGCAAAGAATTTTAAAGAGTAACCCTAAACCAATGTTTACATAATACACAGAAATTAAACTAACTCAAAGAAAAGAACTTGAAGAGTATACCACTGTGGAATGTAGCAGCAATTCTGATGAAGTTTACAACTAGGTGTAACAAATACATTATATGTTGGAAAAGCTAATTGGTTTTACTCTGTCACCTCCTGCTATGCAAAGAGACAAGGCTGGCACTGATGAAAAGCAAGGCTAGAACTGCTTGATCCATTTGGCACAACAGAGTGGAATCTGATATTATTTTAGGACATATTTCAATCACATGGAAACTTTCCATCAATCTCCTAGTGAAAGTGCTTCACACAGCGGGATAAGGATCATAGAATCAGAATCGGAAGGAACCTCAGGAGATCATCTAGTCCAATCCCTGCTCCAAGTAGGACCAATCCCATTGCTGCCCCATATCCTTAAACAGCCCCCACAAGGGCTGAACTCACAACCCTGGGTTTAGCAGGCCAATGCTCAAACTACTGAGCTACCCCTCCCCTGCTGAAAAACTTTTAAAAGCACTTCTTAACAAAACAATTTAAAGATTTTCCCCTTTCAGCTTGACCAGACACTTTGACCTAGTTACACTGATTGATCATGAATCTCAAGACTGATTTATGTGGCTGTTAGTCGAGTCAATCAAAAGTCTAGGTGTATACAGTCCAAACTCTGAACTTCACCAAGTATTTCCACAGCACTTTTATACTAAAGATATGAAAAAATGCTCATTGTTGGAAGGGAAAGGCATTACCAAATAGCAATAGGCATTGGAAGTGATGGTTCAGTGATAAACAATCATTTTCCTCATATCTTTGAAGAATAACTATCACTGTAGAAGTATGCTCCAAACTGGATTTCTCATGCTATATGACAATACATGCATGTGCTCTATCACAGAGCAGAGAGAAGCCCCAAAGCTCTAGAGCAGACAGCTCTTCCTGAGCAATTTAGTAGAAAGAAAGCCTCTGTCAAAGATAAATATTTAACTCTTGGGTAAAAAGGGAGATTAAAAATAAAAAAAGATGTATGTTGGTTCATCCCAAACTGTTAATTAAAAACAAAAACCCAGTGGGCTGCTCTCTGAAAAGTGGCCAGATGTTATTGATTTAGATAATTACTTTTTTAAAACCAGTTTAAAAATATTTACATACGGTGAATCTCAAAATATTATGTAAGCTATTTAGAAGAAGATTGGTGAAGGCCTTTAGTTTAGTGACTCCTCAGTTTGTTACACAAAATTTTAATTTCCTATAAGGAGCATGCAGTTAATTGACTTATGAGCCATGGTATCTGTCTGGAAATATACAGAAAGAAACAATTTGACATCAAAATTCAAGATGTGGCTTAATTACCATATGTATAGCAGAACCACCACAGGACTCTGTATTTGCTTTATTGGTGTCTACACCATTTATTCAGGCCCTAGACAGCTTGTCCTGCGCGCATGCACACACACACAGAGATGAAATGCTCTTAAACTGTTTTATAGAGAATCATCTTTTTGCCAAATTATATCCAATCTATAGTCTGACATCAATACATTGAATCCTAGATTTCTATGACTACTTGGCTCCTAAAACAAAAATATGGTTATTGGCTCCTGTACCATATTAAATATGGTGAAATCCTTTCTAACTCTTGAGCCATTTAATACACTGGAAATGAGATTGTTAGCTTTAAAATTAGCAGGTTAACAATTTTAAATAACCAGGAAAATGTCTAAACTCAGTTCTTAAAATACACATTTATATCACACCCACTGCAAAAGTCATCCAGAATTTGCGTTCCAAACATGGATGGGGGGCACTTGTAGGGAAGAGCTCTAGGTCTTCCTGAGCGAATAATCACCTCAAAAAAAGCATATTAGAAGTAAGCAGAGATCCCACAATGAATGGAAGAAGGGAATGATCAAAGAAAGCTATGTCTTGACTTGGAGGTCAAAAAGTGTAGGTCTCAAGTGACAATAGCCAAAAGTCAAGCTGAGCTAGATCTTCCAAAGGAAATTCCAACAAACAGTAAAAGGTTCTGCAAAAATATAAATATAAATAAAAAGAGAACAAGAAGGGAAGTGGGGCTGCTGTGCAATGCAAAGGGGGTGGAGATTAAGGATAATCTTGGTATGGCCCCAAAACTAAATGAATATTTTGCCTCAGACTTCAAGAATGATAATGTAGTACATAAGGGCAAAGGCAGGATGGCTCAAGGGAATTACCACATCTGATTTGGAAACAAATGTGTTCAGTTCAAGGGACTGGATAATTTCTGTCCCACAATACTGAAAATACTGACACATGAAATTGCAAGTCCAGTAGCAAAGATTTTTAATAAATATATTAAATCAGAGATGATGTCATATGACTATAGAATAGCAAATATCACACTGTATTTAAGAAAGGGAAAAAATGATCCAGGCAACTACAACCTCATTAGTCAAATCTCAATAGTATGCAAAGTTTAATTATTCTTTCCTTTGGAATTTGTTCTAAAAGACTGGGAGGTAAAAAGAGAAGGGTATAAAATGCAATATATGTCTACCAAAGGTAGATTGTGCCAGACTCATCAGATATCTTTCTTTGACAAGATCAATGATTTCTTCGACTAGGGAAATGCAGTACATCTAATCTACCTGGACTTCAGTATAGCATACGATATAGTACCCCGTGGGAAATTATTAGTTATAAGGGAGAAGATAGGAATTAGCACCGCTATTGTAAGGTGGATAAAAAGTTGGTAAAAAGGAGATGACATGCTGGTCTGAAAAGAGAGCTACTGAGGAGGACAGAGATTACTAGTGGAGTTCCTCAAGCATCTGTTTTGGGATTAATCTTGTTTAATATTTTTATTAATTACCTTGGCAGAAAAAGGAGGAGCATGCTAACAACATTTGCTTAGGACACAAAATTGGGAGGAACTGTCAATACAGAAAAGTACTGGAATATAGTACAGGAAAAACTGAATGACCTAGAGCACTGGAATAATATAAACAAGATTAAATTTACTAGTACAAAGTGCAAGGTCATGCACATAAGGACTAACAACAAGAATTTCTGGTATAAACTGGGGGCTCATCAATTGTAAACAACAAGAGGAGAAAACAGACCTGGGTTTATTGGTGTAAGCTTGCACAGTTCCACAGTCCTTGATTCACATAATCAGGATAACAACTTTCTATTCTTCCTGCGCCAATAACAGAGAAACAGGGGATCCCATAGCAGTTAAAGTGACCATTTGGGCTGTTGTGGGCTCATGCTACACAGCGCGGGTGTGCCTATGCAAATGAGATCAGCCTCTGAATTCTTTTCCACAACTCACCATCAGGTGTCAGGGTAGAGCTCACCCTGACTCTGCTTACACATTGCCAGAGATAGGTGGATCCCAGGCCCATCCTGCTCCACCAGGTCCCAGCCCAGGGCCCTAGAAGTGACAGGCAATCCCACCAAAGAACCAACAGGGAAACGTGAGATCATTACCTCACATCCTGGCAGCACAACTGGACCAAAGTCTTGTTTCCTTGGGCTACTTCCTCCCGGCTCCTGCTGGTGCTGCTCCTTTGCCACTGGGACCTGGCTCTGTCTCAGTTGTGTGGCCCTTCCTCCAGTCTCTTCCTGAAGTCTTCAGTCTCCTAGGGCAGTGGACAGGGCTGAAGGCTCAGCTCCCTGGGAGGGATGTCTGCCTCCTTCCCTGGTCCAGCCCCAACTAAGCTGCAGGGTCCTACTTGTATACTGCCTGCCCTGCACATCTTGCAGATGTGGCAGGGTGGGGCTAGCTGTGCCCACCCACACCTCTGCCTCACTACAATTAGTCTACAGCAGGATGACTATCATCACCAGTGTGATGCAGCTGTAAAATAAAATAAAATAAAATAAAGCAAATGTGATCATAGGATGCATCAGACAAGGTATTTCCTGGAGAGATAGGGAAGTATTAATGACATTGTACAAGGGATTGGTAAGACCTCATCTGGAATACTATGTACAATTCTGGGCATCCATGTTCAAGAAAGAAGAATTAAAAATGGAACAGGTGCAGAGAAGGACAACTAGGATGGTCAGGGAAATGGAGAAACTATCTTATGAGAGGAGACTAAAAGACCTTGGCTTACTTAGCCTAGCACAACAAAGGCTGATGGGATATGACTGATCTCTGTAAATACATGAGACCATAAACACTAGGGAGGGAGAAGTGCTATTTAAATGAAGGACAATGTGGGCACAAGAACAAATGACGATAAACTGGCAATGAATAAATTTGGGCTGGATATTAGAAAAATGTTTCTAACCATCAGAGGAGTTATAAAATGGAGCTTAATAAATTTATGAACAGGGTGATATGATGGGGTTGCCTGAGATAGCAGGGACTGGATTCAATGATCCAGAAGGCCCTTCCAGTCCTACATCTCTAACGATACTTTCTTTCCTGCATCAACACTTGGAAACATTGCTTCCCTGTAGAGTCAGTTCCTGGTTTTGGTCCAGACTCTGCAGTTAACTTGTTGCCTGACCTTTATCAGCAAAGAAGATCAATGTAAATTTGGGCTGCATATGCAGTGGCAGAGAGACCATCATTTCTCATTAAACAATTCTGTAGCAACTGCCCCTGGAATATTGCATTCAGAGATGAGCATCTCATTATCAGAAAGACAGACAAACTGAGGAGACAGCTGAGAGCAACAAAAATGACCAGGGTCTTGAGCACCAATTTACAATGAAAGATTGAGTGTTAAATATTTATAATTCAGTTAAGTGACAACTACTAGGGGATACGGTAACATATGCCATACAATTATCTAAACAATTTAAATATTCATATAAAAGAGGAATTGTTTAGAATAAGTAAAGGGATTGTGACTGTAGGAGGAGGAACTGGATTAAACTAAGAAATGGAAAATTTAAACTGAATGTCAAAACAGCCTAACAGCAAACTGTTAGATTGGTGCTCGAATACCACAGCAATAGCCATAGTATGAAATCCTAAACAGAATAGAATTAATTGTAGAATTGTCTTTTTGGATGTTGAACATTAGGCAGTAGAAAACATGAGAGGCAGGAAGATGGACTGTGTCCCCCAATAGGACTTTTTAGCTCTAGATGTTATCATTTTAAATAAACTTTTGTTTAAATGTTGCTCCTGAATATGTTGCAAACCATGTTTTATTGCAAAGAGATTCTATACATCTTGTACAGTATGTTCTACCCTTCTAAAACTGGATGATCTTTATAGCTGGTGTTTGTAGATCTCTTTTACCCTGTGACAATATACTCCATCACTGCATTTCACATACTCACCTTAATTAAGGGAAACTGGGTTATACATGGGAAATATTTTTGGCTCATTGTGCTGTTTTTACATGGAACTGCTCCTAAAGGCTCTTTCATTTGATCAGAACTTTCAGATCATACCTTGGGCTCAATTTTCCTGCCTGGCACCTTGTATCCTCATCTACAGCTGTGCAAAGTGGATGTAAAACATAACCATTCCAGTTTGGGAGCATTTTACACCCACTTTGGACAGGTGTAAATGGTAACACAAGGTGCCAGGAAGGGAAGAATCAGGTACTGAAACTCTAAAGAGTTTTTCCATTTCCCCCATTTAAGGTGCCAAGGGGAAGAAAACATGTAACAATTTTTTTGATTATTTGGCAACCAGTGATTTATTTATTTTTTTTGCATTGCACCTAGCAATGTTCTGACTTGAATCCTTTTGTACAGAAGAGGTTTTACAGACATGATGCCTCTTACTCCTGATTATTTACAGTCTTTCTTCCTCTAACCCTTTAGTTTTATAAAATGTCAAGGATGGAATGTTTCTCAGGAGACTCCAGTCTGAAACAGGAAATGCTTTACTGAGTCTCCCTTAATGACATTTTTTTTAAAAAAAAAAGAGTGGGTTTCCTCTCATTTTTTACCCATGTCTCAGCTAGTGGCATAATAATCTTCAAAGAGGAAAACTAAGATGGTGTGAAAATCTTTTCCGAGGGGACACTGTGACAATCAAAAGAACCACCAGTAACATGGGAAAACAAAGGTCTTGAGCTCAGCTTCTTGCCAGTGAAAGAGACAAAATGTGGCATTGCCCACCTTTAGGACCAGATGAATGGTAGCAGTGTCAAGGCACAAAGGACTCCTCTGAGACAGGGCAAGAGTGGTATTTTATCTTGAGGCTGAGTTAGTATGCATCTTTTTTTCAGGAGTTCATCACACAACAGTTTTACAAATCTATAACCGTCAACAGTATACTCTGATTTATAGGTTTAAAGACACTATTTTTGCTGGTATGAACAGAATTTGATTTTTTTTTTAACCTTTCTAAATGCAATATCTGTTTGCAAAATCCATGTACACATTTAAGATGTTTTAATAAATCAAATGCTTCCATGTTTTTTTTTGTTTTGTGAAATGGCAGTAGCCTGACGCTTGTGAGCAGCTTTGCAGCAGCAAAACAATCCATGTTACCCAATAAAAGAAAGAACCAGAAAATGATCATTTCCAGTTTCTGACAGCTTATTTTAATCCAGAAGGAAAAAATAATTTTAAAACGGTTAATTCTTTTTGTCTAGTCAACATAGTAGGTGCTTTTATAGAATAAAATAACTCAGTAAAGTAACAAAGGTTAGAGATGGGCCCAGCCACAAATCCTAGATCTGAATTCTGAAAGTGAGCCCTTTTCAGAGGGAGGTTTGAGCAGTGAACACCAATGTCGATCCAAATACCCTGACTGTCAGTAAGGTCTGGGTTCAAATTAGGAGGATTCTGATCAGATATTTTGCTTCAGCCTAGTACAGAGCTGTTAAGTTTGGATCCTGATCCAGAGGCTGAACCCATGATTTTAGCTTCAGATGATTTCTAATTATTCAGAGAAACTACTTTCCTATACAAAATAGAAGGCTGTGAAAGGAAATAACCAGTGCAGCAGTTTCATGGTTCCTGGCTAGAATTTTTCATGACAGCAAGTTGGGCTCATAAACTTCAAAAAGCAAACACTTCTCATTAAATACAGATGAATAGCATTTTTTACATTCATAAAAGTACAGATCAGCATTCTGAAAGCTCTTGCATACATGTAGCCCTCCTCTGAATTAGCCATGGTACTTTAAAATCAATAAGGAAAAAAGGCTCCATTGTGAATTTTTATATTATAGCCTTTTCTATTAAGCTTCATTACAGCTGTACAAGACTGAAATGCATAAACTCAATTTATGTTTCTATCGTTTAACAAAAAAGGTCTATACTGGCAACTTGGTTAATTTCATTTCCTTTATGTATTCCACTTGACTTTTTCCCCTCCTTGATTTAAGGAGTAAAAGCTTGAGGTCTTGGACATAGCAATGGGTTATATGCAGTACTGGCAATAAACCAGACAGAGCTCTAACAGGACATAACTTCAAACCAAAGATTATTCATAAACATGCGTACAACACATTCTTTAACGCTTCTGTGTTAAGTACCTTCTGTTGCTGCTTTTGTAAGATCTTTGTAGATCATGTTGAAAACAGCCTAAATCTTGGTCAAAAGCTTATCTGAAATCTCTGTACATGACAGATGGTAGCTCTTCAACATTTTGATTGGTCACAGTCAAATATCTAGTTAGGAATTAGGATCCAGCAAACACCTCTGAAGGAGACTCAGCATGTTTCCGAGATCTCCATTCCTTCTCTGCCAGTCCACTTGTCATAAGCCGCCATATTAAAGATGGGAAATATATCCCCATGATATTCTAATGTAAATTGTTTTCTTTTACGCAAAATGCAGTGTTGATTTTTAAGTGCTATTCTGATAGGGAACAAATAAACCCTCCTTTAGGAAGGTCTGTGACCAAGGTAAACAAATGTTTTGATATTGATGTTTCCATATTTTAGCAAGAATATGTTATTTGCGTTGAGATCTCAAAATTCAGTGTATTAGACTACTATTTTATTTCTCCTTTCAAAAACAAAGTCTCAGCAGTCATTGTTAGTGAGATATCTTCACTTTGATTCAGTATCTTTCAGCTTCTTCTCATAATTTTTTTGCTACACTTTTTTTCTTCATTAGGTTTGAATAGTCACACATCTCATGTAACAGACTTTCACTGAAAGTCTGTTTTCCACAGTCAGATGTGTGGTGTCATACAAAAAGGCTCACCAGTTTAGTTTCCTATGCTATTTCAGAAGTGATAGGTGACCCATCTTTTTGTACATTATCTCAATGAAAAAAGCTAACCAGTCAATCCAGTGACAAGGCACTCAGGGAAGATCACCTTTTACAGGCAGCCTTTGAGACATATCTAAACTAATGAGAGCATCCCACTATTAAGCGTTCTTGCTAATAAATTTAGTTTTAGAAAGTGTGGGGTAGAGAGGAATAATGCAATTTTATCCGTTTAATTAGAATATCAGTTACCATACAGATTGCAGTCTCCATACAGATTACTCCATACAGTACAACAGATTCCAATCCAATTTACCGCAATGAAAGTCCTTCTTATTGTAGACCCATATTTACCTCCATCTCACACACCCAGCTCCTATTCTCTTATTACTGGAATTCAGTATCTCAAATTTTTAGTTATGACACTGAAGTTAGTACACATTCTGTTAATTGAAAATAAATGAAGAAAAAGGTTTAAACAAAAGTGTTGCATTCTCCACTATAAGTGTCTGGCACTCATCTTAGAGACCCCTCTTCTGTGTTTGGCCCATAGTATGCGGAAACCTCTGTCTTCTTCTATAAACAGGTTTAATGTGGTGTGTTAAATAGAATTAGTAGCCGAAACATCACATCAGGGAATTGCAAATCATATCTGAATAAGTCTTAATATACCAGCGTCACTAAAATAATCTGACTTAATTTAAACTTCACATTTAAAAAAACACAAAACTGAAAGGGATTGTTTGGTTAAAGAAAGATACTCAAGTAAAATTTATCTTGCGCTGACGGAAAATTCACTGATCAAATAATGAGTTTATCTTCTTATATTCAGAGCCTCAGAAGACTAAATTTTCACCGAAGCTAATTGGTTTTACAGCTGATGCATAAACGTACAATCATATGAAGTATGAACACTGCTTTGTCAGCTGATGCAAACTCATGGTGTCTCTATGAAGAAAGTAACTTGTCCAGAATTTTAGCAGGTGCATCCACAAAGTATGAAGACGTGCCTTATAGTTTTACTAAAGAGTGCAACATACATCTGTGCTCAATGTACTCTATTAAAGGGAGAAAAGGGAAAAGAGAAAATCTGGAGCTATTGATTTTGCAGAGCTCACACACTTTGCCAGAAGAACAGAACACAGAAAGAGTAAGCTCCTCCTAAATTCTGTGATACAAAAGATTTTAAAAGAATCCCTCAAAGTGAAAAACTTAAATAAAATAAAATAAACAATCCCATATTAGTGGTATGAAAACCAATCATCAGTGTAGCTAATATGCCTCTGACGGGGCAGATCCTTGACTGATGTAAATTGTCATAGTTCTATTGTCTACATATCTTAGTAAGGTAAGTCTACATATCTTAATTTTTATTTAGTAAGTCTGTGTGCAAATCACTTTGCACTATATAATTAAAATGTTGTTAATTGTCTTGAGTAGCAAGTCATCTTTTGGGGACACTCTGTGCTTGAAATTTACATTTGAAAATGAATGGAGTATCTCTGCAACCGATGGCACAATTTGTATTAAAAAAAACAAAAAACAAAAAAGCCCCCTGTTTTGGTCTCTTTGTATTATATTACGAGCAGCCTCCTAGAGAGGTAGAATTTAATTAATTCTGGTCCCAACTTTATCTGAACTCCCCCCCCATTTCCTATTCCATGATTAAGGCTAAGATTGTGTCACAGAGGTCACGGAATAGGTGACTTCCAGCAATCTCCGTAACATTGGGGATCCCACAAGCAGCCCAGCCTCTGCGGGGCCTCCCACAACTGACCGACTGCTGCCACTGGTGGCAACCCATAAGCTGCCCAACTGCCGCTGACAGGTGTCCCCCCCTGCAGCTGCCCAGCTGTCACTGCCGGTAGACCCCAGAGAAGCTCAAGCAGCTGGTCAGTGGGGGAGGGGAGGGGGCACAGCTCCCCAGACTCCACTGCTGGCAGGGGCTCGCCCACAGGTCCCCTGCCACCACAGGCAGCAGGGGCACCCCTCCCAGTCACCAGTGTCCCTGCAGTTCTTAGCCACTGCAGAGAGCGGCAGCAGGGCAGGGTGCTCGACCCTCTTCCCTCTCCATTTTGTCGGGAATGGTTTTAGTAAATGTCAGGGACAGGTCACGTCTTCGTGAATTTTTGTTTATTGCCCAACCTATCCATGACTTTTACTAATAATATCCACGACAAAATTTTAGCCTTATCCATGATGCCAGGAACTCAGCTTTTATCTGACCCTTTCTCTGGTATTGTTCTGCTATTTTTGACTTTTCTCAAAGTAACTGTTGCATTATATTTAAAACATATGCTATTTCCCTCAGCAGAAACAAACAGACAGTGAAAGAGCAGTGCACAGGAGTGGTTTTGGCACACTGGAAAAGATTGGACAGTTCTGTCATGTCAACTGAATAATCAGAGGAAAAATATGATTTGATGTAGTTTCTAACTTTTGAAAATGATTAACAGAGTGCACAGCTGACTTTAAAAGTGTCATTAAAAGAGGGAATTAAATCCTTGTCAGAGCAAAGGACCCAAATAAATTGTTCAATATACAAAATAAAATGCTAATAAGAGGTCATTTGAAGCCCACCATCACCTACAGTCACATACAGAATTGGCAAGTACACAGAACCCAGCTGTTTAGGGGCTTGTAAACTGGTGGGATTGGCTTGCTGGAGAATTGGGGCTTGAATCTGCCACCCACTATGAAGTCAATTGGAGTTATGCTGGTGGCTTCTATAAATTTCAATTTAGCCACCATCAGTAGACAGGATACTAGGCTGGATGGACCTTGGTCTGACCCAGTATGGCTGTTCTTATGTAAAACTTAACTCCCATCACGGGAAAGATCATGAAAACATCTTCACAAACTGGGGACCTCCTGGCCAACTTAACTGTATAGAATCTACCTGAAGTCTACAGTTGTGCTCGGGGATCTGCAGTCTTCTCTCCAAAGTCAAAAGGAGGGCTAAAGCAAGTGACAGGCATATTAGAATCAGGGCCCCAATTTCAAGATTCAGCAATTTGTAATGTTGATGATGAAGGGAATGAGAATTGGCTTGCTTATTGGAGACTGGCTGATATTTTATCTGCTCCACCATGTGGAATGCTTCATCGTGTTCCCAAAGGAAAAAGAACAAGATCTGCTTCTGACTGAACGGAACTGAGTTACTGAACTGGGAGATTAGTTCTTCACACAGTTCTGTTTAAAAAGCTGAAAAGTTGAGACAAATTCCATCCACATATTCCTCACTCACAAAAGCCAGGAAACATGCTATATAAGAGCTAAATTACAGACACTCCCCGACTTATGCAAGCGTTCTATTCCAGAACGCCTTTCATAACTCAAATTTTGCGCAAGTCGGAAACGTATCTCTGACCATTACGTGCAAAAAAACTCTTATTTCTAGCTTACGGAACTTTTCCTGTAAACTCAGATTTGTGTAAGTCAGGTTTGCGTAACTCGGAGAGCGCCTGTATTCTGCATTTTTCTGCCAGCCAGCATCATGTCCGCAACCCATCTCCCCCACCCGCCACACACACACACACACACACACTTCTTCATGAAGTGAGCTCCACAACTAAGCATAAGTGGATTACCAAAAAGCTGTACATTTCCGGTTAGTGCCCTGTGACAGCAAAGCAATCAGGATAAGCCACTAAACCATCCCATCTCTTTGCCTAGAGACTTCTTGGAGATACATTTGTTTAAAACGATCCATTCTCCGCTAAAATTAACAGTTCCATCAGCAAGCTGCCAGTGGATTTGTAGAGTCCAACATCAACATATTCAACTGTTCAGTAAACCCTCACAAAAGCACATGCCCAAACTGAAGATCTGGAAATGAAAGCAAATGAGTTGATAAAGTTCAGGGTGAGAACTGGGAATGTGGAGATTGAATGAGAAAATGAACACATTCTAAGTGCTGCATTGATTCATATTCTTACGGTGATGTTCCAGCTTCTTAAAGAAATAGTTCAGAATGTTTAAAAATGTATTGAAGACACTGAGCATATCCATAGGATGTTCCTTTTTATATAATAAAAACACATTGTCCTTAGGAGGCAGATAACTTTGCAACTTGTGCCAAGAAAAAAATAACTATGAAGAGCAACTGTTTGTATTTTCCTTTTAAGTTCATAACCATTAATACAAGGTTGCAGTTTTATTGCACCAAAATTAGAAAATATTATGATTTCCACACAATCCTTAACTCTGTTCCCTTTTGCATGTGTCACAATAGAACTTTTCACTCTATGATCATATTACATGTGTCTTTATGATTACAGAAAACATTTGTAGTTCCTATGTACTACTGTACTATATTATTTGCTACACAGTGTACCATAACACCTTGCCCAGAATTCTGGCATTTGCAATGAAAGACACTTTTGAGATGATACTGTACATGCAATAAGTTGGGTTAAGGCTGCTGTGGGAACCTGAACTTTAGATTTCCTAATTTGCTGCAGTTAAAATCTTACTCTCAGTATTTCATTAATATAACAACTGCATGCAGTATTCTTTAATATTTAAAGGACATTAACCCATGTAAAGTAAAGTAATACAACACAGAATGGTGTGACCACTTTCCAAATTAAACTTTCAATTCAAAATATCATCTATGATTATCGAGGACTAGAAAATTCAAGAAAAGGCAACGGGAATGGAATTTTTCACCCTGTGAGTCCAACTTGAAATTTAGACAAAGTTAGGAGTGACTAAAAAGTGTTGTTTTTCATTGGCTACCATGTGGCCTCTGTAAATCAAATTAGTTGTCATCTCATACAAATTCTTAATCAACAAACATCCACAGTGTAATAAACGCCAAACCCAACACTAACTGCAATCCTTGTTACTAGTCTCATTAGAAAAGCCAAGGAATGAAAGGGAATAAACCTTGCCTCTCTTTTGATACCCAGAAGTGGTCCCTCATGGTTAGGGGTCAGACACGTTGGCATCCAATGTGAAGAAGCTTATGTAAACAGACAAAGTTTAGTAAACTAATGCAAGCTGTTTTTAATGCAATGCCCTGCCTTACCATAAAAAACAGAAATAAGCAGATCTCAATGTAAAAACCCATTTCTGTCCATTTTTAATACTTAATCTAAGCTGAATTGTCAGAAAAATATGCAATAAATCTTGAGTAGTTTGTTATCATCTGAAATTTTGCCACCTCACTATTTCTCTCTTTTTCCAGATCATTTATGAATATGTTGAATAGGAGTGGTCCCAGAACAGAGTCCTGGGGGACACAACTATTTACCTCTCTCCATTCATACCTTCCCCTTTGTTTCGTATCTTTTAACCAGTTACCAGTGGTCTTGAATGGAGGACTATATCCATTCCTGGTACCTATAACTTATTTTAAATCTCCTGAGTTACATTAGGGATGGAGTTGGTCCAGCTTCTGGAAATAATCCATTTAAATACTGATGATGCTTGGCAAACATTTCCCATTAATAACTTTTAAAACACAAAATCTGAACCTTGTGCTTGTAATTTCCCTCTATAATGTTTTCCAGAAAGTTTTGACAATTTAATTTTCAGAGACAGACACATTCTTCCATCCTCTCTAGAGGTACCAGTTATCTCTGAGATATCACAGACAGTTAAAGAAGAGAGAACATTTACAGAGTTTGTCTCAACAAGAATAACGTTTAACATAATGGAACAACATTGCTGCTGTAACCCCACTAAAGTCAATGATGTTATTTTACCACCATGTTGCCTCATTCACAGGGCTGGCTCCAGAAGCACGTGCCTGGGGCGGCACTCTGTAAGCGGCAGCATTCCGGCCATGCCACCCCCTTAGCTCCTCCAGCTGCGCCATTGCTGTGCCACCCCCGGCTTTGCTCCTCTGGCTGCGCCGGCCAACCCTTCGCTCCTCCGGCCGCGCTGTGGCTGTGCCACTCCCCGCCTCTCTCCCCCCGCTCCACCGGCCGCCCTTTTTTTCTTCCTTGGGGCAGCAAAAAAGTTAGAGCTGGCCCTGCTCATTCATTAACAAACACTGAAAGAAGAATTTTGGCTAGATGCACTTTAAAGTACAAATAGGATGCATTACTAATATATTCTTCCTAAGTGCCTGCTTCTTACAGGTATGTTTCCCAACCTAATACTGCATGTTTTCGCAGCCGGCAATTGACAATGCCAACCAGCCTTTATATTCAGCCTTTAATGTATACCCGTTAGGGAGCTATTTACACTATTGAGTATTTTCTTGTGTAGAATGGTCATATTTTAACTAGTGTTTTTCCCGCAGCATAAGTAAATTATATAATTAAAAATGCTGCTAGATCTTGTCTGCTCAAGAGACATCATTGTATTATGGAAAACAAAACAAAGGGACTTATTACAGCCAAGTATAAAACACGATTTCCTTTGTTCCTCTATGTTTCAAATAGTTTTATTGGTGGTAATTATTTGATATGAGACAGCGTAGCTAGACAGGATATGCTCATGGAATTATTTTCATACTTACTTTTACACCTGTCCTAAACTGTTTGAGTAAAACTGTACTCAGTTACCATTAATGGTTGCCCAAGTTACATTATTTCTTCCTAATTCTCTTGAAATATTCTCCAATTACATGAATAAATCTTTCATACAAAGTTTGCTTGGTATGATCATACATTTGGAGGTAAGAAAAACTCTCATGAGCAAGGCATGTTATAAAGGCCACATGCCATTCTATACACACACACATACGTATGTATATGAGTGTACCTGGATTTCCATTAAACATATTATAGGGTCATTTCTGAAAGTTTATGCTAGGTGAATAGTTTCCCTTAACCACACCTTAAGTAGGTATACTTCTTGAAGAACTTCAGTGTGTAATTAACAGGCCTTTAAAAATCTATTTACCTACCTATGTCTAGGCTAACTTTTTCATTTCAAAACATGAATATTCGCAGATTTATGAATGTAAAAGTTTAGTCCGTAACAAATCTAAGACTTATAAGAACAGCCATACTCTGTCAGATCAATGATCCATCTACCCCAGTATCCTGTCTTCTACAATGGCCAAGACAAGAGTTTCAGGGCCTTCTCAACACCCCCTGGCAATGAGTATGTGTTGTGTGAAGAACTTTATTTTATTTGTTTCAAGCCATCTATTGATTTAATTGAGTGATCTCTTGTTCTTGTGTTACTTGAAAAGGAGAACAACACTTCCTTATTTCAGTTTTTCTCCACCATTCATGACTGTAGAGACCTCTATCATATCCCTCCTTAGCCATCTATTTTTTAAAATGAATAGTCCTGGTCTTTTTAATCTCTCATTTTGGAAGCAGTTCTATACCTATCATTTTTGTTACCCTTCTCTATGCCTTTTTCAATTCTAATGTATTTATTTTGAGATGGGGTGACCAGAACTGGACTCAGTATTTAAGGTGAGGCTGTACCAAGGATTTATGTAGTGGCATTATGATATTTTGTGATTTATTATCGATCCTATTCCGAATGGCTGCTAACATTGTTTGCTTTTTTGACCACTGCTGCACGCTGAGTGGATATTTTCAGGAAACTATCCACGATGACTCCAGTATCTTTCTTTAGTAATAACAGTTTTTTCAACTAATTTAAAAGTAATTTAAAACCCATCACGCTGTGCGTAGAGATGTGATTTTTTTTAGGCTATTGATTAATTGCAATTATCCCACATGATTAACTAAAAAAATCATAATTAATTGCACTTTTAATTGCACTGTTAAATAATAGAACACTACTAATTTTTTTAATTGCTTGACAGCCCTAATTTTTTTCTAATGTACTTTACTCTCATCGACACTGAATTTTATCTACTATTTGCTGTCCAGTCACCCAGTGTTGTGAGATCTTTTTGAGCTCTTCACAGTCAGCTTTGTACTTAACTATTGAGAGTAATTTTGTACCATCTGCACATTGTGTCCCTCACTGTTTAACCCCTTTTCCAGGACATTTATGAATATGCTGAACATCACAGTCCCAGTTCAGATCCTTGAGGACCCCCGCTATTTACCTCTCTCCATTGTGAAAGCTGCCAATTATTCCTACCTTTTGTTTTCTATCTTTTAACCAGTTACTGATGCATGAGAGGATCTTCCCTCCTATCCCACGACTGCTTACTTCAATTAAGAGCCTTTGTCCAGCTATGCCAAAGTGGTTTAATTAGGCTGCCACTGTATTCCTAAATGTCTGGGAGTACCTGGCAGATAAAAGTGTACAACGCAGGTAATTCCATAGTAATTTGCATACACTGGGGCTGGAGGCTGCTGTCAGCCGTCCCCCACTTTATCCATCCTGGTCCCATGCCATTCTGCTGCTTACACCTTACCCCTTACCATCTTCACCTCTTGAATAATAGTTAAGAGGGGGGTCATAAATAAGGAGGGGTTATCTCTCTGTGTACCAGTCATAAGAGCCCTGACACACACACACACACACACACACACACACCCATTTCCACTCCATAAAAGAGGTATTCCTTAAAATCCTTTACCAATCCATTTGATCAGATGACTGCATCCCTTCCCTATGGAGTACCTCCATTTAACATTCATCCCATGCTTACATAATGCATTGCATCATCATAGCCAAACTCCCATTCCATGTTTGCCCCAACTAAGCCCCCAACCTACTGAGAGACGATAAAAAAAACCCTCACCTCACCTTGGTCAATCTGGCATAGAGGGGAGAAAGTCCTTCCTACCCTCTCCTCCCCTGAGAAAGTCATGCCCACAGTGGACCATGACAAAACCTGGTATTTAAACTACTTCCAGGGGTGGGATGTGGGTGCAGCTCTGTCTGGTCCAGGTCAAAGAGGACTTTTCCTGCAGGGACTTGAAAGTAAACAGTTCCCCCTCTCTTCCAGTCACCTGCAAGTGGGGGCAGGAGGGAAGGAAACTGGATCACTGTCCCCATGCTGACCTGGTTTGAAGCTGCTGAAACCAGTCACTTCGGCTCTCTAGCCCTAAAACAGGCTACACGTTATCCTTCAAGCCAGACAATGGACCCCCCAGTTTTACATGCAGAGAGATTGCTGGTGAGGGACTTGTTTAATTTAAATATGAGATGCCATGTGATAATACAATTCTATCCAAGACTGTTCATTTATCATTGTTCATGAATCTGTGTGCTTGTGATTTACCCCAGAGTGGATAAAACAACTCTAAAATGATAGATATAGTTCAGGCACACAGAGATCATCGACTCTGTGTTTGGGGCCCAACAGATTTATCCACTAGGATTCAATCACTGCCATTTGTATTCAGTTTGATATCTTAGGAGTTTGGCTGTAAGCTTACTTGGCATGTTGCATTTGGCAAGGAAATGTGTGTTAATATTGTTGATTGGTGATCCCCAACTTTATTAGGTTGTTTTCAATGTGGACTACTATTGCATTGGAGTAAATATTGCAGTACTTGCTCCATAGAAGAACTATTGCCTAGAAATACTCAACATATAACGTTAATTCCAAATCTTGTACAGATAAAACTGAGATCACCTTTTGATACACAAGTGATATTACCCCAGAGCTTGTTATCTATGTGCAAAGACAGCAAGGATGCTGTTAGGATATCATATTTAACATGTTATTGGCTAAATATACCTTATTTTTCCAGATTTCTTTCTGGGAACGTAGTGAACTGTGTGGCTAATGCCAGTTCTAGACTAAAATATTATTATGGCCTTAGACCAGTGGTGGGGAACCTGCCCATCAGTGTAATCTGCTGGCAGACCGCCAGACAGTTTGTTTATATTTGCATGGCCACCTGCAGTTCCAGTGGCTGTGGTTCGCTGTATCTGGCCAACGGGAGCTGCAGGAAGCAGCGGACAGCGCTTCTCTGCAGACTTCGCCGCTTCCCACAGAAGACTGCCATGATGGGCTGCACGTAACCTACGGGTGTCTTCGGAAGGCTCATGATGCATTGAGCATTGTTGTTAGAGTAATGTTATAGGTTGTACAGTAATTTAATGTATATAGTTATGAGGCTGAAAATGTGCCCTCATGGCTTAATACAAACCCAGGGAACACTCTCCAGGAGCAGAAGGGCAGTTCAACCTCATCAAGGCATATATGGGACAAACCCAGCCCAGTCTCACAGATCACTCAGTCACTACCTGTTAGGTCCACTCACTCCGGGGCACCTGGCATTGGCCACTATCAGCAGACAGGATACTGGGCTGGATGGATCTTTGGTCTGACCCAGTACGGTCTCTCTCATGTTCTTAAGCTGCGGTAATGCTTGCCTGACTCTGGGGGGAAGGAGGGCAAAGCCAAGGGGGAAGAAAGAACATGATAAAAGGTAGAGACATTTGTCATGCTCTCTCTCTTCCACCTCCATTTACAACCACCATCACCAAGCGACTGAAGCGCTGATCAAAGGCGAAAGCTTGGCTGAAGGGCAACCAGCCAGCCTGTGGTGAGATGCATCTACGTGTTAAGAGCAGCTTAGAATGTGTTTTGCTTTTATTTTATTTGACCAAATCTGACTTGTGCTTTGAGTTATAATCACTTTATCTTTTGTAGTTAATACGTTTGTTTATTCTACCTGAAGCATTTCATTTGAAGCATGTCAGAGACTCTCCTTGGGATAACAAGCCTGGTACATGTCAATTTCTTTGTTAAACTGAGAAACTCATACAAGCTTGCAGTGTCCAGAGGGCATAACTGGGCACTGCAAGACAAAGGTTCCCAGGGTTGTGTCTGGGAGCAGAGATATTGGCTAGTGTCATTCGGTTGCACAATCCAAGCAGTGGCTGGCCAAAAGTGATCACTCATGTAGCTGGGAGCAGCTTAAGTACTAGAGGCTGTGTGTGAACAGCCCAAGAGTGGGGGTTCTCAGAGTGGAGCAGGGTAAGGCTGGCTCTCAGAATCGAGGATTGGAGTGAGACCTAGCAGATCACCAGTCCAAACAACACTAGGGGAACGGCACGAGCAGTTAATGGATTTTGCATTAATCTACATCAACAATAGGACTTTCAAATAACGATGAAAATATGGATTTAGGCATTTTCAAGGCATATCATTACTTAAATAGCTATCTTGACAACCAAACCAACATACAGTAGGAACCAGGAGAACAGCAAGCTGGCAAGTATCCCATTCCGGATCCTCTGTCACAGCAAAAGAGTGATGCAGCGGAAACGTATCAGCCTCACTTAAGCCCCATCGGAGACAGAGCTGGTCTTTGTGTTTGTGCTGGATGGCTTGCATCTGGAGAAGTACCAGCTCCTCAAGGGCTTTAGGATACCTTTGCACTCTCCACTTTCCTCTATTAGTGCTGAGGGCATTCAAGTCCACTAGCCTTGCAACTCTCTCTTACTAGTGTCCCACGACTGAAATTCCAAAACCAGCTCTACCCAAGCACCTGGCAGCAGCCTGAACAATGGCTGGCTGATGAGTATATTTCTCTGCACAGCACCATGTTGTGTAATATTTAGCCTTTTGTCTGTATGGGAGATGTCTGGTACTTGACAAATTATTTTAGTGTATGACACTGTAATTAACAGAAATGCATTCTGCAATTTAGAGGTAAACTGCATACATCTGCTGCAGAGGTATCTCCAGTGGCTGTTTTAGGACAAGCTGCAATTTCCTTCCTGCGGTAGCCTAGTGAAGAGATGTACTCTGTTCCTTCACCAGGACTGAGTAATTCTTCATTCACGTTCAACCAGTGTATAATAATGTGACCTCTCTAGCAATCCTCAAGCCAAAACATCTTGTTGAATTGGAAATATCATTTTCTGTGGCCATGCTAGTTATGTTTGTGGTTTATCAGCACTGCTCCCGCTTAGAGGCTGGATTATCTGTTTCACATTCATTTAACCATGGGAAGGCCTTGACAGTGCAGACAGCAATCTGGACTTTACTGACTGGGAAAACTGCCCTCATAAACCTGACTTGATACATCTGTCCTCTTGACTGTGTACATTTATAGCCATTTGTTCAGTTGGCCTGGTGCCTGCCCAGTGGTAGATCAGCTCCTGTGGCCAAACTCAGAGGATTTTCTGTCTTTCCCTCTCTCCCACAAAGATAAATATATCCTAAGAAGTAAGAAAGGAAGACATGTTTATGAGTATTTGCAGTGGCCAATGACAGAAAATGTTTTGTTCTGCTAGGTGCCGAGGAAGCCAATAAGACTACCTTGAGTGTGAAACATTGATCGTGTCTGTACATTCATTTCTTTATTGACATGACACTTCACCATGATTTGGGCATTCGTGAAAATACACAAGAGAAGCATAGAACAGTAGACACTATGGCACCTGGGCAAACATTACACTCTTCTCCCACCCCAAACTCTTGCAGGCTCCTCCTTCCAAACTCCCTCTTCCATGTCAGGGCAATGGCATCAAGGGAAAAACTCAACCGCATGCACCCAGCTGAAACCACCCAACACTGAAAGAGAATAGGCTTTAAACTGAATGCATAGAACTAGAATGAGAGGGACAAGTTGGATGAGGTAATATCTTTTATTGGACCAATTTCCAATACTAATAATTAGGGCTGTCAAGCAATTAAAAAAATTAATTGTGTTTGATTACATTGTTAAATAATACAATATTATTTACATATTTCAAATGTTTTCTACATTTTCAAATATATTGATGTCAATTATAATACAGAATACAAAGTGACAGTGCTGACTTTATATTCATTTTTTATTACAAATATTTCATTGTAAAAAGGAAAATAGTATTTTTCAGTTCCCCCATTACAAATACTTTAGTGCAATCTCTTTATCATGCAAGTTGAACTTACAAATGTAGATTTATGTATATAAAAAACTGCATCCAAAAATAAAACAAAGTAAAACTTTAGAGCCTACAAATCCACTCAGTCCTTCTTTTTCAGCTAATTGCTCAGATTGGTTGAACAAGTTTGTTTACATTTACTGGAGATAAAGCTGCCTGCTTTTTATCACTAGAAAGCAAGAACAGACTTTTACATGTAGGGTGACCAGACAGCAAGTGTGAAAAATCGGGATGGGTGTGTGTCGGGGGGGAGATGGTGATTAATATGAGCCTATATAAGAAAAAGCCCCAAAAATTGGGACTGTCCCTATAAAATCGGGACACCTGGTCACCCTATTCACATGGCACTGTTGTAGCTGACATTGCAATATGCATTAAAGATTTATATGTCCCTTCATGCTTCAACCACCATTCCAGAGGATATGCTGTTGACCGGATCTGCTTGAAAATAATCCAATGCAACGCACACTGATACATACTTTAATCTTCCCAGTCGGATGCCACCAGCAAAAGGTAGATCTCCTTTTTTTGGTGGTTTGGGGTCTTTAGTTTCCGCATCAAAGTATTGCTCTTTTAAGACTTCTGAAAGCATGCTCCACACCTCGTCTCTCTCAGATTTTGGAAGGCACTTCAGATTCTTAAACCTTGAGTCAAGTGCTGTAGCTGTCTTTTGAAATCTCACATTGGTGCCTTTTTTGCATTTTGTCAAATCTGATGTGAAAGTTTTCTTAAAATGAACATGTGCTGGGTCATCATCCAAGACTGCTATAGCATGAAATGTATGGCAGAATGTGGGTGTGACAGGTTGGGATCACAGAAACCCCCCTTACGAGCTGACAACTGATGTGCCAAGACTACCCCTGCCCAGGCAGCTTGGGACCCCAGAAATCCTGTCTGCGTTTGCAGCAAGCTAAGCAGAGCAGGAGACATACAATACTCCCCCAAGGAGTTTGTCACAAATTTAATTAACATTTTTTTTAAAAAAAACGTCCTCAGCATGGAAGCATGTCCTCTGGAATGGTGGGTGATGCATGAAAGGGCAAATGAATGTTTAGCATATCTAGCACGTAAATACCTTGCAACACTGGCTACTGAAGTACCATGTGAATGCCTGTTCTCACTTTCAGGTGACATTGTAAGTAAGAAGCGGGGCACCATTATCTTCTGTAAATGTTAACAAATTTGTTTGTCTTAGCAACTTGCTGAACAAGAAGTAGGACTGAGTGGACTTGTAGGCTCAAGTTTTACACTGCACTCAAAACCAAAACACTTATGTAAGAAAAGAAATGTACATTTGTAAGTTCCACTTTCACTATAAAGAGATTGCAGTAAAATACTTGTATGACATGAATTGAAAATGCTATTTATCATTTTTACCGTGAAAATATTTGTAATAAAAAATAATATAAAGTGATCACTGTACTCTTTGTATTGCATGCTACAATTGAAATAGTATATTTGAAAATGTAGAAAAACATCCAAAATATTTAATAAATTTCAATTGGTATTCCATTGTTCAACAATGCAATTAAAACTGCGATTAATCATGATTAATTTTTTTAATCATGATTCATTTTTTGCATTAATCAACACAGCATTAACTATGATTAATCGACAGCCCTAATACCACCAGTATGGTTATTAATGGAAAACATGTACCATAAGGCAAAGTTTACCCCAAATCATGCTTCCTCCCAAATGGCCACCAACTGAGACATACACATTCCAAAAAGAGAGGCCTTCAGCCTCTGAATCTCTGAAGACCAAGGAGCAGTGGAGCCACCCGTTAGATCATGTAGAGCTCCACAGCCATGTCTCCATCATGTTGATTTTTTGCTATTTGTTATTGAGTCAGTAACAATTACTTTCAACTTTGGTGATCTAGCCATTCTTTGATTTAGTGCCTTCAGTCCAGGGTGATGAATTATTAATGGCATCTTCTTCCAAGCTTGCAACACTTCGGAGGACTTTTCAGCTACTTAACAGAATTAAGCTAATCACAGTGTCTGAAATGTTTGCATAAACCTTTCCTCATGCAAAAATTCTTCTTACATCTTCATCTTCAACTCTCTAAAATCTATTTAAAAAGAACTCAAAGTCTTGATACTGCCACCAATTCTCAAAACAGCCACAAATATCTCTGAAAATGCTCTCTTTGCAGTGACTGCCACTGACATGGATTTTTAGAAGCCTTGATGTAGAACTGCAAGAGATGCTGCTACATGGAAAAGTGACAGGCACTGGTGGAACACAGAGGGTGCGGGTAGGTATTAAGAAGTTAAATTTTGTGACTTTAGAGAAGGTGCTGATTCAGATAGTAGAAGTAAACATTTCTCTTTGGATAGCCACATAGTTTAGAATTCTGCTGCAGGTGTCTTTCCCTTATTTACTAGACACGTGCAAGGCTTGTAAACCAAAAATCTGCTGACTCTGGTGTCTGAAATGCACTGTGAGATTGCAGAGGATTCTCAAATTGATTAAGATCACTGAACTCATCCACAACATGGGAAAACTTTGCATACGAGAGAATGGTCTCACTACAGAACCAACTTTTTGCCACTGGCTGTGAAGCTCCAATGCCCTGACGATTAAGGAATCTGTTATTACTCTTGTTGCACCTCAGCAGCTGCCTGACTGTCAAAAGAGTATGACAAGATGGGATATACACCATGAAGACTATCCATGGAACCTAATGAAATTCTTGGCTTATTCCTCATATTTTAATTGAATTTTGTGGTTCAGACTCTGCTCTCAGAATCAGCTAAAGTACAAAGAAAAAAAGTTAAAAGTAGTGTGTATGGGGCGGGGGGGGTGGGGGTGGGGAGGGGAGGGATCAAATTCTTGATTTGTGTCCAGCTGGTACTGGCTGAAAATAGATGCAGAGATTCTCATTGCAAATTTGCCTCTGAAATGAAGGTTATTTGCTTTTCACTGAAGTCCTCTTGATAGGAAGGGGACTGTGAAAAAGAGAATACTGGGAAAAAGTGTTTTCCTTGTTCCCAGCCAGCAGCTTAAAATCTTCAAACAGGTTTGGGGATTTCGAGGCACTCACACCTGACTGGGTCATAATAGTAACTTTACAGAGTGGGACAGTTTGCTGTCAATCAACTCGTAGTTAATACTCTAAACTGAGAGCTCCTGTGCTTCACTTTTTTGGAATTCAGACTAATTGACGCTATACAAATTCCAGTCATTTATGAGCTAGTTAAATATGGTTCCAGATCACGACAAAGAAACAGACATTAAAACCTACTGCTCAACAATTCACCTCCACTCAGCACTGAGCAAGTCCCCCTGCCCTACCTCACTGTCCACTGCCATGCCCATCACCCTCTATGCCAAAAACCAGCCAGCGTGTGCTCTTTTTACTTCTGAGGTAGCTCTTCTCAAAAGCAGGATTTTGTTCCAAAACAACAGTATGTCCGTTTACCGAGCTTCAAATGGGTGAAAAGCAAACCTCCCCTCAGAGCTGGGCCGGCTGCAGACAAGCACTGATTGGCTATGTCAATACTGTATACACACTAGATTTCTATGATGTGCACGGCTTATGAGTAATAATATAGCATACAGAAACTTTAGCTCCAAAGAAGCATGTATCACTTTCCACATTATGGTCAATACACCAGGCACTTCAGTGTGAAAGGTTAGTGAGAAGATTTAGGGCCCATGAAAATGCTGGACTGGTGGAACCAGGAGAAGAGCCAATGAATAAGACAAGGAAGTTGTCCACATTCTGCCACTGCACCTCGTTTCTGACCTCCAGCACTCCTTAAAAATCCGCTCCTTTGTCAAGATTGTCAGTGATGCAGAATTGTACCAGTCTGTGTGGCAGTTCTGCACCAGACAGAAATGGTGACTAGCGTGAAAAACAAAACTCATTGTCATTTGTGGCTACCAAGCCCCTTTTCTATCCTATAAAAGAAATAATATGAATACAGAGGTTAACATTCAGATTGGAATTAGACCAGCTTCTCAGATATTGCACAAAGGCTATGGAGTGCTTATCCCCAGAGGTTCTAAAAAGCTCACATTTTTCATAATTAAGTGTGGACAGAACCAAATTACATCTTGCTGATGGTCAAGTCATGCATCCTCAGAGCATGAGTGGTCTGGTACAAGGTGGGGGAGAGAGGAATGAGTAAACTGTTATCTTTTAAAATAACTGTCGTTACTACCAGATTCTGAAGTAAAGCTGGGAAGATAGGAGAATTCCTCTTTGATGTCAAACTGTATCACACTATAAAAATTTGCTTGACAGCATCTTCAAATGCAGCACAAAGCAATATCATCTTTTATGTCTACAAGTATACATAGCCGTGTGACTGTCACAGTGTCTGTTGCAAAATGTGGCATAATGAACAAATTTTACTCAGTAAAGCTGTCGGGTAGGGTCAAGAATTCTTTCTGTGCCCTTTACAGTTGGGTTTTTCATTTATTCTTGATTTACCTCAAAGGCACCACCTTTGCTATGGAAAACTTTTTATATTACTATTAAAATCAGCATCAGTAAATTTCTCAGAAAACCAAATACTTGCACTGCACTGGATGGGCTCTAAGAACTAGCTCCACTTTATGAAAAGTAACAAATTATGCTGGATTTTACTGTAGAAAAGACAACTGCTATAATATTTGTAGCAGAACCAAAGGTCCTGTCTGCTCTTTATAGGGAAAATTGAAGTCAGTTTACAGCATGCAATTTATAAATCTGAGCTCTGCTCTTAATATAGTAACTCTTGTAATTTTTAGAGCGACTTCCAGGCAGGCTGACTTTGCCCATCTGACAGCTTGTATCTGGAGACCAAACTAAATTATGGAATAATAAACTCTTCAAAAAGTATATATGCATGTGCTGAAGAAAGCAGCTATTACTGCTAACAGGAGAAAACACAAAAATTATATCCCCATTCTGCATATTGTAGAAGAGTGAAAATACTGTACAGCATAGTAAAACAGGAGAGTAAAGTGCATGTTCCACTGCAAGCAGTGTGTTAGCAGGCTTGCAGTGTGGACAGGGGCTGGTGAGAAGAGAAGTAGCCAGGAAACCAAGCCTTCAACCCTGCACATCCTGGCCATGAATACAAAGGTACTCTGCCCTCAGCATTCCCAAAACGGCAACGGCTGCAGCACAAGGCAGTTGCATTTGTCTGGCAAGTTACTGGCCATGCTTCACGCCCCACTGGGGCACAGAAGGGGCGGGGTGCGGGAGAGGGGGAGGAATGATGGCAGTTAAAGATGCTTCTGCAGCATTAGGTTTCTGAATTTTTTCTACACAACATTCAGTGTTCACAGTAAAATCTGTTGTTTATAAAGATTGTTGCTGGTTTCTCCCTCCTCTGAGGCCATGCCTCTTTTCCTATAACCTGTCAGATGCATGCATTTTTTGTGAAGGGGAGCCAGGGTGCTGCACTGGACAGGGGGACCAGTGAAACAGCCAGCATAGCTAGCTCCCTTCCCTCCCCTGTGGCTCAAAATGGCTTTTAGTGCAATTGCTCTCCTATTGAAGGAGCAACAGTGTATTTACTAAGACAAGTTGTACCTGCAAGGGAATAAACTTGATCTTATATGGACTTCTTTTCAATAGGGTTGTTGCAATTTATAAACAATGGTTTTTTCCATCATAGATTACAGGATTGGAAGAGAACTCTTGGATCACCCAGCAGGAGGAAGGATGCAGTCAAACAGAAAGGGTCCTACGTAAGTTTCAGTCTCCAACATTCAAACAATGGCAGTCAGTATTAACATAGAATCTGATTCTTTCAGCACACTTCACTGTCCTCCACTCTACTACAAACACATTCTGCTTCACTAGTCCTGTTGCTGCATAGACTGGGCTCCCGAAGGTCTGGCAAGTGGTTGGGAAGTAAGCCCTGCTGACAACTAAACAAACAGGGACTCTTCCCAAAACTACTCAGGGAATTACATTCCCAGATCTCTCCTGGACAATACCAATCCTCTTCTCTGGCCTCATGCCACCTCACCAATGGCTGGTAGGGAAACCTAGCCCCTCCCACTACACCAGATTACAGTCCAGTGACCACAGAACCAGCAGCCAAGGCTTGTTCTTTCAGATTCCTTGCTGCCTCGCTGCCTCTTACCATAGCCTGTCAGCAGGCCTCTCCAACATCCCTCTTTCCAAGTTCACCCTGCTTTTAGCACCTGGCCTCACAGGGCTCTCCCCTGGATTCCTTCAATAAAATCCCAAACTCAAGTACCAACTTCTGCCCTTCTCAGGCTTGACCTTTCATTCCTCTCTGCGGCTCTGTTGCCCTTGCTCTGTTCCACAACTGAAAACCTCCCAAGACTCTCTTCCCAGAAGTCCAGATCTTGTCATTTTTTCAGGGCTCACCACCAGAGCCTGCTCTATCCTGCTAGTTGCTCCAAGTCTCTCTTGGTCTCTTGCCAGGACCTCCCAACTCAGGGAAGGCGCCACAGGTTCCGCGCAGATTTCCACCCTCTTGTGCCTGCACCCTGTGTTTGGCTGGTTTAATAAAGAGTCCCACCCCTTCTCGCCTTTATTTACAGTGCTCTAGTGCAATCCCAATTCCCCCAACAACAATCACCCTGCCGACCCTTCACAGGGTCCTCTGCCCTTGAGGCTCCCTGCAGCAGATAAGGAGACAGAGGCCTGGGCTACACTCTCCGGGGGGGTTCAAACTAAGGTAAGCTATTCGCGTAGCTGAAGCACCTTAGTTCAACTTACCTGGCTGTCCCCATGGCGGCAGTCGACTGTGGCAGCTCCCCTGTCAAATCCGCTTACTCCTCTTGCGGCGCTGGAGTTCTGGAATCGACGGGAGCACTTTCGGGGATTGATTTATCGCATCTAGGTGAGACACGATAAATCGATCCCCAATACACTGAACACTACCCGCCTTTAATTATAAGGCTAATATACTGTGCAAACCATGCAAATCACATATGTAATAACATACAAACTACGTCTGTAATGTATGTAACCCCACACTTGAGCAGTGTATAGAATACATTTCTGTTGGGTAACTATTACATGGCTTCATTGTGTAAAGCTGCTGCTAGAAATATCAAAACACGTTAAAAGTTTAACTAAGACAAAGTGTTTCAGAAGAATTTTATTTCTTTAGAGCAGGCATGTCCCCGTAAAAAGGCATGATACGTACTACGCTGCTCTGTCCAATGATCTGCAAATACTGCACAACGTGTCCTGCAGCAAACCCTGCTTTCTTCTAACCCAAAGTGGTTTGGATTCATCCTATGTATTCAAAGAATATTTT
The DNA here is from genome assembly GCA_007922305.1 of Dermatemys mawii. NCBI lineage: Eukaryota > Metazoa > Chordata > Testudines > Dermatemydidae > Dermatemys > Dermatemys mawii. Next base: position 15,032,681 of record ML677412.1, on the reverse strand, counting down.
CAGAAGGTTACTAAAGCTATATGTAGTTAACCTGCCAATTGATTTATGTCGTTCCCTTATAGAGACTTCAGACTTTCAGTGAGTTTCCAAATCCACTGACAATACCCTACAACTCCTTCACTGTATCCTTTTCTCAGAGAGACCATGTGTCCCTGAAACCAGGACTGTCCTTGTTTTCAGGATATCCCATTGGCCTGTTCAGTTTTACAAAAAGCAGTGTTTTGCCTCAGGTTCTCCTTCACAAACTGACCTCCTGAAAATGCTGTTACTCTGCCGAGCAAGTGAACCCAACACCAGTGGAGTGTCATGCATGCACTTCAATGACCTCCACAAAGCCAATCTCATATGATCGCCTTACCGATCATGAGGCCTCCAAATTAACTTCCCCAACACAGTACATGGTCCACTTCCCTCTGACAATCCCCTGCACTGCGCCCCACCCTCTGCTACAGTGGCCCCATTTTCAGTCTTTGAAGTATAGGCTCTCCATATCTTTCTCAGGTTAACACCCACAACTCCTACTCTACTAGATTCTCCATCTCTATAGCACAATCATGATTGTTATAGGTTTCAGTAGGTGTTACTGCACTCCAACAGCCAACATAAATTTGCCTTTACTAAACTCAGTGCTGTTTTCCCTAAGAGTTAGATTTTTTTCTTATAAACAATAGTAACAAGACAGTGCATTCCTACTGTGCCCTTGCAAACAAGAAAAAAGGATTAGTCTAGCATGGATCACTTGCATAATTCACCAGCTCTGAACTGCTTGGGCTAAGCTGCAATATAATATAAATTAATCAAGGGTGGATCAATTTTCTGATTGTGCCCCAGCTGAATTCCGTGTATTATTGATTTCAGTGAGAACTCATATGGCACAAACAGTTAAGACAATATTTACAGGGCACTGAGCTCTACAGCAAATCAGTAATGAGTTGGCTTATATGACCCATTTATCTACAACTCATGAGTGAACTCCTGATTTTCTGTAATAATTTCTCTCTTAACCGTGGTACTAAAATGTAATGCTATAGAATGCATCTCACTGATAGGAAACAGTTCCTCTCTTGTAGTACGCTTTCGGACTCTGAGGCAAAACAGTCAAAACAAAACATTTAGTTCCTGATTCCAACTCTTCCTCTACTGTATGTGAAATAGAAACAGAATTTGTGGTGTGATGTCCCATTCAAGATTATCCAGATTTAGGACTGAGGCCTTCAGACAAGTTTACCCAAAATAGAATATATTCATCTCAACATTATTTTCCACAAATTCTTTTACTTATTTGGAGAAGATAATCTTTAGTGGATGATATAGACTACAGCTCATACTCAAAGTACCATTTATGGTGTTTAAAGAAATCTCCTGCACTCAAACTTAAGTCACATTTAAGTTAACACTTCTAATTATTTTGTATAGAAGCTTCATATGGGAAAAACAGATACTAACTTTAACAAAAACAGGGGGAGCAATGAATGTACTTCGCTGTAGGTAGTAGCCTCTCCCTTGCCCCCAGAACACTAACAAAGATATATATTTTTGGAACAAAAAAGAAGAGCTATTATCCTCATTCCCTCCCCAAGAGTTTTAGGAGATACTCCAAATACTTTTGATTCTCTGGGGTCCCCGTTTCACTGTCTTTTTTTGCACTTATAGTTTCTGTTCCCATATGTAATTGAGAATTTCACAGCAAGAAATGTAAAGTCACTTTCAGGGAAAAAGAAGAAATTAGAATTCTGGAGAGTCTTTTGCTATGGCTGATGGGATGGGCCAAAATACTGCATAATAGGAACTGCCTCCTACCTCACTAGGGACCCTTGGCTAGGAAAATGTGTCCAGCTTAATTAAAATATGCTTTATTTTTCAAATCTCATGATCTATCAGTACTGAGGGTAAAACAAAGATTATCAAAAGGGTTAAATTTTCAAATGTGAGCTCTGAATTTGCACCAATACATTTCTGCAAGCATAAAACTCTAGGTGCAGAGGCAAAAGCTGTATGCTTGACATAATTTTTTTATGCAAAACTGCAAGAATAAATTTAGAGGCCGGGTTGAGGCATCATTGGAAATCTGGCTATATGATTTTACCAAAATGTGGCTTGTATTCAAATCTCTAAAACCAATACATAAGGCCATGTTTTGGGGTATTTTTTTCCTCAGAAAAACTTATTTTGCTCAAGTATATTACAGACTGACCAGAACACCCCCACTAATGTTAACTATACGAAATGAGAAGAAGGACTCAGTATAGATTGTGAATATTTCTCAAGCTAGCTAGAAAAGGAATAAGCAGCTAGTGGTTTTTTGGGAGGGAGGGGGTTAGTTTTCTAAATCAGGGTCTCAGAACAGTTAATCAAAAATAAAACAAAACACCAATGAAAAGCATAGCATTAATCTGAGTCAGGGGTCGGCAAGAAGTGATGTGCCGAGTTTTCATTTATTCACTCTAATTGAAGGTACCGCGTGCCAGTAATACATGTTAACGTTTTTAGAAGGTCTCTTTCTAGAAGTGTATAATATAGAACTAAACTATTGTTGTATGTGAAGTAAATAAGGTTTTTAAAATGTTTAAGGAACTTCATTTAAAATGAAATTGAAATGCAGAGCCCCCCAGACCAATGACCAGGACCCAGGCAGTGTGAGTGCCACTGAAAATCAGCTTGCGTGCCGCCTTTGGCACCCGTGCCATAGGTTGCCTACCCCTGGTCTGAGTGAAGGACCCCGTCAAGTGCTGGAGAAGAAAGAGATGCACCAAGGGAATCAGTATTCTAGGTCACTTCACTTTGACACTGCTTTCAAGACGACTGGCTAACAAGTCTTTCTTACTGCTTCATCTAGTTCTGTTCATCAGCCTGGCATATAGTTAGAGTTTGCCTCAGTAACACAAAGTATCCATGGACGCTGGACAACACTACTTTTCCTTTTTGGATTTCAAAATGGAGGGAATAATACTTGGGTAACAAATTGAACTGACAAGTGCAGCTTTCTCCTTTTACATACCGTTACAATGGGCGTGTACCTATTTTTGACTTTATCCAATGGCTCAGCTGATTCAAGAACAACACTCTGCTCTAGTTCAGATTAAAGCTATCAGCACCCACTTTCATAACCAGTGAATACATATCCAGATTTAAAACAAAAAAAAACCCCCAACTAAGACTGTTTGTTCATGAAACAAGAATTTCCCCCCTAAGTAGTGGTTTGAGCCAATAGCGAAAGAGATGCATGACTCCTGGCCAACAGTTGCAGTTCAGCTCTGAGACAGTTGTCCACTTGGGTTTCTAATTAGTAATTATTGCAGCTGTGCCCTGAGGGTTCACCTACTTCAGAAGCCCAGAGGTTAAATTTATTTGGGACATGATGGGAATTTGACAAACAGTGGATTGGCCTTTGTCAAGGGAGATTTCAATGATCTTTTTTGATCGGGCCCACCTGCTTAAGTTGCAAACTTGAGGATGGCAAGGTAAAACAGGCTTTGTACCTCATCAGACATCAGTGATAATGAAGTAGATCTAAATGCCAGATCAACCTGGGAAGAAGGTAATCTATGTACAAAGTTCATACTGATTTTGCAGGAAAACAAGTTGCTCCTGTCGTGAAATCCATTGCAGGAATTCTGAGCACCAGAGTTTAGATTAAAGGTTCACTGACTTCTATACAGAAAGAGAGGTCTTTTGTATTTGTTACAAGGCTGCTCGTAATGGTTTTTCAAATTTTCCAGTATAAAGATTTAATATGAGCCGCTTCTAGCTGAGCACTAAAAATTTTCACGACGAGAATAGCCTCACACTTCTACAGTGAAATACGAACAAGAGGCCAAATCCTGACACCCATATCCAGGCAAAACTCCCACTGATTCAGATGGCAGTCCATCTGAATGTGGACTCAATGACAACTTTAGCATTTCACCTGTGGTGTGTACCTTGTGTGGGAAATCACTTTTTAGAAAAAAAACAAACCAAACTGAATTGGTTTAGTCTTGGCTCTGGAGACAGCAGTTCCAGTACCTTTTAATAAGCACTTTGTATTACAATTCCCTTAAGGATTTTACAACAATTTTATATTGACACCAACTTTGTGGGGACTCCACAGTTGGAGTTTTTAGTGTGCCTGGCACCCTATAAAAGAAACAATAAATCTGTCTGCTAATCTCATTAACACACCAAGACGTGTTTTGTAATAGGCTGGCACGTCCTTACGTATACCATTTAAAGAGTCAATTAATTTCTTCTGATGCCGAACAAGGAACTTTATTAGAATAAGAAAACAGTATCCCTAAAACTAGCCTAGTACTGGCCTGGACTACACCGAAATATAATATCAACATGGCCAAGGGTATGAAACACCCTGGCTGATGTAGCTAAGCCAACAAACCCCCCAGCATAGATGTAACTATGCTAACAGAAGAGGCTTCCATCGAGACAACTAACTTTGTTTGGAGAGGTGGTGTTCAGAAAAGAAAACACTTTCTCGCACTGTAGGCTGCATCTTCACTGCAAAGTTATGTTGCATAGTTATGCCATTATAATCTCCATAGAATTGACATACCCTCTGTTTCACTGTAGTTTCTATCTAGAACCTTCCCCATCTCCCTTGTCTATATGGTTTCCTGAGGTGGATTTAAAGAAACAGCATGCCTCTCCTCACAGCACTGCCATCTGCTGAATGGAATTAGAAGTGCTGAAACGGTGATAATTCCCATACTACTAAAGTGTGTAGCAGCCAAATGGCACGGGACAATACGGAGGAGGAACATCCTCCTCAGTCCTGTCTCTGGGAAGCTCCAAGGGCCGTTCCATACAGCAGAATGGGAACTGAAGTCCTAAGTGGCCAGACCAGGGATTTGTTACAAGATTCTTGGAGTGGGTTGATTTTTTTCTGGGGCCTGTCTATAGCTCTTCTACAAGATTTTCCAGAGGTTCTCTTTCCTTTCCTCTCTGTATTTCTCAATATACCTCCCAGACACTGACAAAAACCTCAGTGCCTGAAACACTATTAAATTTCTCAGTGCATTTAATCCTCCTGCACACAAAGAATTAAAAGAAGCCTCCGTGTATCTCTCTTTACTGTGCAATGTAATCCTGGCTTTTTCCAGCAGTATCCTTGTCTTAGCAGAATGCTGTGAGGAGGGACACTATGCGCTATTGCTATGAGGACCCATCCCACAGGCAGCAGGGATGGTCCCTCTGCAGACACGCAGCTCCTTTAAGAGCAAGATCAGTGTATAGTACAGGAGGCAGCAACTAAGATGCAGACCAGAAGCTAACACATTTTAAAATCACTTACTGTAGTAGAGAATAAACTGCTGAATTTATGCAGTGGGGGGTCCTTGGCCTTTCTTAATATTTATTGTGCATATTCCAACAGAGTCTGTGCACACGCTTTGAAACTTCCACTGCACATCTGTGCATCTCTGCATGGATTTAGGCTCTGAGCCAAAGACTGGTTTCCTGAATCAATGCAGCTCCCTGATTTTCAGGCACTAGGACCCAGGGGAAGCTTGAATCTCAAATGAGTCAGTGCTGCTCTCACCACTCAGAGCAGTGAATAAGGCTGGAGAGGCAGAAAGTGTGTGAATGGCTCATCCGATTTGGGAAAGTGTCCACAAACTAGGATACTACAGTCTACCGAACAGCTTGGGCACCCCTTAGGATTCCATCTCCCAGTGGTGTTCAGGGTACAGCTTGAAGGTGAGTAACCACACACTGATCAAAGGGCTTTCACAAAGCCATCACAGTGTTGTAGAAGTTTGGGATTTTTATACTTTGCTAATATGGTTTTGGTGTACTCTGAGCCTCATCCTCCTGGATGGGGGCAGTCCAGATGTGTTTGAAAGATGGATTGTACTGGCTCTGACTAGAAAGTAACATTTATACAAAAAGCTGAGATTTTTTTTCCCATATTTTGATTGGTGCATTGAGACTTAAAATGGACCTAATACGGGTAGGATGCCATGCTTACCTGGAAGGCTTCAATAAGTGTTTGTGGCTAAGCTCAAAAACCTGTGACATCTTTACAGAGCACCCCAGTCTTAGAAAAATACAAGGGTTCTCTCTCATCTGTTTCCATTCAGGTAAATCAGACCAATTTAACGTTCACAGGTACCTCAGTTAATCTTCTAAGAAATCACCATTACCCTGCTCGTTTCAGAGAACTAGGCTCATTTAACATTAACCACATTTTTCCTAAAATAATCCTATGTTAGTTCAGAAAACATTAATTATCAGAACTGAATTGTGAGCAGAATTGATTCAAGGCTATCAGACATTAGCAGAAGCAGCAGTTCAGAGATACAAATTCTCTAGATTCACATGGAAAAAGCTTACAAACTCCTTGATGTCTGCCTGTTGTGACAGGGGGAAACTGAGTGTTTGTTTGATTTGTGTTTGGTGATAAAGCTGTTTTACCTAGGAGACACACCAGTCAGGGAGACAGAGATGGGGACCCCAGTCAGGGAAAGAGAATTGGGGAGCTAAAAACAAAATGTAACTTGATAAAGTTTGTGTGGGCTTTGGGAGTTTCTTCCTTCACTTTAAATTCTTATTATATGCTCCAGAACTTTTAGGGAAAAAAATAGTAAGCTTGCTTGTCAGGCTGGTTTTTCCAAGTTGCCACAACTTGGAAGTTGCTCTGTAACTATTAGGAAAATAATTCATGGGTGTTTTCATGCCTTGAAGTGTAGCACAGTAAAGCCTCTTGGGTATTTCTTGATACAAGCTAAAACAAAATGTCTTAGTTCTCTTCTGCACCCCAAAACAGTCATGAGAGTCCTGCCTAAATGCACATTGGTTACAGTTCTGAGTTGCTGCATACATTACAGAAAAAAGTTCCTTTAAAATAATTCTGTCAACTACGATGTCTTGTGTGTCAAACTCGCAAGGTTGCTGTGTTGTCATTACTTTCCAAGAAGACTGCAACAATGGGATCAATGGCCAAATTAAGTGGACTGTTCAAATGAGTAAGAGAAGCAGGAATTGGCCCTCAAATGTATGAGTCATTCTATAATAAATCTCAGCAGGATCTGGAGAGATCTTACAGGAAGACGGTAACTTCTCTGCTGAATATATGCAAAGTAGTAATAGTTATTCAAAACCTGAGAAACGCAGACAACTCACCCTAAATGGATCTATTTCACAATTTAATAGCAGAGGAAGTAGTGATGACTATATTGCTCATTACTTTCTCTGCATGTTAGCTATGCAATGTTAATTTCTTCACCCAAAATTTAAGAATTCCTCTTCTCGGCTCTGTTCTTGGGCTTTCAGTTAAGAGTTACACAAAGAGCACCATGCCTTATTCTGTCACATGTATTAAATAAAAACAGTGGCAGCACTTGTTCATTACAAGCGTTACCCGCTTGCTTTAAAACGTGCATCAAAATTTGGGTTTAGAAAAACCGAACATGTTTTTGAAGGTCAGCATTACGCTAACTGCCCTTCCTTTAAGGAACACACAGAAGAGATGGCTGGGCCATATGTAGGGACTGAAGCTGTGCACAGTGGAGGTTGCAGCAGTGTATTGAGTTGATCAGATCCCAAAAGCTCACATATGACTTAACTTGCTTTGGTAATGTATAGGATGATCCCTTCTACTCTTAATGTGAGTTTATTTAAAGAAACAAAAATATAAAAAACATTTGAAAACCCTAATATGTTTTAATGAACATATCTTGCATTCTGACCACCTCTTCGATTTTAAATTATAAAGGTTATTCTTACACGTACTGGGGAATTATATAATTGTAGTTTTAAGGCAGTAACTTTGTTGTGTAGTTACTTGAGAACCAACTCTGTATTTCAGGTATAAGTGTTGTAGGCAATATGTAGTAGAAGATTGGATTGATTTTATTGGTGGTGAGATTTAATTTCAATATTGGTGGACTTAGAGATTTGAGTGTCATTAAAATCTCTGCCCTACAAAAGCAATGGAAGCCAGGATCTTTCAAACCATCTAAAGCAATGGTGACCTCTGCTGGCAATTGCCATCTCATCACCAGGAGTGTAATGGGTTTATTTGATAACATGTAGAAATTACTCTAGGTTTCATTAATGGTCAGCGCTAATGGTGTTTGTTAACCAGCATTTCCTCTACACATCTATGTGCGTGTATACCTCTGTGATGAATAATGGAGCCCATATACACGTATCCCACTTCTGAAAACCAGGGACAGAGATGTTTATCTAAGTTTCCTCCAGCAAGTCTTGCAATACTGTGTTCAGGCCATTGTTGGGGAGTAATTTTAGCACTAACACACACTTTCGAGGAAAAGTCTGTTGACTGAACTGTCATCATTTGAAATGGAAATATAGTTGACTTCACTATAGGCTAAATATTAAAAGATGCTACGGCCTGGAATTATTTCCCCAAATGGAAGCAGAGTAAAAGCTCTGGCCCTGTTGGATTTTCTGCTTATAATGAGATTGAAGGAACTAGGAACTGACACCCAGCCTGATCCACAGGCAGATAGTGGGCCAGATTCTCAGCTGGATTGGATGGGTACTTTAATGTAAACACATCAATTTACAGCAGCTGAAAATCTGGCCTCCTGAAGGAACAGGAACTCCTATAGGCAATGTGGACAACCCATAAGAATGGAAACATTCATCCACTACAACCACCTCTGGAGAGAACAGCAAGAAGCAGCTAAGGCAATGAACCAGAGAATACTCAGGAGACTTGTGAAGGAGATGGGATCTACCTACTGAAGTGTTTTCTACATAGAAGACAGTTCATCGATTAGAAACACAATATTTTAACTCACTAAGGCTCCTGGGCAAGAATTGCAACTTGTGGAACGGAAAAGAGCCAAATCATGCAGTGAAAAATATTTTCCTAAGTTAAGTGCCCTAAAAATTCATAAGTTTTAACTCTACCTTTTAAACTAATTCCTCTCTCAAGTTCCTGTAAAAATAAAGGTCAGTAAAATCTGCTTTTGGAACCTCAGTTAATGGGAGTTAGGTACTTAAATACCTTCAAAAAAAATCAAGCCTCAATGCTTTATTACTTTTACAATAGGTATCATAATGTAGTCAAACACTACAGAACCATTTCTGCTCTAGATATGACTTCATAAAAGCCATTAGCATGATTTATGCACACAAACTGAGAGCACATGGGCCTTATTCTCATTTATACAAAGGCTTGTTTACACCATACTGATAGCAAAGAGAGGCTATAAAATGGTGAAAGTTACATTTAAGATCCTTTTACAGTGCCAAAGTGCTGCAAAGAGGCACTAGGGTCTGAGTCTCATGTACACTAAGTATTTTAACCTGTAAAATACTGTGTGGTCTTGCAGAACAAAAAGCTCACGTTTTAAAAAAAACTTTAATACAGGCTATTAATTCATTGATGGTAAAGTAATACCAACTGTATTTGGTTTGTTTAAAGCAAGGGTTCTCAAAGTGGGGGCTGGAACCCAGCGGGGATTGCATGATTATCACATGGGGGGTCGCGAGCTGTCAGTCTCCACCTCAAGCCCCATTTTGCATCCAGCATTTATAAAGGTGTTAAATATATTTTTAAAAGTGTTTTTAATTTAAGTGGGTCGCACTTCGAGGCTGGGTCTGTGCAAGAAGTCACCAGTATAAAAGTTTGAGATCTACTAGTTTAAAGACTAATGATAAAGAAAATGAATGATATAGGCAATGTGCCTTAATTTGTTCACTGTAGAAAGAGGTTCATACCAAGGCACAAAATATATTTATTCAAGAGCAGGGAGGATTATGAGTAAAGAACTGCAGAAAACTCCTACCAAGACTATACAATAGGTCAACATGAGGGCAGCTGTAATTCAGGGGAATCGTGCAATGTTCTGCATGCTGGAAAAAAAAAAAAAAGGTTCTGTATATAATGATGAATTTTGTAAGTAAAACTGAAGGAAGAATTTCATTGTCAGCATGGGATGCTCAAGACAGACATCTGCCAAATGTGCAATAAACAAATAAGGAGATAAGTAATAGCAAGGAAATATTATAGAAAAGTTAATACAACCCTGTCATGAATACTGCATCACAGCTGGAATATATGCAGCTGAAATAAAAGTCCAGAGAAAGGCAATGAAAATAATGAGGCTCTGGGTACAAGGAGATCTTCATCATGAGGAGAAGAGTATTCTGAGGTGATAGGAGAGGCATAAAATGCTGAACAGACAAGGCTGAGTAGGCACTGTAATTAACTCTTTCCTGAAATACCAGAGTAAGAGAGCACTTGAAGTTCAGAGATTCTAAGGCCCGAAGGGACCATTATGATCACCTAGTCCAGGGGTCAGCAATCTTTCACAAGTGTTGTGCCAAGTCTTCATTTATTCACTCGAATTTAAGGTTCTGCGTGCCGGTAATACATTTTAACGTTTTTAGAAGGTCTCTTTCTATAAGTCTATAATATATAACTAAACTATTGCTGTATGTAAATAAGGTTTTTAAAATGTTTAAGCAGCTTCATTTAAAATTAAATTAAAATGCAGACACCTGCCACCCCAACCAGTGGCCAGGACCCGGGCAGTATGAGTGCCACTGAAAATCAACTCATGTGCCACCTTTGGCACCCATGCCATAGGTTGCCTCCTCTGGTCTAGTCTGACCTCCTGTATAACAGAGGCTACAGAACTTACCCAAAATAATTCCTTTTTTGAACTACAGCATCTCTTTAAAAAAATCTAATCTTGATTTAAACATAGCCAGTGATAGAGAATCCACCAAGACCTTGGGTAAACTGTTCCAATGGCTAATTACTCTCACTGTTAACAATTTACATCTTATTTCCAGTCTGAATTTGTCTAGCTTAAACTTTCAGCCATTGGATCTTGTTATACCTTTGTCTGTTAGACTGAAGACCCACCCCCCAATTATTAAATATTTGTTCCCCATGAAGGTGCTTACAGATTGTGATCAAGAAACCCCTTAATGGTCTCTTTATTAAGCTAATTAAGATTGAGTTCCTGGAGCGTAACTATAAGGCACGTTTTCCAATCCTTGCATCATTCTCATGGCTTTTCTCTTAATCTTGTCAAATGTATTGACATCCTTCTTGAACTGGTGACATGAGAATGGACAGTGTATACCAGCAGTAGTTGCACTAGTGCCAAATACAGAAGTAAAATAACCTCTCTATTCCTGCTTGAGAGTTCTGTTTTTTACATCTGTAGCAGAGCCAGGTGGCCTCGTGCTCAGTGCACTTGGTTTCCAGTCTCTTGCCTCCAAGCAGGAAGGGCCTTCAGTGGCTTATCCCCATTTCAGGGTTTTCAACATTCTTACTCTCTCCTTACTAAAGCAGGAGGTTGGGTGGAAATGAGGTCACACTCTCACAACAAGGACAGTTGGCAAGGGAGCATCACGTGGTCCTCTACTCGCCAGTGAAGTACCCCTTTCTAGCTGGGGATTATCTCTGACAGTCTCGCATCCCTTCCAGTGGGTGCTCACTCCATCTCTCTCTCCACCCCCAATCCTCAACTGCTCCCTTGGCCCTCCCACCTGGTCACTAATTTTCCCCTTCTGGGTGGGGGATGGGATTGTATACCAAAACGTCTTTCTGTACCATCTGTCCCAGGCAGTCTTCCAGTTCACTGTTTCTCAATGGTGCCACTTCCCCAGTGACTGATAGGGGAACCAGGCCCACCCTTTTCTCCAGGGTCCATCCCAGGGACCCTACAACCAGCAGCTAAGGTTTTCCCCCATGCTTTGCTGCTGTTTCCCTGGACTGTTCCCTGCAGGCCAAACTTCCTTTTCTTTCTCACCTCAGAAAGACTCCAGGCCTCCTGTCTGCCCTGAGCTACCCAACTTTACACCAGCCCTGCCTGTTCCTGTCCAGATGAGCTTTCTCCTTTAATTAGTCCTCATTGCTGCCTAGCCCCTCCTCCAGGTGCAGCCGAGGCACTTCATTGGTCAACCTGGCCACCTTAACCTCTCCAGGGCAGATGGGGGGGTGAACACTCCATCACAGGGGGCTAGGGCCCTCCCACACCACAGACCTCTGACTCAGAGTTCTTTGAGAGGCAGCAGCGTCAGACACTCTGGTGTGCCCACATGCTACCCTCTGTCTCCCCAAAAGCCTCCCAGACCAAGACAAGCAAGTCCAACATAGCAAAAATGGGCTCATCTTCCTCACAGCAAGGCTTGTTCAGGAGCCCTCACCGTAAGTCTGTCTTCCTCCCTGGTCGTCTCCTTTTTAAGGTTTCTCTCCAGGTGGAGCATGCTCTGCAAGCCTGGAAGGGTGGGGCAGGGCTACCTGGATCCAGTATTGTCCCTTGACCCCTTTGGGCCCAGAGAGAGGTTTGTACACCCATCACAGCACCCAAGCATTAGCCCTTTTGGCCACAGTGTCACACAGCGAGTTCACATTAAAAACCAAATATTTTGTCCTTTTTAAATTAATACTTCTTCCCCCCATAAAGAGGCAAGTAGCTCAGGAATGTTCCAGAAAGAACTAAAGATTTATGTGAATACAAATAGCATCTCAGATACTCTAGCTCAGATAAAAGTACAATTAAAGTTTAGAAATACCAATGTTATGGTCCCTACAGGAAGCACGATGTGGCCTCTTTTCACGTGAGCAGCATCATGTATTGCTATTTCGATCTATGTTTAATACTTTAATACTTCATACTTTGAGAATGCATAAAAGGCCACATAGAATTATACTGAGCTCTCAAGGCACACACAAAAACCTCCTTTATTCTAAAATCAAGCATGGGACTTTTGAGCCCAAAGGCTGTGTTTTTTTGTGAATTAAGCACCTGAAGACAGACTTATAATCAATGTGCCTGCTCAGCCATGCATAAGAGTCAATACACAGAATGTTATACTGTATAGGAAGCCATATATGAGGTCACTGCTGTGCATTAGATAATGGTCAAATTTAGTGGAGACACAAGGTGTGAGAGGTCCTACATTTTACTGGATCAACTTCTGTTGGTGAAGACAAGCTTTTGAGCTTGCACAGAACTCTTCTTCTGGTCCTATAAAGCTATCATGGTGAAAATTAAAGCTACCATATTGAGTCTAGGGCCCTTTGTATTTCTAAATCTGGACATTTTGGTGGAGTAGAGTCCCAGTCCCGGATCAAAACTTTTGTACAAGATAGTTTGAAAAGCCTGAGGGAGCATATCAAGCTTCAGCAGTATCATTTTAAATCCCCTGCTTCAATGTATGAAACCCTTTGGATTCCATCTCAAACACTGAGGAGAAAAATATTTACCTCCTAGCAAAGATCCTTTCTTCTTTTTCCAAGGATCCTGCATTAGCCATAAAGTCTCAAAGAGTTACTATAAAGTGGTTCCCATTGGCAGAAGGCCATATCAACCCCTATCAAAATCACATTCTCCATTACTGGGAACAGTTGTATTACATGATTACACTTTCCAGATTTCTCAGTGGAATCCTCCGGAAAAAAAATTGTGTTATGGTTACAGTCTCCAATAAAAATCCAAAGAAGTTGCATGATACAGGCTCTGCAGCTTGTCAAACCTAAGGCATTCTCCTTGGATTGCCAACCCCCCAAGTTATTTTCCTGGTGATATCATTCAGATGTTCCTGCCCAAGAACCCACTGATTGTAAAGTGGTACCTGCAACTTCTGATTCAGTTGATACTGTTATAGATTTGCTCAGGAACTTTCTAAAATTAAGAACTGAAGTTGGTGCATTGAATGTATTCTGAAATAGCTCTTCCAAAAGATCATTTTTAAAATACATAATCCTGATTCCAAAATCTCATCATGACCCCTGCCACGGTATATCATAACAATGTGCCAATAAAAGAGCAGATCCTGCTCCCACTGAGTTAAGTAGCAAAACTCCCCATGATTTAAGTGGAAACTGTTTCAAGCAAAGAGAAAAAATTGTCTACCCACACATGCTGATTTCGTTGGCTTTTTTTTTTTTTTTTTTTTTGAAAAAAAACACACCTTGCCTTGCCAACCCTCATCAAAACTATGCCATTGATAAATGTGATTCACATATCAAATCCTTTCCAGAAATAATGTGATCGTGATTCTCACTCTGGTGGCTGGTCATTTATTTTTAATTGCTACATTTGAGAGAGGTGCTACAGTGCTGAAGTTGCTGTGATATGCTTATTTAGAGATCTCCTATACGGTGGCTGCTTGGAAAACTCAGATTATGATAATTTGACAGTCTTTAGACACCCAGAGGAAGTTAGACTGCAAATGTCAATAGGATGGGGATCATTTCTTTGACAATTTGCTATTACTCTGAGTATTTTTCTGGCAGTCAGCTAATGTAGCTTTGCTAGTCTAAACATTTTTATGATGTTTTACAACTCATTCATTTCACAGTTTCTCTGAATGATCAAGTAATTGTGCCTCAGAACTCTTCTGGATTTTAATAGATTTGTGTCTCATTCACCCATTTTCTTTATTTTGTTTTCAGTAAAGCCATAGGAAATCTAAATAAAAAACAGGACATGCATTGAAATCATCTGAAATCTTCCACATGTGTACTTGCCAGCCATCCCATGCTACATGTTATCTTTGTTTCCTGATTGAACAGATTTGGCTCGGAAGTGAGCATTTTTTTTATGTTTTGAAATTTACCCTTTATTATGGGAAGTGGCCATGTGCTGGATGGTTCATTGAAATATGAAAAATCATGTCTACATTTAGGCTGCAGTTAGCCTCAAAGAGATTTCTAGTAACTTCAAGGACAACTCAAATTGTGCAGAATACATCTTCATCTGGTCATCATTTCTCCTGCAAGGTGCTAAGCACTTTGGCCCTAAAGCACCACAGCACATGCTTAACTTTAGCTATATGAGAAGTCCCATTAACTCCAATGCTGAGCACCTTCCAGAATCAAACCCATCACTATGAAACAACGTAGCCATCAGTGAACAAACACTTCTCAATTCAGCCCTGATCTAAGTAATGCATCTCTGGTGGCTTTAATGGAGGGATGACTTTGGCCCTTCACATTTTTACAGAAGCAAAAAGCACTAAGTTTCTATCATGCAGATGTCTGAAAGTTGATACTGAGGGTATGTTTGCACTTACTGGGGATCGACGCTGCAGCAATCGATGCACCGGGGGTCAATTTAATGGGTCTAGTAAAGACCCACTAAATCGAAGATTGCTCTCCTATTGACTCTGGTACTCCACCTGAACGAGAATCATAAGGTAAGTCGACAGAGTTTTTCCCATCAATCCAGTGTGGTGTGGACACTGCAGGAAGTCAACTTCAGCTATGCTGACTCCAGCAACAATATTCACACAGCTGGAGTCGACGTAGCTTAAGTCAACTTAACCCTGAGTGTGGACCTGCCCTGATATAGCTACATATCAAGGCTTAAAAAGTCCACCCACCAGTGGACATTTTTCTCAGGTAAACAGTAGGGAAGCAGGTGCAGCCACACATTTCTGGATATTTAACTTGTTTCCAGTTATAATGGATGTGAAGAATATCTTCTAAATGCAACTGATGCAATGTTATATTTGTGAATTTGCTGGCAGACAGTTCTAGTACCCCTGCTGCTGCTCAGAGCTTTCCAAATTCACTGTACGACCAGTTTCATATCCACATCAACTAAGATGAATAAAGAACAATTTTTCAAAAGTAGTCCAAGTTTGGACACCATTTTAAAATGTCCAATTTTAAACACTTGGACCTGATTTCCAGAGGTGTTGCGCACCAAAAAAAAAATCCCATTGACTCCATTTGGAGTTTTAAGTATTCAGCACCTCTGAAAATCAGATCCTAGATATGTAAAATTAGGCGTTTAAAAATTGATGCACCCAAAAGTAAAAAGGCCACTTTTGAAAGTACTAGTTTGCACAGTAATGAGGCAGTGAGTTTGGTCACATTCTATTGCCTGAGTAGTCACCACGATTGGGCCTATAATGATTTGCCTAAATATTTCAGACAGACCAGAGGACAGTTGTTTGTAATGAATCCCTGATTGCTGCTTAGTTTTCCTATTTACTACTGCGTGTTCCTATATAGTTTTGTATGTCTCACAATAATTGGAAATTAAAAAAGTCTGAGTTCCAGCAAAACAATGCCTAGCACCAAAGGGCCTGTAAGTGTTACCATTATGCAAATATTTATCTAATTCTAAATTTTTATATACAGCAACTCACCGTGAGAAATCATTCTTAAATATTAGTAATCCATCAGCAAGGTTATTGGTGGTATATTGTGATGCAGCTGGAAATGCTGGCATCAAAAAAGATAACCCAAGTGTCCCTCTGGATGCAAACAGATAATATTCAGGGAATTTAAAAAGGAGCATAGAGAAGTACTTTGCCAAATCTGGATTCTTTTCTTGAAACTATAATGGATACATCGCATTGCTCAGTATGAAATCATAATCCCAAAACACAGTCCAATCAACCATATCTGAGTTCATCTGATAAGAGGCCTCATTTTGCTTCATCTTTGCTCCTATTTGTTTCTGATTTAATATGCCACCATACTTGGCAATCTCGGAGGGCAAGAACTGAAGGCCTAGAAACTTCACATCCCTCTTACCTAACAATGGTCTTTTTAGGACACTGATGGGCCCCATTGATTGGGTGGTATTATTTACGTTACAGTAGCATCGGAGGCCCAAATGGGATCAGGGGCCCCATTATACTAGGTGCTACAAATACATTGTGAGATGGTCCCTGACCTGAAGAGTTTATATTCTACACAGAAAAGAAACACAAGATGAGAAAAGGTATTCTTCTATTTTACAGCATGTAATGCTTGTCCCTCTTGGAAGAAACATAACTTATCTGTGCCTCAAGGCATGCAACACTAATGCTGGGAGTGTGCTACCCACTTTAGGTAAACAGAGTTGTGCTAGTAGGGCTTAGGACACACTAATAGCAGTGTGGATGTTTTGACTTGTGCACCTCAGCCCATCTGATTCTCTAGGCTTGACAGCCCAAGCTGCAACATCCACACTGCTATTGTTAGTGTGCTAGCTCAAGCCCTGCTTCTGCAAGTGTCTACCAGAGCTCAGAGGTTGTCTCCCGGCTTCAGTGCAGACAGACCTTCACCTTCCCCAATGTGTAGCATGGAGAGAAGATGAGTTACCTACTTCACATGCAAGTTATGAGTAATGTTTTCAAGGTGCTTGGACATCCTCACAAGAAGAGTAAAAGAGGAGGGCATGGAGTATCATCATCATCTTATGTCTACACTTCAGTTGTGTTGCATTAGCATAGGAATGGAAAATGACCAGATTTATCACAGCTTTGTGGTAGTAATGTTCTTCAACAGATGTAGAAAAATAGCACACACACATGTAATTTTGCCACAGTAAGCATGATTTCCCCATAGCTGTTACACAATTCAGGACTACTGCTGTGACAAGTTAGAAAATAGCATTTCAAAAAGGCAAGTCCTACATACTCAACAGGAACTTTGTGGTATTTGCAGGCAATCCAGACAAAAGCCAGCTTCCAAAGCAAGTTGAACTGAGCTACAGAGCATCATTTTTTCAGGGTCTATTTGATGCCATACTCTTCTCCTTTGTGAAAATAAGTATCGTTTTGGATGTTCAGCAGATACAATGTATCAAATACAAGTGAATTTGGCAAGGGGAGGGGTGCAGCGCAGAAGGGTAAATACAAATTAAGCAATCAGCAGCTTATAGGATTCTGAGTGAGAAATGTCCTCTTTGTAACAGGCAAGCACATGTAACATTGGACAAAAAGGTTAGAACTGGGTATTAGATAAGGTGGACCAAGCATTGTGCAGTTTTATTTTCTTAGAAGCTTTTCATCAACTAGTCCACTGTCATGTCATTCCTTTTCTTACCTATTTGTGATATTTCATATAGCAGTCAGGTCAGTGCAGAGAGGGGAGTACTGTTATTATGGATCAATACAGGACACACTGGGTTCAACAAATAGATCTCGACAGCTTGATCCTCAATAGACTTATAAAGAGGGGACACCACTATGGGCCAGAGCCTGACAATCTCTCAATTACCTCAGGCAAAACTCCAGTTGATTCCATTGGATTCTCCTGATTCCTTACTCCATCGGTAGATGGCTGTATGTGATATCTCCTGCATAATAATGTTGGCATCCATAAAGTAACAGCTCCCATTCATTCCCTATCCAACTGGTTTTCTATGGCCAGGGCCTCCTTTGTTCAATTTGACTGCTCTTCACCATGAGCAACTGTTAAGAGTTATATTTGCTCCATAGATATCTTTTCATGTTTGTCTTTGACTAGGAGTCCAAGCAGAGTGACTCCACCAAATATGGAGACTTATCATACAAAGGGCCAAGTTCTTCCCTCAGTTGTTTGTTCCTGTGGTATAAGCAAAGCCAGTGTTTATGAAGTCAGTGGGAGTGGTGCACTTGTAACAAAGGACAGAAATTATGCCCAAGTCTCCAGCACTCTACACCGCTATGGATATGTATTTAAGTCCTATAGGAGCAAGATACCATTGAAAGGGTATTTTAAAGTGATTCTCTTTAATTGGGAACACACTGATTCTTCCCCACACTCCCAGGCGGCCTATTCAATTTCTTCATCCAAATTGGAGCCCAGATATTCAGCCCCTTTTTAGGGGAAGAAAGGCACAAGCCTGTGCATTGTCTCAAAAGAAGAAAAGGAGCAGACTATGTAGGGTAATATAAACAAATTCAGAAGAAACTTTATTAACTCATGACCAATCATTTTTCCCATAGGGCAGAATCAGCAAGTTTCACTTGGAAAACCCCTTCTCTGTTCTATCTCTCTCATCAACTGCCTTCACTTTCTGGTAGGCCCCAGCTCAGTTCCTTCCTCTTGAGATTTGTCATCAGAGCTAAATACAATCTAGGCATAAGCCTCTATCCCACTAAGGTTGCCACCCTGCAGGATTATCCTGGAGTCTCCAGGAATTAGAGATGAATCTTTAAAGCTTATGTCATGGGATGACACCTCCAGGAATACAACTCTAATTGGCACCCTATATCCCACCCAGACAGGACCAGTTCCTCATCACACTCACTCTGCAACTTGCCTGCCCTGGAACATCCCAATCCACTAACAACAGACCATCAGATGAGATGCTTGTTGCTTTCCTATGCTAGCCTAATCATAGCCATCATAGGTGATGTGAGGATTGGGCCCTCTAGGCAGCATCTCACATTGTGATCACTGCAGAGCCCAATCCCTTCCAGAGCTGTTGGGTGTGACAGGGAAGCCCCCACACAGCTACATCCTTGTGCTCCTCTCTGCAGCCAGGCAACTCGAGAGGCCAACGAAGACTGGGCGAAGGGCCTTGACTCCACTGTCAGATTTTAAGGCCAGAAAGGATCGTTAGGATCTAATCTGACCTTCATAACAGGCCAAAATACCCCCTAAATTAAATTAATTACTCCTTCAAGGCAATAACTATGCTTGAACTAGAGTGCATCTTTTAGGAAAACATCCAGTTTTTACTTAATCTACCACAACCCTTGGTAAATTGCTTCCATGGTTAATTATCCTGATAAAAATGCGTAGTTTGTTTTGAGCCTGAATTTCTCTACCTTTAACTGCCAGCTACTAGATCTTTTTATACCTTTGTTTGCTAGAGTGAACACCTCTCTATTATCAAATTTCCATTCGTGAGAAAGGGTCGCTTTCGACAAATGTTTCATTGCAACACTTTAAATTTTGAAACAAAATTGTTTCCAATTGAAAAACACAACTTTAAATTAAAATTATACTAAAAACATTACATTTTTAAAAGGCCGAAGTTGAAAGCAATACACTTTACTTGATCCAAGCTGATTTTTTTTTTTCCACATGATCAGTTTGTGAAAATTTTAAAGATCAACTTTTTGTCCCATTTTGAGATGAGAAAAGTTTCAAAATCTCAAAAGACCTCTTGTGGGATGCGAAAGTGATTTCTCACCCAGCATAGTGGCTTATGCTTTACTTACAGAAAGAACAGGCCACAGATAATAGACAGCCTTTTAATTCTCCATGTCAGGAATCCTGTCCAGGCCCCATTTCTATCCCTATTATTAATGAATCTTATCCACATTATAAATACTCAAAGACGTTTCAGCTCTTCCCAGATGCAAATCTGTCCTGCCCCAGTAGTTCTTGCCAACTCTTTTCTCTCATCTTCTCAGGCATACGCTGTAAACAGGAGAGTGCACAAGGTTCAGTGCTGAGCTGCACATTCCAGAGCCTCTTCTCTGCCAGAATTGTGCATTCCCAGCTTTGCCAAAGCACGTGGAACCACTCACATGAGGGAGAAGAAATCAGGCTACAAACCATGTTCTTATCTAGACACCCATCACTGTATTATCTGTGTGCCTCCCAAAAAAAGAACTATTCAGCATGGGGTCCAAAAAATGAATTATATTTCTCCCTCCTCCCTCTCCCATTTGTGTCTGACTCAGAGAGGGGGAGAGAATGAGAGAAAGAATGAATGTGCTTTTCTCCACCCTTCTCTCTTTTTCAGCTGTTGCAAGAATATTAAAGAAATTATAGCTCCTGTTAAGGAACATTTTTCTCCATGTCACATACAACAGTTTAACAAACTGCAGAATTTCCTCCTGCTTTGATCTGAATTTTAAGTGTTTTGTCCTTTAACAAGATAGCTTTTTAAGAGAGTTCATAATCAATTTCAATTTGGCCTGCAGCTTTACGGCCTGTTGACAACCTCAACATGTCTTGGAAGTGAAAGGAAATAATTTGCCAAGAGGCAGACACATTTTTCATGCAGGAAGATGGCTGATTTTATGTTCTCTGGCAAGATTTTAAAGTTAATTGCTTTGTATTCCTAGCAAGATCTTAGTAACCTAATCAAAGAAAGTAATCAATATTATTTTTCAATGGCACTTTGCAACTCCGGTATCCTGGGCATAGGAAGTACGTTCTCTGAAACATTTTTTGTTCTTTTAACTCTTGAGATTATTTTTTGACTTTATAATAGGCAGAAAGTGACCTGCATAAATTGAGACTTTTGATTTACACAATGATTTGATTATCCTTTTCAAACTCTAGAGTTCATCCAGGAGAAAACAGGCAAAAGCAGAAATAGTGTTGTTTGTTAGAACATCAGACCTTTTCATAGGTTGGGGGAAGATTTTCAAAGAACAAACTTGCATTCATGTCTTTGAAAGCCTCCTCCATAATTTACTTGTCCTGTCGTACAGATTATTCTACAATTCTGGAGGTCTCATTGCTTTGGTGAAAATTGTAATAGGAAATGGCCAAAGTGAGGGTCCATTCTTGTGGCATTGATTGTGAGCACAGTCTAGGCTCTGGCTATTCAACACCACATAGGTTTCTAGGACCAGTTCCCAGAGAAGGTGTTCTGAAACATTTTTGTACTACAGACCACATTTTAATACAGAGATTATCGTGTACATCTCTTTTCCTTCACACTTATGACCTACCTCCGCTCCCGTTCACAACAGAATGTCAACACTGACTATTCAGGACTGTTGGTTAATGCCTTAATGTATTAAAGTAAAACTCCTTGAAGTGTATATAATATATCCAGGAAGACTCCCTTCTTCCCCCCACCCACAATTATAAACTTTTTACAGTGAATAATGAATGATATAATGATGGCAAACTTCAAATGTGACTGGTTATTTTACTAATACAGACTCACGGTTGATTGAAATATGGATTTTCCATCAGACTTTGCCTAATTGCTGCTGTAGAGCTATAAAATGTGCATGGTCTTGACATTTGGGTTTGTGCACATCTCTGTAATGCAGCTATGGCTCACCCTGAGTTTTATTAAGAAAGATCCTAAAGAACTTTGTGAACCCATTTAAATTATATGTATTGGAATCACTTCATTTAACACTGAAAAGAAAAGTTGACCCATCAGGATGGCCACAACTTTTTATCCTTAAAATTGTGGATCCTCTTAATCTTTGTTGGAGGATAAATCAGATTCAGCTTGTCATACATTTAGAAAAGACTGGTTTCCTAGGCTGTTCACTGTTCAGTATTTTTGCTACCTGATCATTTCTATGTGCACCCATGCTTAGCCTCAAATGACCAGCAGAGAAAGTGTTTGTGGACAGCTAATTGAAAAACAGACTGCTGGAATTGCTTACATGGAAAAGTACTTGATGCATTTTTAGCTGCTTCTCCTTTGAAGTATCTTGTGGTAACAGAAAGAGAAATATCAGTCTGTGACTAGCCAGCTCTTTGTACACCATCACCAAGTGCCCCACATATCACCATCCAAGGTAATATTGAACTGTGAAGTAAATCTGCTTAAATGTAAATGCCTTTTTTGGCGATGTCCAGCACCAGGCTACATAAATGATTTAGGTATTGTATATTATCTAAAAAATGTAATAGAACTATACATTCCAGCAATGGTGCTGCTCGCGCATTCAATTAATCCTGTCCCGTGGCTCTGTAGTGCTAAATAGACAAGACTTAAGAGTGTCAGTAAGAAATCTGATAGCATTTTGCACCAAGCCTACACTCAGAGTGGGCAAGCTCTTGTAATGATGCACCACAGATTTGTGCTGGGAATCAGAGTGTAGGGGATAAGGTAAAGCAGAAGTGAGTTCTCCAGAACATCTAATTAAACCCTTGAATAAGCTCTTGTATTTCCTCCTCACATTTCCATTCAAACAAACAGCAAAACAGACAGGAAGAGGGAGCATTTTAGTGAACTTTCCTTCTGTTTAAGGAATATGACAAGACATATTCAGCATTTCTGAAGTGAAACAAAGAGAGTAGCTTTAGGGTTGTGCTAGAGAAAGCTTTATGGGCAGGAGGTGCCCTTCAGAATTTACTGTGATGTTCAGTGGTGCAAAGGAAAAGTAGTAATTGCTTCTACTGTAACAATGAAAGCAACTCATGTTTCTGCTGCCTGAATTATGTGGTATGTGTTACAGTACATAATACAGCTATAAGAACAGACGTTAAACTCCAGATACATAATTTGAAGGCAATCTTGTGTTGTAAACTTTAATCACTATGTGATTGGTAATTAAAGAGTATTGCATCAAGTTGGATACAGTTATGATATGATTATTCAGTCCTTTTGAATGCATTAAGTGTGAGATTATGTCAGGGGCATTAGGTTTGTACGGAATTTCCTGTGTAACAAATGTGATGAAATAGCAAATATCATACATGTTACATCAAAGCAAGTAGACAGATACAATTAAAAATGCACAACTACAAGGGGGCTGAAAATAGAGGATTCAGTTACAGAAGTACTGTTGATAAAACTCTCATCACACAACTTGGGGAAGATTAAGAATCCAACAAGTCCCTTAAGGAAACATATTTTTCAATTAACCAAAGGGTTGTCAAAAGTGAAAGTCTATAATTAACTCAGAGGAGAAATGTGAGTTCCCTATGTAGAATAAAAAGTATTGCAAGTTTCTTAACATCCTTTTGGGTTTCATTCTGGCTATAAACAAGAACAGAAGCTACCAAGCACTTAAGCCAGCATTCTGATTCACTTCAAAATGCTCCATTCCACTTCCAGATGATGATGTTTTCTCTGCAGGAATTTGTGTAGATTGCTAGCAATCAGTAGAAACTGGTATAAGTCTCTCAGCTCAACCCCATTACTCCCTCCCCTCAGGCAGAGTCCAAGCATGCAAAAGTTTGGCAACAAAGGCAAAGGTTTCAGAATGCTGAAGTGTGTGAGAAGGAGGTGATGCAGTGGAGATTTTAACCATAATTGTGTAACCAACACTGGAGTTGCAGTGTGAGGAAGCAAGTGCTCAATCCACTTGACCGCAAAAGCCAGGGAACAGATTAACACGTGTAAGCAGGGGAATGGTCCTGCTATCCTGGGAAACTTTCCTGGCCTATACACCCCACTTGTGGAACTGGCTAGCGACAGGATCCGAGTCCCAGTGGCGTCCCCTCCCTCCCGTGGGGCAGATTCCTTGTAACCCCGACAGGGCAGGGCCCAGGGTTCCTGGAGCCCCAGGCTCGTTGTGGCCACTTTGGACAGTGGCTAGGCCTGTCCCCACTGCGGGGCACACGTCCCCGACCCACTGCTCGTTACACAGAGTTCAAAGCCAACACGATGCACTGACCAGATGCCAATAAACAAACTGAGGAGAAACAAGCAGGTTCAGGACCCCACGTCGTCCCCGCTGGGCTGGGGACAAACCACCAGCTGCCCAGGGTGTGAGGGAAGGTCAGTCCGTCCCTTGCACGGCCAGGGACGCCGCGGGTCGGACGCTTGCTCTGCCCGGGGCCGCCCTCAGGCTCGAGGTGGCAGGACCCCACCCCCGTCGGGGTCACGTCCCCCCCGGTCCGGCTGGTGACCTCTGCCTGGCCCCCCACTCACGCCCCCGCCCCCTGGCTGCTCACCGCGCTGGGCTCCGGACAGCCCCGGCTCCCCCCTCAGCACGACTTTGCCCCCGGCCCAGGCCCTGGCTCCCCTTAGCTCGGCCCTGCGCTGCCTCAGGCAGTAACAGCGCACACGGAGGACGGGACCACAGGCTCCTGACTCCCTCATTGGCCTGTCTGCCCTGTCAATCAGGCTGACCTGGAGGTTGGTCCTGGTGAGTCTCAGGCTTCTGATTTCCCATTGGCCCTTTTCCCTTACTGGGAAAGGCCAACCCCAAACGCCAACAGTCCCCTTACATATGCCTGGGACCCTGACTGTTCCCTGAACACAACCAAATAATTTTTACCAGTTACCACACACTTCTTAGACTCAATCCCTCTTCCTTAGCTCATACGAAGACTCCCAGCCAAATCATATTTTGTGAAGATGCTGATGAGAACTGTGCTGGCCATCAGGGAGCAGCTTTCTGAGTATCTGCAAAACTGGTTTCAATGGATAGCCAAGGATTCTCCCACTGTGGAGAAATCCTCAAGTGACAATGTCAGTCCTGAGGATCTGGCCTCTAAATGTTACATCTGTGAAACCAAATGCTGTAATATTTCCTTTAAATGTACAGAGCCTGACTCTCAGTTACACTCAGCCCCCTTTACCTGCTTTGGTAAATTTATATTTATACCCACTACAAGTGTCCTTCACAGAAATCAGGCCCATAGTATTTTTGAATTGAAAAGGTAAATATCAATATTGTAGTGATCAGTTTGAGAGAAGTATTTGGAATAAATTCTGAAGATTGTGTTGCTGTTCTCAAGTTACCTTCTTCCCATGGTTGCTCTCTAGTCTCCCCCACATCGGGTTGCAGGTTCCATTTTCTAACGAGGGAGCTACAGCACTAAGAGAGGTATTAGAATAACTTGCATCTGCCGGACTCCTTTAATGCACAGAATTATTTCCATCACTTTCGATAGACAGGTCATCCCAAACTCAAGGATTTCCATAGCCATACAATAAACTGATCTTACTGTGAAAATGGAGAAAGGCTTATATCTAATACAGCAAAAGAGCGATGAGGAAGATAAATATATCAAATCTAAATAAGGCATATGTGAGCACAGTAACACTGCATCTGGTCTTGATCCATTCTTTGCTGAATTACTACATTTTAGAGCCCAGCACAATCAGAAGATCAGTGAAATATATAGCAGCAGCTGAAGTGCTAGCACTGCAAAACTGACAGAGTCCTGTGGCACTTTAAAGACTAACTAAAACTGCACTGCACTAAAATGCACTAACTGCACTGACTGCACTGCACTGCAAAACTGTGCAGCAAAACCACCACCACCAATACTTTACAATGTAAACACTAGGAATAGTTTAGCCTATAGTGGAAAGCCATATTTCTGGAGGAATATGGTGAACACGCTCCGCTACATGTGAGTATTCAGGTAGCAATATCTACTCGGAACTAAAGTAGATTGAACATTACCTTACAGACTGATTAATAAAAACAACAACAGAGTCAGTGGAGGAGCCAGGTGGTATAGATCCGGCAGGACTCTAAGGTCTAGAGGACTGTTTTGAATGTTCGTAGAGGTAAATTTCATACTGGCGAGTAACTGTCCTGACTGACTCTTGAGTGTGGTGCCCAACAAACTGGACTGTTGCAGGGCAGCGACTCACCCTGCGGCGTCTCCCACTGGTCGTCCAGGGAATTAGCTTGTCCAGCCTTTGGAGCGCGCTCCGCAGGCTGTAGTCCCGCTTGCTGCTGGCCCCGTGTCCCTCCCTGGACCCCAGTGCCCTCTTCCCTGGGCTGCTGCACCCCTGCAGTAACCCTACAGTCTAGCTCTGGGTCCCCCCTCCCTGGGGAACCCTCACCCATTGACCCCACCTTGCCTCAGTCTAGGCAACTGTCATTCACCACTTGCCCCCGTTCTCTGGGGCAGATTGCAGTATTGCCATTCATCACTGGCAAGGAGGGTTTGGCCTGCTGCTTCTGCCTCTAAAGCCATGGGCTGCCCCCTGCAACCCCAGTACTCCTTTGTTGGGCCATCCCCTAGGCCCTGCAGCCTTGGGGTTTCCAGGCCAGAGCTTCCTCAGCAATTTTTGCCTTGCTCCACTCTAGGTACCCTGCTCAAGCTCCCAGCAGCCAGGCCTGTCTGCCTCTGCAGACAGAGGAGACTCTCTCTCTGAGCACCAAACTTTGGGCCTGTATATCAGGGTGAGCTGGGCCCTGATTGACCCAGCCACAGTTGCAGCTGCAACGCCTAATCAGCCTGGGCCCTCTGAAGCAGCCACAGCCCTAGCAACAGCTCTCTGCAGGGCTGTTTTAACCCCTTTTTACCTGGAGTGGGGCAGCCGCCCCACTACATGGACCATTCTCACAGCCATGTGGACCTTGAGTGTAAGACTGCCTTTTAGGCAGGGGAGCTGCAGCTCTGTACTGCCCCAGAAACACTGCTGGGATACCCAATGTCTCCCAGAGTTCCTCAGTGTAGAGTTTTGTGTTTGCACAGATGTTGTTGTTACATCCCTTGAGGGCATGCAGCCTTCTGCCTCCACTGGTTTGTGCTGGGGGGAGGGCATGGTGTGGAGCAATGTCCCTGCTCCTTTGGGTGCCATACAACCCAGCAAATAAGCAGAGCAGTCCTGAGGGTAGGGTGACCAGATAGTATGAGCCAAAAAATAAAATACAGAATGGGGGTGGGGATAATAAGTGTCTATACAAGACAAAGTTCCTAATATCAGAACTGTTCCTATAAAACCAGGACATCTGGTTACCATACCTGAGGGAAGAAGATCTGCCATCTAGCTTGAACCAGCAATAGAAGATGCAAATTGGGGAAAGAATTACCCTTCCTTACTCCCACATCTAGCACCAGAGTAAGGGCCACATAGAATCTGTTCATTTGCATTTCTTACCTAGGCACCAAGTCCATGGGTACTCCTAGGCTAGAGCACTCATAGGAAAAAATAAGCAGGTGCTTGGCACCCAAGCTCCCCCGACCCTGCCTCCTCCTAAGTTTGCTACATCCCTGCTCTCCCCCTCCCTCCAAGAGCTTCCCACCCCCTAACAGCTGTTTGGTAGCACTTAGGACTTTCCCAGAGGGAGGGCGAGGAGCGGGGACATGGCACACTCAGGGGAGAAGGCAGAGAAGGGGTGGGGACTTGGGGGAAGGGAGTGGAATGAGGGCAGGGCCAGTGGCCATGGGGAGAGGGAGGGGTTGAGCACCCACCAGGCAGAGGAGAAGTTGGAAGTGGAAAAAATGCAAGAACAGTAAAAGTAGGAGTGCCAAGTAACAGCATCAGCTGCACAAACATCCTGCAGATTTACGGACAGGAAAGACAGTAGTGTACTCTGCTGATGATTAATCAAAGACCAAGGAGCAACGTAAAGACAGTCCAGGGTAGAATACAGACAAAAAATGAAGTGTGTGTAAAATTTTTTTAAAATTTACAAAATGTTTTTAGATTTATGCAAATCCATCTTCATGGTAGCAAAAACATGCAAACTACAAAGTCACAGAAGCATGAATTCTGGGACCACCACTATGTGCCATGTACCTCTGTCTCTACCCAGAGAGCACTTCAGTGGCTCTGCTTATATACTGCAAGCAGAGAACTCAAAGCCGGACTTTTTTGGGGGGCCTTGTTTTCTTTCTGATGACGTCCAGAAGAGCCAAAGTATCAGTACAAATTGCTTTTATTATCTGATGTTTTTCTTGGTCAGCTCCCCAACATGGCAGGAGTCTCAGTCTCCGGAGGAACTGTTGTGGCTCCAGAGACCATTACAATTGTAAAAAGATTATACAGTATTCTGGTAGCATTTCCAAGGTTGTCGTTTTCTTGTGGGTAATTCAACTATAACCCCCTCTTCTTAGGAGTTCACAACTGGTCATTTCAAAATTGCATCAGATTTAAATGGGGCTTGTTTGTGCAGGGACAGGGAACATGAGACTTTCATGGGTTTTGGTGACCTCCAAATAAATTAGCATGAAATACCTAAAAATTACCATTTTTCCTGGATAAAACTGAAGCAACAGAATCTTACTTTTCCAAAAGAAAAAGTTATCACAGCTACCAGACGGAGTAATTGCTTTGAGTATTCTTATGAATGGTTGCTTTGAAATTACTGGGATATTTATATTTAAAAAGTAACAAAAAAATGTTATTGGGCTTCTATTCCTGTACAATCTCTAGAATGGGCTCAAGCTTCACACCAAGAATATGCACAAGTATGCATGTTAGAGCAGGGTGCTTTTTATGCTCCGCATTGCATGTGTAGGGTTGGTCATTTGGAACCAATACACTTGCATAGGATTTCCTGGATGTAAACAAGAGCACAGAATTCAACCCACTAGTGATGGGTTGAAATTATTTAGGATTTGATATACTATAAGTTAAATGGGTTTGTCTGGGTTTTTATTTGCTTTTTCATTCTTCTACTCCAATTAAAATATTTTCTGACCCAAATTAAAGCAATAATTAAGAACTATGTTCCAAGTTCAGTTTAACTCATTACACCCAACGGTACCTGGTCAGCTACAGAACCCATATTCCAGAGTGTATTACAACAATATTTTCCACATTTGTAGAGCATTTCATGGGAGGCTCTCAAAGCACTTTCAAATATTAATTAAGGCTTTGTTGATTTAACAACATTTCAATTTTACATTAAAATCACGCCTAAAGCTCATGTGGCTTTGTAATACAGTGAATCACACAAAACAATAAAACCCTGAAATAAAAAGCATACAACCCAGAGACTAACAGTACTGCAGTGGGGTGTTATGGCTGTTTCATATATCAAGTGCGCTGGAAGGTGAGGTAGTACGTCTCTGAAGCATTCAATAGTATTGTTTATTAACTTTTCCAAATTGGCAGATTATTTTTCAGGGCTGTAACACAAGTGAACAAAGAAGGAATTCATTTGCTAAGAACAAGAAGCCCCCCCAATGTCTCATGTGGGTAACAGAGCCCTCATTTAGAAATAGGAAAGAATCTCCTTGAGGTAAAGAAAAGCAAGGGAGCCTATCGAGTGATTAGAGAAGCAAACTGCTAGACAGGATTCCTAAGTTATATTCCTGATGCTGCCACTGACTTGCCACAAATAATTCCTATTGGTACCTCATATGTCTGTTGTGAAACCTAATTAATTGTTATTTATAAAATAATTAGAGATCTTTGAATAACGGTTCTGTAAATGCAATTAATACTCTATTTAAGTATTAACAGTATTTCTGTATATTCTAGAAAGCCTTGTATCAACAGAGCAGCATCTTTCTCTCACAGGGTACAGGCTTATTTTGGGATCTCTTTTATTCAAGTTTTTAATCCCTTTTCATGGACAAATCTGTTTCATTTTTGAAAACAACTCCAGTCTTTCACAGCTTGGCATAATTTCCAATACAATTTAATTGGTTCTGATGTCATAAGGATTTTATGAATTTCATCTAGCTTCCAGTTCTGTAGGGCCTACATTGCAAACTCTGTTCTGTTTCATTGCTGATCTATTTTTCCTTCTTTGAGTTTCCAATTACAAGCAAGTGTAATAATGTTCACATGAAATAGAATTCCAATCCTGTTGAAAAACTTCTATGGCTTTCACAAAATGTAAAAGCATAGGAAAGTTTATAGAGACTCTGGTAGGAGTTAACAATTCCTTGTTTGGATAGAGAGTGAATGGAGAATGAAGAATTAAAACAAAAAAAATCATTAAATAGCATGAGGATTATGTCAGCATTTCCTGGAGGTTGTGTGTTTTTGAAGAATGTTTTTCTAAAATAAAGTTTTGGACAAATTTTACAATGATGAAATCTGTTTGCCCAAGAGAGTCTGATCATAACTTATTTGTAGAACTGGGCAAAAAATTTTGGACAAATAAATTATTTGCCAAAAATGCATTTTGGTCAACTTGAAACTATTCACAAATTTGGCACACATTCACTGAATAGCTTAGGCAAAAACCATGTTCAATCTAGATTCACAAGACTTAACAGGAGGAGTTGAAGGTTGTGGTGTTCCTGCTCCCCCCATCCTCGATAACCTCAAATATTCACTGAGGCAAAGGCAGTTACTAGTCTAGAGCAGGGGTAGGCAACCTATGGCACGGGTGCCAAAGGTGGCAAGCAAGCTGATTTTTAGTGGCACTCACACTGCCCGGGTCCTGGCCACTGGTCTGGGGGGCTCTGCATTTTAATTTCATTTTAAATGAAGCTTCTTCAACATTTTAAAAACCTTATTTACTTTACATACAACAATAGTTTAGTTCTATATTACAGACTTCTAGAAAGAGAACTTTTAAAAACGTTAAAATGTATTACTGGCATGTGAAACCTTAAACTAGAGTGAATAAATGAAGTCTCGGCACATCACTTCTGAAAGGTTGCCGACCCCAGGTCTGATGGTTAAGGCACTCACTGGAAGAGGGGCGTGTGGGGGGAAAAAATAAAGTTCTGAATCCCCCAGCTCCAATTAATATTATATCAAGTTGAACAGCTGCAGAGATTGAGAGCCAGCTGCCCCAGAATCCTCACTAGCTTGGGGGTTGGAGCATTCACCTCAGACAGGGGAGACCTGGGTCAACGTTGTTGCCGAGTAGGAGTTTGAACCTATGTCTCACATCACTGTTGAGTTCCCAAACCACTGGGCCAAGCTCCTCCTCTACTGGCCAGTTTGCGAATTTAGCCCTTGAAAATGCTCAGAAACAAACAAACATTCTGTTTGATCCAAAATTGACTTTCACTTGAGTGAAAATTCTGAAAAGTTTCAGATTCTGTTCAAGTCAAACAGTTTTCCTGATTTTTCAGGACTGCTACCAAAGCAAAAGTCATTCACCCAGCTCTATTTCCCAGTTTTTATTTTATACAGCACTTCTGTGTTTCCATGTTACGTGCTCCACAAGATAGGACTGATCGCAGGAAGGCAACAGATTTAGAGAGACCTTCCTATGCACTATGGTATAAGCTGACATCTTTTCTATTGCTAACAAAAAGTGAACATTATGATGCCATTCCTGTGCCTAGAGTGGTCGCCGCATGGCAGCCCTGCACCCTGGCCTTGGATTTGGGGGCTGGGAGACTGAATTTCACTTGCCATCCACCCCAAATAGGAAGGCTACACATTCATGGAGTGAATTTCACCCTGAGCCCTCAGTTGTGATTTCCCGGTCAGTCAGTGCCTGAGGCCACTGTGTGAGGGTTTAGCCTCTTTCAGCCAGTGAGTTAGGATTTATGAAACCCAAAAGTCCAATAAAACTCATATACAGACCAAAGTCTGCAATGGAAGATTCCAAGCTAGTCATCATGTGTCAATCATTAGCTTTAGGTTTGATTTGTGACTATTATGATGATCATTATACAACTGCATGCTCAGCTAATGCTTTGCAGACAGAGTTTTAGGCACATTCAGCCTGATTCACTATTCCGTCATACCAGCTTTAATCCTTTTGAGTCCATTGACTTATTGAGAATTAGGGCC
Source organism: Dermatemys mawii (assembly GCA_007922305.1). Lineage (NCBI taxonomy): Eukaryota > Metazoa > Chordata > Testudines > Dermatemydidae > Dermatemys > Dermatemys mawii. The sequence goes on along the minus strand of ML677412.1, from coordinate 15,000,975 downwards.
CTTGAGTCTTGAGCCTCACTCACAATCCCTCTGATATTTTGTCCTGTCCTGTCTTTTCAGAGAAACTTCCCACCAGTCTCAGGAATGACCATTAACTCATTTTCCCTTCACTGTGTTTAAAGGCCCCTTGGCATGACATGGATAATTTTAGTAACATTTGTTCTGTGTAAGCCATTTTGTCTTAGTTATCTAAATTTGATAATTTTCTCTCTGTCAGGGCACTTTTGTGTGCTTTTATCACCCTGCTAACAGTTAGGATTGTCAGTGACAGCTCAATCCCACTGGAAACCCTTGACTGGGGCAGCATTCTAAAGGAAATGACAGTTCTCTGACAGTTGTTGGCTATTAGAATTCGTGCTCTGGATGGGAGAAATCATAGAGAGCCCTTTTCCCAAAGACATCCATAAATATGAGGGTACTCTCATACATCTTCAGAGATTCTCCCACCAGCATTCCCTAGCCTGTATTCGTGGGAGCCAACAATAGCAGTGAGTGCAACGAGATTGTTAGCATGGTCTTCCTTAACCCCATAAACCAGACAGCGACCTCACTGATCAAACACCAGCTGACAGTACCTGTTCGATGATCTCTGTCTGGGCTGGATTTGAACCAGAAATCGAGACGTAGATCTGCCACCCGTCCTTCGACAAACATGCAGAACAATATTGCCGCATAGGAAGGGACATTGCAATGTCTTATTCCCAAAGGTATCACCTTCCCGTGGAAGCACTCCTAGAACATTACAGCACTGGAGGCACGTTGGTAAGAAGGGCTGTATTTCTGCAGCTAGAGACAAGCAGCAGCATCCCACAGGCACTGTAACACATGCACTAGATCAGGAGTGTCCGAACAGTGGCTTATGAGCTGCATGCAGCTCTTTGCAGTTAAAGTGCACCTTGTGGAGCAGTCCCTCCCAAGCCCGCATTCTCCACCTACCAGACTGAGTGGTGGGAACTTGGGAGCTCTGCCATGTGAGGAGGTGGTCTCAGTCCCGTGCCCCAGCATGTGCTGTCTCGCAGGGCGGGTGTATGGGCCTCACAGCTCTCAACCTTCTGAGGGTTATCATATGCGGCTTGGAGGGTCAGAAAGTTTGGCCACCCCTGCACTAGATGGGAACTTGCTGATAACGTAACTGTCTAAGAAATGAGCTCATTATGGTTCCCTTTTTTAAAGCTTTACTTGCTTTTACCATAGGTGAGTAAGACCCAGTCATTGTGATGCTGTTCTTATTCAGCATGGTTTCACGCTCCCCCAGACCTTCCAGCCTTGCAATGTTTGAAGTTACATTTTATCACTGTAATTTCCACACATTGATAATAAGGAGAGGATGGCCACAAGCATGCTCATCGCCTATACAAATATTTTAACATAGTTAGAGTCACAAGTGAGAAGAATGTCCGAGATGCACGTTTCCTAGTGGTTTTCACTGGTGTTGGGTAATATTAAGCAAAAATTGGATGACTGTGAAATGTAATGTTACTGAGGTTTTACTTTTACATCTGGGAGAGGCCAAACAGCCCTGTTTGAGGATAATTAGGGAATTTTCCTTTTCTCCTACAACAGAAATAGCTCACATAAAAGGGGCCTAATTCTGATCTCACTTGCATTGGTATAAATCAGGAGTAACTCCATTTAAGTCAGGGGAATGCTATGGATGTAAAAACGGTACGAAAGCAGGAACAGGACCAAAAAAGTTTCTTAAACTTCTATCATACCCCCACTCTGTGGCCTGCTCCTGGTTCTAACCAGCTATGTCACCGTGGAGCCCACTGCCAGAATTACTAGTGACAATCAGATTTAGATTGTTGGGATCTGACTGTACAGTGAATGGGTCACAGGTACCGGGAGAGGTCACGGGACAGAGTTGTTACTCCAGCTCCCTTCAAGCAACAGGTCATTTACAAACCTTCCTCCATTCACTCACCTCCAACTCCAGCTTGGATCCTCTCTGTTCCAGCTTTCACCCTCTTCTGTGAAACAACACAGGAGCTCTGACAACCTCTTCCCAGTCAAACCTCAGGGCCTACACCCATCCACTCAAATGGCTTCAACTATTCTCTCATTGCTGGTCACTCTCAAACAAGCTTTTCTCTCTGAGCTCATCCATGGTCACCTGGTAGGACTAGCTAGACTATGGTGGAATCTCAAACAGGTTGTGGCTCACAGCATGGCTACTGTGTCCGCCTCCTCCTCCTCCTCATTATTCATGGCAGGAGTGTCTGACTCAGTCTCTTCTGAGGGGTGCTGGTGGGTTGTCACTAAGTATAGCATGCAGTTTGTTGTAGAAGCAGAAGTTCTCCAGTAGACCACCAGACCTATTTGTTGGTCTCATTGGCCTTATGATATGCCTGGTGAATTTCCTTCACCTTCATTTGGCACTACCGCTGCTGATCCCTGTGGTACCCCTTTGCCTGCATCTCCTATGTAATCTCTTCATATAGGTCCATGTTTCTATGGCTGGTCCTTAGCTGTGCTTGCACAATCTCTTCTTCCCATGGGCCCAGGAGAAACAAACCTCCTGTCTGCTCCAAACAGGAGCATGTCTAGTGCCTGGAGCTGACATGATCATTTGGGCAGTTGCGCACTACAGAGGTGAGCTGCTAGATATGCTCACCAAGATGAGCAATCAGGAAAAGGCATTTCAAAAACACGCAAGAGGGTTTTAAAGTGGGGTAGGAGGGGTGTGTGGCTTCTGGTCTCTCTGACTCCTGAACAGTGGAGTTTATAGCTGTGATCAAAGTGCTCACAAAATTGTGGAACAACTTGTGGAGGATTGTTAGGGTTGACACAGGTCACACACCTATCTACACTTGCATTGCGTCAACCTCTGCAGGTCAAGCAGGTCTCCATGTCATTCAGGGAGGTGGTTTTATTGTGTTGCTGTAATGGGAAACTTGCATTGCCCAGTAACAAATCTGAATGTAGTTACGTGCACAAATAGATCGACATAAATAGCATAGGCGTTCGCAGCACATTTCATTAGGGCGTGCACCCAGGGAATTGTATTTATTTATTTTTTTAAAGGCACCGCACTTTGCATTGAAAGCCTTTTTTTTTTTTTTTTTTTAAAAAGACATTAGGGTATACCTGGGCACACCACGTGTGCACGCCTATGATGACTAGTGCAGTCCAGGTTTACTTGGTCCTGCCTTAGCATAGGGGATGGGACTTGATGGCTTCTCGAGGGCCCTTCTAATGCTACATTTCTGTGATTTTATGACTCAGCAGTGACTAGGAGTTTGAGAAGTACACTTTACATTTGGAGACATACACATCAGTTAATAAATTCAAGACACATCTGAATTTTTCTAATCATTAAGACATGCTTGAACTACTTGTGCTTTTTATTTAAATATTAATTTTTATCCAGCCCCCAAATCTGCCATCCTCCCTAAAGTATTGTTTCAGAAATTACACAGTCAGGCATTCCAAATAGTGTCATGCATTGGACTGGAATATAACCATGGGGCTGGGTTTATTTTTCTGTAGAATGGAATGTTACTGTTACTTTTGATTGGGATATTAGTTATATTTTCCCTTGTAATGTAGGAGATCTGGTTTTATTGCATGACTGTGACAATGTGCATGCCAGCAGGCTGAATTCTGTTTTCTCTACCAATATAGCTGCACCAAAAAAGATCAAGAGATAAAAATAATGTTCCTTACTCTTTGTGTTATTCTCAAATAGGGCCTGATTCTGCAGCATTTACTCAGACTGAGTAATATCACATTAATAGTCCCAATTAACTTTAATGATGTTTCTCAGCACACATAAAGGTTAGATACCCCTAGGCGATGAGCAGTGTTAAGATGGCCAAAGGCCTAAGTGGTCTCCTGTGATCTGAGAGTTTTCTTCAAAATTCTCTCCCACCACACATACAGCTCAATGTTCTGCAAGTTGGTTCCATTTAAATGCCATGCTGCAGTGTTTTCTGCTGCAATGACTGGAAAACACTGCAGTACTAAGAAGCTCAGTACTAAGAAGTTCAAACAGCAACTGCCTGCTTTCGCACAGGTATTGCTCCCACCAGTTTAGTACCAGGCCACCAATTATGTGAGTGTTTCATAGGTGTCCTTGTATAAACTCAAGGTTTGTATCTTAGTTTTCAGTTCACAATGAAGAAAATGTAACACAGGAGTATGGCTTTAATTACCGATTGCACAACCAGGTTTTTATATATTTTCCTGATCTTTCATTCTTACATTATGGGCTATGACAAAGCAATGAAATCACCTTCTTTACAGAGCTGCATAACATAAGGGGTGAAACGTTAAAGGAAAACTGGAATATGGCAATCTTTAAGGAAAATCCATGTAGCAAGAATCCATTCCAACCAGACATGATGGGAATTATGAGCTGTTAATACTTAGAGCACATTTTAGTCTCTAGCAGTCTAATGGAAGGGCTTTTTTGTCAGGATTCATGTTTTAGGAAGAATTAATTGCTATCAACAGTAAAATCACATAGACAGTTCTGCAAAAGCGAACTGGACTGTGATTCATATTTGTACGCGTTTGGCTCTGAAGGCACGTCTTCTGCTCCTGTAGCTTTTTGTTCAGGATAGGAGAGGCTTCTTTAGACATTGTCAATAAGAATCTGTCTCCAGATATCTTGTAATAAGTGAGAAGTGCTGCTCTTGCACACTCAGGGTTAACACATTGATTGAATTAATATTTTTCAAGCATGCGGCACAATGTTATTTAGTTGATACATTTCATTTATCAATTAATAAATTGGAATTGGATAATTGGGAGAGTGGCTGGGAAAGCAATGCACATTAAGACACTAACTGATTCAGTAAGAGACTGGAGTGTAACATTTATAATCTAATGATTACAGACCATAGTAACTAAACTGGCTGGGTGATTGTAGATTAATAGAGAGGGGAACATATTGTACAAAGTAGCAGCTAAAACGTCCAGCAGTCTTGGTCCTGACATCAAATAATTTCCCCTGGCCTCAACATGGCTCATTTTGGGGTGACATGTAATAAAGAACAGGCAGATTGTTCTTGCCTTCAAAAAAAGTGGGTGACTGAGCTCTACATAATTGAAACAAGGCAATCTGTAGTGAGAGTCTGCAATTTCTGCTGGGATTTGAATTGCTGGAATTCACGTTCCTTTGAGTCTATAATATCTAAATTGCACTAGGTTAGTGGAAAAGGAGAAAGCGGCTGGTTTCCTTCATTCTATAGGTGTGGGAAAAAAGAATCTGTTCTTAATCTCAGGGATTCTCTTACTCAAAATGATCCAAGTCCCTTGGGAGCGATGAGTACTGTGGAGCTCTTGTTAGCCCCAGAGTGAATTTTCCTGGTGGAAAGTTGTCCTTTGTTCATGATGTCATGGTCAAATGGAACCAGAAATAAGAAACACTAGAAGACTGTGAACTTTTCGAAACATAATTATATGTGTATCAAGTACATTTAGGATACCAGGTTTTCATCTCCCCTGACCTTTGCTACTGAGTTAATGAAAGAGCTAGATGAATCCACTTTAAACATAAGCTTAAAAATACCCATGAAATCTAGCCTTCATCATATCCAACCACTTGGCTGATGTTTTGGCAGTTACCATCAAGCATATATAATATAATCTTGTGATAAAAGCTGTGTTTATAATGTCGGTCGGTCAAAATTATACAGAAAAATACTATTAAATACAACATTAGGGTTCTGACAAACACAAAAAAGGAAATTCTGGGAAGGGGAATTCTGATTTGTAGGTGACAAATCTCCTCTAGCTCCCAGATTTGACACAGGAGACCAAAGTATGTGTTGACTGTCATCCCACAGTAAGGCTGAGGTATCACTGGTGCCCCGAGTCAAGATTTTACATTTGTGAAATCATTCAGCGTGCCAGGAAGCACTGGCACTAAAGAGCTGGGCTTATGACAAATAAAACTCCAAATTTTCTCTTTTAGGGGGTTTAAATCAAACATTAATACTATTGGAGTGTTGTTGCACTCTGGATATCCTAGGAAGAAGAGCTAGATAGTATTAAACTTCCAGTACTGTATTTCATGTAGTAGAGTAATGGTTCTCTAAAACCATGAACTGGAATACATTTTACATTGCATGAGTATCTATTGTTTCCCCATTGTAATGGCACTGGCAAAAGGTTTGTAATTTTCAGAAAGGGTTTGACTTACTACAGATCTAACTAAAGATGAACTTTTTTTTTAATAAGTAAAACAAGGAATACTTGTGGCACCTTACAGACTAACTAGTTTATTTCAGCATAAGCTTTTGTGGGCTATAGCCCACTTTATCGGATGCATAGAACGGAACAGAAAGAAGTAAGATGTATTTATATACACAGAATGCCAAAAAAGTTGGAAATTACCATAACAATTCTAAGAGGCTGTTTAATTTGGATGGGCCATTATCAGAAGGAGAAAAAAATCTTTTGTAGTGGATCTGTCTCTGACAGGTAATAAGAACATCTGAAGGGAATTTAACTAGGGAAATGCATTCAATTAGTGTAATGACAAAGCCATTCACAATCTCTGTTTAGCCCTTGGTTGATAGCGTCCAATTTGAAAACTAATTCCAGCTCCTCAGCTTCTCGCTGGAGTCTGTTATGGAAGTTTTTCTGTTTTAAAATTGACATCTTCAAGTCTTTAATAGAATGGCCAGGGAGACTGAAGTGTTCTCCTACTGGTTTTTTAATTCATTTTTTATTTATTTATTTCTTGTATTTCTATCAAAAGGCAGAGCTGCCAGTATTTAGTTGTAATTTTTTACAGATATTGGTGTTACTTCCATACTTTCCTGCAAGAACTTCCACCCCTTTTTTGTGTGTTTGCAAGTGCTTAAAGGCTGTCTACTGATTCTTCAGATTGTATGGAGTAATCCTACACAATAATTTCCTAGACATTTATTGAAATCAATGGATACAGGATTTTGGTGTTTTTAGCTTAACAAAGAAAAGAAAAGATTTTGGCAATAATGTTAACCACTGGTATTCATCTTGGAGGCGGCACAGGGGCCATTCGTTTAATACATTTTTAAGTACCGAATAACCTCCATCCCAGCTATGTATCCTTTTGTTCTTTTCTATTTTTGTAAGCAAATTCTGGAACATGTGTGGTAAGCTGTCTATTTGTAGAAGAAAAATGGAGCTGAGTTCCTTTGTTTTATGTATTGTAGGTTAGGTTTTGCTTTGCCTGCATACATTGCTTAGGTCTCCCAGGTGATAAGAGTCTCCTTCTGTGTTGTTTAATATGGGTCATCATTTCTAGAACCTGATACTTGTTAACAAACTGTTAATTTCATGTTGTTCTGTTTTTTCCTAGTGTACCTTTATTGTAGGGTGGGCAGCCAAGACTCAACACATGATACAAAAGAAGAGAGAAGGTTATTTAAATCTAGGTTGATGCCTTTTCCAGCAACCATTTGTCTGAGGTTTATTGTTTTGTTTTGTTTATATTTTAAGTAGTGAAGTGATTTGTTTCTCTATAGATCACCATGAGAAACTCGTGAACATTTATAACGTGCTACTTATTTAACTAGTGCATGAGTAAGAGAGGATCTCAGAAGAAGGAAAATGTAATTTTGCCATTCCATGTACAATGTTTGTTGAAGTGACTTAAACTAGTTTTAAAATTAGAAAAAAAATCTAAACTGACAAGTTCTGAAGAAAGTTTTGCTTCGGTATATCTACCATGAGAGTCATCTCTCAGAACTGGATGTACAATGGAAACACGGATAGGTGCTGTCTTCAGCATCATTTGAATGACGCTGCATCATTTACTGGATTCAGCGATGATGGTGAATCCGGGAAGCATGGAGTAAAAGAGCTTTGAAAAAACTGCTGAAATGCAACTTTTTCTTGTGGTTAAATAACCAGCCAGCTGGAATTGAGCAGTGTTTTCTTAGGGTGGCAGAACAGTTGGAAAAATTGTTGGATTATTTTTGGCAGTGGCATATATATAACAACTCTATCATTAGTGTTACTAAACTGACAGGCTACACTGAAAGGGTTATTACTTTACTAGTACATTTTTACAAAAATACCGTTTACTCAGTTCTATAGCATGGAGATTTTGTTTTTAGGATTTGATATAATTTAACAAATTCATGTAATTGTCATTTGCCTTATTCTGAAATTCTCTCTGTAACAATCTCCACACTGTAGACTATGGACCATAATCTACATACAGTAATGAACTTGGACATTGGCCACCTCATCTTATCAGAGTGATGCAAGGTCCTTGATCTGTCAAATCAACAGGCTCCAACAGCCCATGATGCTATCCTAGCTGCTCCCACAGTTAGTTAGGCAGGCCCCCTGCTCAAAGCGCTTTGGAAATTTTCAGTTCAACTATTTGAAAGAAGTAACTTTACCTTTTCATTTTTTAAGAGCCACACTATCAACCAAATCCCACAGCCTCTCTTCCTGATGCGCAGCTCCTATTAACGAAAATTGGGGATTGTGCAAGTGCAGCCAAAAGCAGTTTGACTCTATGGATTTGGCCTGTGACATTTCAGTTTAAAAATAACACGATTAAGACAAATTCTGAAGCTTCTTTAATGCCTTGGTGCCGGGCGGATGATCCTCTCACTCACTGCACCCACATTATCAGAGCCTTGTTCTGCCGCCGTTACTCACGCTGAAAGCGAATGGACCACTTGCAGAGTAAGGGCAGACGCAGTCTGAGGGAGGTTGGCGCAATCAGCCACCGAAGAAGTTAAACAGGCCAAAAATTTACTTTCCTTTTGACTTCAGTGGCATTCACGTGCTTAAAGTTAAACATGTGCTTTCATGCTTTGCTGTTCTTCAAGGCCAGTGTCCGCAGAGTCAGAGTGCGCTGTGCTTCAGACAACTCTATGCCATGAAATCAGAAAGAAAGTCAGTTCAAAGAGCCCTGCAATTGAGCTTCTACCCGCATGCCTGCCAGGCCTTGCTCCTGCGCTCCTTCTAACATGGGGAAGGGTTATCTGAAAAGCTTATTTTCTGAATTATTATTGACACATATACTTTTATTCCTCTAGCAGAACCCAGACTAGGTTATACAGAGATTCTTAGCTGTGCAGTCAGACTGGCCTGATGGCATGCTGCATCCAACTTCAGCTCAGAGTCTGGAGGCAATAAAGACCTTGCTTGGGAGCAGTTTTCTGTTCAATACACTCAGAGGTAAGCGTAATAGTAACCGCTATGTCAAAACAGAGCAAGTCTAATTACACCAGCCTCCTATCTCTAGCAGTGGCTTGTACCAGCTGCACCTGAGGAGATGTAAAAGAATAAATAATTAATACTACACTTGATCAACTGTATAACAAGGTGTGTGGAAAGAGCAGATTTTCTCTGAGCCCAAACAGTGACCAGTTTATACTCTGAAGCTAGAAGACCACAGACCCTACTATCATTTTTACTTTTCCAGTTTATTTGCACTTACTGTGCTAAGCCCTAATTTGTTAAGACTCTTAGTAAGTTATTTTCCTCAATAATATCCTGTAGCAGCAAACAGATCATTAAAATTTTTTGATTAGTTGCCTTTTAATTTCATTGAGTCTTCCATTCTGCTTTTGTGGGAAATGTTTACTAATTACTGTATTATAATGGAGGTTGAGCCATTCTGGAGTCTGTTATGAAGTACTCTCCATTTCAGTATTTACATTTTTAATATTGAAAGGTTTGTGATGACCCACATGGCTATGTTTGCAAAGAGGTGTCCCTGAATTTCATGCCTAAAGGTTGCAACTCCGTAAAACCTCTCTGAAGCTCAGATGCACCTGGCATACACTTTACATATTTTTAAAGAGCAGCACTTAGGAGTCAAATATGTACTAAGCATGTGAATGGAAGAACAGAAACAAACAGACCTTGTGGAATGGCCATTTAGGTAAGATAGCAAATCCATAGTCCACACACTTCAAGTCCTGCCTGGGCTTTAAATTTATTTTGCACATACAATTAACAGTGATTGAGGTACACATTGCTTTAATCCAGGGGTCTCAAACTCAAATGACCACAAGGGCCCGCATGAGGACTAGTACACTGGCCCAAGAGCCACATCACTGACACGCCCCCCGGCTCGCTGCCCCCAGCTCCGCCCTCACTCCACGCCTTCCATGAGGCCTGTCCCTGCCCCGCCTCCTCCTCTGAGCATGCAGTTCCCCGCCCCGCTCCTCTCCCTCCGCTCTGGAAAGCACTAAGCACCGCCAACACCTGTTTGACAGTGGGAAACGACCTGGAGGTAGGCAAGGAGGGAGCTGGGGAGCACAGAGAGCTTGGCAGTTGCAGGAAATAAAGTGGGGGAAGAGAAGGGGCGTGGGAAGCTTGGAGGGCCACAGAAAATAATCCTGCGGGCCGCATGTTTGAGATCCCTGCATTAAACACACACACACTTCTAAGTGCATCTTTATTTGATGGGTAAACCGAGGAAAAGAAAGATTAAGTTACTTGCCTAAGCAAGTGCCATAGCAAGTTGGTGTCAGGAACAGAAAATGCAGGCCCGGTCCCCTGCTGTAACTAAAAGATCTTAATCCCCTGACCAGGGGTTTGGATCCACACATGCAGACCCCTGGGGCACCAAAGAACTCATTGCAAACCTAGGGCTCTTAACATTTCCAAGTGAGGACACCAGGTCCCAGAAGATCAATGAGCAAGTAATAGAGAGCAGGGCGGCAGTTTTTCATTCACTATTTTTTGAAGGAGCTTCTGTGTATTCATAGCTGCATCTTCTTATACTTCCAGCCAAATAACTTTTTAAAAAACTCTTGTTCACGCTATCAGCCCTGTAGAGCCAGCACAGCTATGGAGTGAGCTGGTTTCTATTCAGCCCCCGACATCACCCCAATTATTAAGTCCAAGTCTACACTTCCAAGCTTACAGCAGTGCTTCTGTTAAGAACACTCGTGTATCCATATTACGCCGACTTTCTTGCTCAGAGGTGTAAAAAGGAAAAAAAACCCTCCCCCCTCCCCAGCAACAAAAGCTTTGCCAACATTAGTGCTAGTGTAGACACGGCTTAAGTGCCATGTTAACAATCAAGGCCTGGGGCCAATTCATGGTCATGCTTTGCACTTTGTACAGTTATTTACATCTGTGCATCTTACCAGATGACCTCTTGATGTCTCTTCCAACCCTAATCTTCTATGGTTCTATGAAATGGCGGATCCCAGATATAAAATGCTATTTAGCAACATTTTACACACGGTTTACAGTCATGTTACCCTGATGCAAATGATTGTGATTTGGACCCTGGACAATTGCAAAGGGAACCCAACCAAACCCAACCCCCTGTGCTGTTTGTTTCAGAGGCGCTTACGTTTCAAACCTGATTTCACTGCACCCTAGCTGGGCGAGGGGGACTGAAGGGGGAGAACCCAACTCATTTTAACACCCAATATATCAAAAAAAGCCTCATAGGCCCCACTTCAGCCTGCCAAGGGCTATATATTCAAACACCTGCTCAGAAGCGTCATCACCGCTTTTTTCCAGGGCCTAGGGCAACAGCATGTCAAAGCCCTTTTGGCTGCCGGGGGAGTCAGCTCTGGATCCAAGCAATGCAAAGTCAGGCCTGTGCAATTTAACTCTTTCCTCCCCATAGCCATGCTGAGCCGAAACCCCCTCCCCACGCAGATCACTGAGGGTTAATTCACCATCCCCCCGCTAGGCTGGATGCGGCTGCAGGAAAGGCTGAGACCTGCAGCTGCGATCAGAGGCCCGAAGGGGTGGGGGCGCTGCACGACCTCCAGAGTGCGTGCAATGTGGGGCATTACCCAGCTGCTGTCCCGTAGCCATGCTCGGCGATGGCCTGATCCCGGCGGCAGGGGGGAGAGAGAGACTGGGAGACCGGGGACACAGCTGCACGTGGGGCGGCACTAGGAAGCGGCGGGCAGGAGCAGGGCACGGCAGCTGCATGCTGGGAGCGGCTGAGCCGTCTGCAGAGGGCGATGCAAAGCCAAGCCAGGGGCGGGGACCCTCGGGATGGGACGGAGTCAAGGCGAGCCGCATGCCGCGGGGAGCTTCGAGGCCGCAGGGAAGGGCTTGGCGGGCTGCATGTTTGAGACCCCTGCTTTAGTCCTTCATCTTCCATTTCCCATAAACAGATGGAGAGATCCAGTTCTGAGAAGCTCTCTCAAGGTTCAAAAATAACTACCAAAATCCCAAACAAATAGCTTTGTCCTGCCTCACGCCATGCTGCCTGCAGAGCACTCAGTACAGTGTGGAGAAATATGGAGCAGTGCAACAGTAGAGTTGAGGGGGGGAGGAGAAAAAAACTGGAGATGGTTTCAATTGTGTGTCAGTAGGTTTAAAGCACAGACTACAATGATGTTAGTAACAGGGTAATAAACGAGCTCGAGGAAGGGAGATAAATCACTCTTCACGTTACTGCATTTCAGTGAATTCTGAATCACACAAAAGCAGAAAACAGGCTTTTATTGGCATCACTAAGCTCTCTTTCCTACAGAAGGAAAGTCTAAACAACGGCTCTATATGTAAATACATTTGGTTGAGGCTGCTGGGGGGGTGTTTCAACTACGTCTGGATTTCGTTCTGCAGACCTTTTTCAATAACATCTCTGTTGAAAAAAGAAAACTCTTCAGAGATGTTGTGAACCATCTGACTTTAATTTGAGCTGGAGAACTGGAGTTACTCGTAGACTCACATGGCTCTAGTGCTACTCCCACCTCCAAATTCCACTTCCTTCACAGACAATGCCTGTGTAGCACAAGCCGAATGTGGGAAGGCGGCAGCCTCAGGTCCTACTAAATGAAGCTAGGTTTGGAACGGTGAAGATTTTCATTGCAGCAAGACCTGCCTCTCTCCAACATTCAGTCTCCACCTAATCCCATTTGGTCACTCCACTGAAAATTGCTAAAGTGGCTCTTGGCCTCTCTCTCTCTCTCCCCCCTTATTGCAGGGACTTCCGCATCATTACCGTCTTCAGTAACTCCTTCCATTCGGCATCTTCGGCTTGCTTCTTGAATCCATCAGACCATCCAGTCCTGCACAAACTCAGCTGGTTAGTTCTATCCAGCTCTTATCTCAGATAGCAGTTTTCTCATAGGCTCCTGAGTTCTCCATAAAATCCTGATCTTAGCAGAAGCATAGAACATTAACTAGTTCTCTAGTAATCCTCCCAATTTTAGACTAGGGAGAAAGGCTGAGCAGAAAGGGAGGGGGGAGCTTTAGTAATAAGTGATCCATGTCCAGAAAAATATTAAAACATTATGGGACATTAGAGCTAAATTGCAGAGTTTGAATTTTCCCCTGTGAAACCATGTTTGTCCAGTCAGTGCGTGCCTGCCGGACATGCAGTGAAATCCAGGGCCAGCTGAAACATGTCAAGCAAAATGAGCCACTGAGACAGGGGAGGAGTCTTGCTTGATAGTTTTTGTTCTGTTCATACCCTGTCTCTACTTATTAATGCTTTGCAGGGGAAATTCAATGTCTGCCCTTAAGTGCAATTTCAGATTATGTTTTGAATGTCTCTCTCATTCATAGGATACCCGCTACTGATTCATTACTTAACACACATCTGTGTTGCCTAATGCAGCTTTCACTGTCACTGGTCTTGTGCCATAACATTGTTCTTGAAGAATTTTTAGAAATTGATTTTAAATTTTTCCACACCCAAACAGATGTGCATATTCTCCAGTTTCCAGAGAGAGAATCCCTGGCCTTGTTTCTCTATTCTGTGATGTCTGTGGAACTTAAACTTGGTCATGACTGCCCGAATAAAGAATGGTGTTTCTCTACCCATAACTCCCAGTGCTGTCCCCAAAATGGCCCCAGAGTGGCACTAGCCATTGTCAAACAGCTTCAGAAAAATAACCATGGAGATTCGTGCTCCAGAAAACACCTTCTTATCCTATGGTCTCCACATTAATAACCCCAAACAAGTGCTTCATACATAATGTTCTAATAACAAATACCAAAGGAATTAATTATAATCCAGCCATTATTTCCTTGGATTCCCACTTTATTTAGCACATTAGTGCTGTTTGAATGAGCTTTTCTGGAAGAGCATCTGGGACTCACATGAATACCTGATGAGATCTGTATGATCAGCATTATAGTACTAAATATCCAGCAAATTCATTGGCATTAGTGGCATTAGATCAGTAAAATATCTGTCAAGGTCAGAGTCGGCACTTTTCAATTAGCTTTCGATTCACTTCAGTGTCACTTGTAGTAACCATCAGTTTTTGTTTCATTCTAGGTGCGTAGCGTAATGTCCATGCTGTACTACACTCTGATTATAGCTTTTTTGCTCGGCATACAGGCAGCACCTAAGTCAGAGGACAAGGCTCCATGGGGGTTTCCTGCAGTACCCACCATTCCAAATATCCATCGGACCAAAGCAAATCACAGTCCCAAGGCAGCTCCACACACAGACAATCACCACCTTCCTGGGAAAGTAGACAGCAGAGAAGCTGAACAGGCAGCAAACATCACTGTGGACCCAAAGCTTTTCAGAAAGAGACGATTCCGGTCCCCACGGGTTCTGTTCAGCACACAGCCCCCTCCAGTGCTAGGGGATGGACAGAACATGGAGTTTCTGGGTAGTGCAGATTCTCTTAACAGGACTAATCGAACCAAGCGGACTGCTCACCCTGTGCTGCACCGGGGAGAATTCTCAGTTTGTGACAGTGTCAGCATGTGGGTTGGGGACAAAACCACAGCTACTGACATCAAAGGCAAAGAGGTGACAGTGCTGGGAGAGGTGAACATTAACAATAATGTTTTCAAGCAGTACTTTTTCGAAACCAAGTGCAGGGACCCTAAGCCAGTCTCCAGTGGGTGCCGGGGAATTGATGCTAAGCACTGGAATTCTTACTGCACCACCACGCACACCTTTGTCAAAGCACTGACAATGGAAGGCAAGCAAGCAGCCTGGAGATTTATCCGAATCGATACTGCCTGTGTGTGCGTGCTAAGCCGAAAAACAGTGAGACCCTGACATGGAACAACACTAATGCCCACATCCTCCCATCCCCCTACCTCAGCCTGTAAATTATTTTAAATTATAAGGACTGCATGGTATATTTATAGTTTATACAGTAAAGAAAGAACCTCGCTATTTATTAAACTCTTTTGGAAACCCCTTGTGTGTTGTGTGCTTAATTTAACGACATAATCTTTTGGGGAAATATTCATCTCAGCCTTGTCAGCCACAGAGCTTGACCATTAGAGTGCCGTTTTCACCAGTTCTGTGAAAAGCAAACATTTTGCACTTTTCATCTCCCCCTTCCCCCTCTTTTCCACAAAAAGCCAAGTTTCACAGGCAAAACCTGCCCTTTTGGTGTGAAAATCTGTGGCTTGTTCCAGAATGTTATGGTCTTCTCCAACTCATGAAAGCGTGAAAAGAAAACCACAGAAATATGACTGGTTTTACCCCCATTCTTCTAGTCAGTCATAGGACCTGTGAATTGTTGGTGCAATGTACAATAGTTTTATACCACTATGGATATTTCAGAGTAAAATTCTCAGTGTGCCTGAGAAAATTGCCAAATATTTCAATCATGAAAATAACCAGCCTTCAGTTATGTTGGAAAAAAGACGACTATGACTTCTTTTGCAGATTTTTGTCTGATAATGGTATCATTTATGAGTCATACTAGAGCGATGGGGCTAATGATGGTTTTTAATCAGAAATCTCTATTTCTGGGGGTATATAACTTAATTGTGGGCATTCACTTAAAGCTGGATCTTGGCGACAGTGCCTTAAATGTGGGAGTGAACATTTTAAGGCAGCTGGAAAAAGACCTTTTGGCCATATTTCAGTAAGAATGGTCCAAAAACAACCCTCCCGTTTATGGCTTCTCTGCTCGCACTCTCTTGAGAGTACTACGGTTTATAGACCTGGTGTAGCTGCCAGCCTGAGGCCTGTAATATGTGTTCCAGCCATTGCAATCTGAACATGTTTCCTTTGGAAAAGCAGCAGTGATCCCTCCAATAAACTGTTTCCAAACAAGTATTCCAAGCATTTTTAGTCTGGTGTCTCCCAAACCCTAGAGAATGAACCCATCTCCCAACTTTCACCTCCTCCTCCTCACAAATACTGTTATTTCCCCTAAAAAAATTTTTCCTTGTTGTTACCTGGCCTAGACAAACAGGAAAGAGGGACAGCAGCTTTTGATCTCTTCACTCAGCTCTTCACCTACAGAGACATTGATCTCTGCACTGAAGGCCACACATTGACTGAAACCAGCCTCAGACACATCCTGTCTTACTGTCTTCGCTACGCAGGAAACAATCCCAAGACGACAAACTATTATTTTTGTTAAAATCATGCCAGTTGGGCTGGCATCAGGAGGCAGATACTACAAATTCTGACAGCCCATTGAGATATACTATGGTCCCGTCCTATCAGTCTAAGCCACCCTTGGGCTAGTTTATCACATTCAAACAGGAATGGTTTCAGGTTGAGAAGAACAGCCACAAGCTGCTCTCTGGTCCCCTCTAGTGGCTGGTTATAGTGCAGAACAAAGGCACCAGATTAACCTTTTCTCCTCTGAACAGCAAGGTAAATGCAAAGTTTGCATACACAGCTGTTAGATGGAAGGCTAGGGGAGGGCACAATCATATGATTCTCACTCTGACCTGTTCAAAGCCTCCAAAATCGTTAATTCTTGCTCTCGGGAGGGATGTATGTGAAGCAGGCACATTCACTGTGTGATGGATAATGGTGCAGCCCCCCA
Organism: Dermatemys mawii; assembly: GCA_007922305.1. Lineage (NCBI taxonomy): Eukaryota > Metazoa > Chordata > Testudines > Dermatemydidae > Dermatemys > Dermatemys mawii. The sequence continues at coordinate 14,984,320 of ML677412.1, read as the reverse complement.
GCTCCATTGGGAATTGGTGCTCTTAACAGTGGCAGTCTGCTGCAGATCAGCTGGGAAGTAATGGAATGAGATGCTACCTGCAGAGCAACTGAAGTAGAGAAATATCCAGAGTCAGAGCTAAATCCTGTGTATGCTTTTTGGTTGCATCCTTTAAAGTAGGGGGACCTCAGAACAATGAATCATGTTACATAGTATGTGTTTTAGCCAGCCCTTCTGCCTTACCTGAGAGCAATGCAGTTAAAGAATAAGATCTCTGCATGTCTTAGCTTTTCATGGTTTATCAAAACTCTGCCATTATTTTACCATTGTCATAACAAAACTGCAGCTCAAGCATTGTTTCGAGATTGTAGTTGATAATCTGAAACAGGTGTAAGACCTGGAGTCTCTTCAAAGAGCTGTGAAACTCTGACATGGGCTTTCTTCTGACTGCAGTAGGAATCTTGGGACCTGGCATTCTTTCCACAATCAGCCCACCTCCAGTTCTTTCTGTTAGTTACTCCTTAAAATAAATTCTTGCCAAGGATGAGATCAGTCCCAACAAAGCTCAGTCTAGGGGGCCTATAGTTGCTGCTAAAATAACCAACATTATTATTACAAATCTTGACTTTGATTAAAATTTCCACTAGTAAAATATTCAGCTGTTCCATGTGGTTTTGTGTATTTTTACTGAGGGTATTGATTTATTATACCCAGCCTCTTGTCTCAGAGATTGATTGTCTGTGCTCCCACCACAAGATTAGAATATTGCTTCATCCTTTACTACAGAAACATGGCCAAGGCACTGTGCTACGTGTTGATGTCTCTGCCTTATCAACAGAAAATTCCCAGAGGGAATTTATGCACCTGGATCCTAACACTGCAGTTAACCATGGTTTTTAGAATTCCATACTTAGTAGAGATAGCTACAAACACCAGCCTCACTGATCAGAGATAACAGCTGGTTCAGTCTCATTGGACTAACCCTGTTATCTCCAGCCTGGTTCTTGCCTACCTGTTTATACCTGCCCCTGGATACTTCCACTGCATGCATCTTACGAAGTGGGGATTAGCCCACGAAAGCTTATGCTCTAATACTTTAGTTAGTCTTTAAGGCGCCACAGGACTCTGTCACTTCTGCAATTCCAGACTAACACAGCTCCCCTCTGATTCTAAACACCAGCCTGTGACACTCGGAACTGCTAAGGCTGTGCGTTCCAATACTCATGTCCCCGCCACTTTTCTCCTGACGCACTCTCCACTGTGATGCACAATAGAGAAGCGGGTCTTTGGTAGAGTGACGCATACTGCCCAGGGGAAGTGGCAGACTAAGAACATCTATGGAAATGAAAACATACTGTTGATGCAAATCTGTAATCTTCTGGTAGTGTAAATAAAGGAAAAGTTTGAAATAAAGTGAGTTGACTTAGTAACAAAAATATTGCGATCGAACCTGGTATTTGTGCTTTCACCTTGAAGCAGTTGGCTTGGATAGCCACTCAGGACTGCATCTTGCTGCTGTCACAAACTGGATTTGTGAAATTCCCCAGTGCAGTGTTCATGTCATTTATTTTACTTTTCAGAAGGCAACATGTTTACACTCTCATATTTAAAGAACGTGGCTTAAAAATAAAAACAATCCTAGTTAGTCTTTAGTTACTTGGCAAAAATCACTTCTACGACCTTCTGCTTCCCGTGCTTCTGAGGATTCACAGTCAATCGCTTGCCAGTGACAGACACGATTGGGAAGTCACTAAAAAGAAAACAACAGCGTTTCTCAAGCTGGGAGCCCGAACCCCCAAAACGGGGTTGTGGTGGGTTGCAAGGTTATTTTAGGGCTGTCGCAATATTGCCACCCTTACTTCTGCACTGCCTTCAGAGCTGGGTGGCTGGAGAGCGGCAACTGTTGGCCGGACACCCAGCTCTGAAAGCAGTGCCCTGCCAACAGCAGCATAGAAGTAAGGGTGGCAGTACCATACCATGCACCCTTACTACTATGGGGCTGCTGACGGGGTGTCTGCTTTTAGAGTTGGGCTCCTGGCCAGCAGCAACTGGTCTCAGCTACCCAGCTCTGAAGACAGTGCCGCTGCCAGCAGCAGTGCAGAAGTAACGGTAGCAGTACCGCAGACCACCCCTAAAATAACCTTGCGACCCCGCACACATGACTTCTTTTGGGTCAGGACCTCTACAATTACAACACTGTGAAATTTCAGATTTAAATCTGTGATTTTACTATGATCGTGAAATTGACCAAAATGGACCATCAATTTGGAAGGGCCCTACACAAGTAGTTTTGAGGGGCACAGGGACGTAGCCTGGCCAAGTTACTTAAGTCACTAGGTTATATTTTCCACTGTGCTAAATGTTTGTTTTTGATTAAGAAAGAAACAAAACAGAAAATCCGTTTCTAAAAAAACAACCTGACATTGTTCTGGTTCAGAACAATGCAATTAGTGATAAGATTTCCTCTTCTGAGCTTTCAACATATTAAATGCCATTGTGATAAGTATAACTTACAGGCAAAAAAACACTATATAATGTTTAACAAGCTCTTCCTTTGCAATATCCACCACCACTCCTGCCTATCAATGAGATGCAATTTATATAAATAAATCCTTCCTCCTGGACTGTTTTCAGATCAATTTCAGCAGCATAAATGCAAGTAAACATAATCCTAAGCTTCATTAATCACATACAACTTTTCTTATAGGTAAAATACAAAGGCTGAATCTACTGTCTTTAACATTAGCACTGTTGGAGCTAGAGCTCTATCAATATAACTCTTTAATACACATTGTTTATTGAAGAGGTCTGAAAGAATCAGAATAATCCAAGATACTAGCAATTCCTCCTAGTTATCACAAAAACCTCAATTCACATAGACCTTCCCACTACATTCCCTTTGTTTTGCTGTATGCAGAGGGTATCTGGGACACTGTACGCAGTATTTTCATGATCTTCAGTCCATTGTGTTAACTTCTACAGCACTTCAAAACTCTTTGTTCAATTCAGACAGCCCCTCCACCAGGAGATATGTTGAATGCCCCACCAAAGCGTTTGCATAGATGGGAACCTGGAGAGAAGAACTTCTGCCTGTGCGAACCACAGGAGCTGTTTTCAGTGTAAAGGGAGTAGTTAGCAGGCAAGCTCTTCATTTCACAAAGTGGCCCAGAGACATCCACAACTTGCCATTTCCTGTGTGGGATGTAGGTTTTGTGCATCTTGTTTGCTTGATTCTCTTTGGAAACTGGGTTATTAAGATGCCTGTCAGGATTTCAGTGACATTTGTAGAGAATGAGATAGTTAATTGCCTTTAGGTGTGTTTGTATTGTGTTGTGTCTTGTTTTTTTTCTTAACATCAGTGCTACAAACATGAAAAGCCAATAGTAATACAGAAGCCACTTGAAGTCAATCATGGTTGCTAGGAGAGTTGTGAATCAGGCAGGTGATTCTGAGTGCAGATGGGTGAATTATTTATTGCAAGAGTACCAAATCCACCCATAGATTCTGAGAGAGAGAAAATCTACCAACAATCAGAATATGCTCTGTCTCAGCAGGGCATACGTGACCTTCCTGGTGTCACTTTTAGCCAAACACAACACTAGGCTTGCTGGAATGAAGAATCCTGCACTGCTCCCTGAGTGGACTAAGGGGTGAAAGTGTAGATTTTTCCACAGGGAATGCAGTTCATTCTCCTGTAGGATGGAGTGAGTGGAGATTATAAACAGTTTCTATAACCTAACGGGACTCACTGTCTCATCACTGCTGTTACTAAATGGGTTTCTGGAGTCTTTGAAACATGAAAAGGTGAAATCCTTTGAGTGATTAATTACTGCTCTGCTTACTGAATTGATGCCAGCACCTGGAACACCAGAAATCTCTTTCTAACATTCCCACCCTACAGGCAGGTTATGGTTTATGAGGTCCTGCTCAGATACTTTTTATTGTTATTACCATACAGAGGAAGTTCAACATGATCATAATCAACACATAGGGTATGTGTGGCCCACTACAAGACAAGAGCCACACATACCCTAAATACTACCTTCCCAACCTGTGTGTATCCCATTGGCTTCTCCATTGTCAAATTCCTCACAATCATGTGATAGAAAGAAACGGTGATGCCAAACCCTCAGCTGGCTACTCTGTCACAAGCTTCAGTTTCCCAGAGCAGTTATAGAAGTTGCCAGTAGTAACAACCTTTTCACATCATGTCGGAATTACTGTACATTGCATTTGTGCTTCCCCCTCATTAAACCCCTGGATCCTGTGGGAATGTTCATATAGTTATAAAGATGTATTCTAGCAAAATATCTCTATGTTGTTCTATTGGTATTAGTCCTGCAATAACATTGGCAACTTTGGCACCTTTCTACACCGCTGTTATATAAATGATGATGATGATCTTACACCTAGAGAGGCTGGCTTTCCAAGAGCAGGACCTTGTGCACCAGAGGTTCATCTCTTTGTGTTCTTGGTTCCATGGCAAACCTGGGGATGAGTCAAAATTCCTTGGATGAGATATTTTGCCTCTAATCTTCCACTAGTGCTGATAGCTCCGGCAAGGATTGTTGGCCACTATCTCAATATAATGCAAACTCCCTCCCTTTTCTGCCACAAGGGGAACATGTTCCTTGTAGTCTTCCCAAATGTTTAAAAGTTGGCATTCAGTATTTCCTCACTGAATTTGATATTTTTAATTAACTTTGAAGATTCCCCACATCCCTTCTTGCAGAAATTAGGAGCAAGGGAGAGATCTCAGGATATTACTGTCTTTCTAGGTGCAGGAAAGTCATAGACATGCAACAAGTAGCATGTGATGGGAACATCACTGATTTCGCACTTCATTGAAAGCCTGCCAAAGACCAAAGGACATGTGCAGAGATGATCTAGAGGGTTAAATCTGCTCTCTCCACAAATAAAAAACCGCTGAATTAAATGGTATTATTATTGCTTTAAATGCAAACAGCTCTTTACTTACAAAATATTAGTTTTGACAGCCTGTTTAAATTTCCAAAACATCTGTGTCTGTAGCTCTTGGAAAACACTCCCTCCAGAGCTCATCTACCTCAGGCTCTGTCTGAAGCTGCCAACAACAGAAGGAAAGAAGCAATGCTTGTAACTGGGGCTGTATTTCTTAGGATTAAATACACTCACCAGTTCGTTATTCTGTTACAATTGTTCTCTTTATTTCTTAAGGGATCAGGGTTGTAGGATGCTCGTAGCGGGCAGTGTGAGAGGGAAGCTTGCTCTGCCATGACCCATGCTGTACCTATTTTTAGGATACAGAGCTACTTCAGTCTCTAGGGCTGCTGACATTACACATTTACCAGCCATAAACTGACTATGCAAATTTACCTGCCAAAAATGTGTGTGTGTGTGTGAAAGGCATAGACCAGTAGGCAACCTACATCTCCGCCCAGGTTCCGCTGGCAGAACCCAGGGAGCAGCCGCTGCTGGAGCAAAGCTCACCTTGAGCAGAGCAGCAAGGCTACAGATCCCATTCTGCCAGTGACCTGAAGCTGTGCAGGGTGGCCTCGAATAAGGCTTCTTTGGAACCCCAGCTGGAGCCCAAAAGTGCTCTCTCCAGTGGAGGGTGTTGGCAATATTGCTGTTTGCCTTCTCCCCAGGGGCCAATCCCTACACAAGCACAACTCCGTCTGTGATGATGAATAAATTCCTTCGTCTTTTCTGCTTACGATTAATGATGCCTTTCCCTCTTACTCACCTTGCACGGCACTGAGCATGCTGTCAGCACTTAACCAACTTAACTCAACACAAACATTTGCTTTACAGGTCTACTTGTGTCACTGACTTGTCTCATTTCTTCTTCCCTGGTCAGTGCTGACATGTCTCAGGTATGAGAATATTTCTATTGATGTTTTACAGCTTGTTGTCTGCTAAAGTGAATTTCTGATAGAGACTGGTGCCATTCCGTGTGAGAATGAATGTGGAGCACTATATCTGAGAGTGCCAGAGAACGGTGGGCTTAGTTTACATGGTATTTGGCTTCTCCCTTGTGGAACATGTTTGGGTGCCTGCCAACCTAATTAGGTGAAACTTGGCCAAGCAGTGGAACAGAGAGGAGGCCCCTTGTGGAGAGCTAGAATTGGATACTTCATTAGAATGCCTCTCTCCATCCCGCACACCTGCCTGCTTGTTTTACATTGGTAGTACAATCCTATTATGTGACCACCAGGGCAGCTCAATGGGATTAAACATATTGAGCATCCTCTTACACTGTGCGGACAGCCATTTCTTGTTCTTGGCTAGGAATCTTACTCACACAGTCTCTTAGCTCCTTACATTCACACCCACTTACAAGTGAGTCAGAATCTTGCTGATTCCTTAGGTGCGAAGTCACCCTTTTAAATGATTAGCCCTCAAAACACAAGGAATGCGAGGCCTTGTCCCGGATGCCTTCCCTCTGCCAGCAGTAGAGAGTGAGTGCTGCAATTCACTTTGGTCAATAAGCAAATCATTATGCAAACTGGTGTTTGACTATATACTACTTTCTAATCACTTTAATAGTTGAATTATATTCAGTGCTGCCAGAACATCCAAGTGTACTGCCTGCATTACATCAACTGCATAGCATCACCTCTGTTGTTATTACTTCTACATGGCAGAATAGATATGATAGGCCTTTTAGGCAATTATACCGTCGTTACCCAAAAGCTTGCCATCTAAAGTGGGGCACAATTCGACACATTCATACAATAGTAGGGCTAAGGGGAGTGAGTCGGGGAGTAAAAGCAATAAAATTGTGATAGCTTTAGTTGGTGATGAATTGACCACAGATGCTATGAGATTCTTCAGGATTGCCTGAGTGTCCTCTGCATGCTAGTGATCACATGCATCTGGTTTTTTTCTTATTGACTCATCTTTTCATTTAATTGGGTTTTGTGCAGCTAAATGTTTCAGAATGTTTCAGACTCTGGGGATGATTTAAGCAGCTGAGAAAAGGAAGGAATGTGCACCATCCCAAAACCCTTTTGAGGGAAGATCCATTAACCAATAAGTATAAAAACCTTCATTATTTTCTCTAATTATGACAGGAGCTACATGATTCAAGAGTTTAACTATGTTCTGACTCATATACTAACAGAATACAAATGTAAATACATCAATGGGCTACTAGCTTATGGTATTCAAAAGTAAACAGCTCAAAGTTATGGTCCCCACAGCAACTCCCCTACCTCTTCCTTTGTGTATATGCAACATTCAAGATTACTATGTGCAGTTTTAACTTTAGTGTTTTTGAAATATGTGCACAATCTGACTGTGCTGGGGTGCTGTTGGAACCATCTATTTAAATTAAATCACCATTAATGCTCCACTAATTTAAATTTGCATTTCTTTGGGGACGGGGGAATGCAAAAGGCAGAGAAAAGGGAAGGAGAGAAAACGATGGAAATGTCAATAAATCACCTCATGGTGATCATTACACTGCATAGGCATTGCAGTTTGGCGTGCTGTGTAGGGCCCAGTGCACTTATGGGAACAGCCCTTGGAACACTTCATATTGGAACGGGGCCCCTTCGGATGAGTTTTAAGGGAGCTGATGTGTTGTGCCTGGGCAGCTGTGACTGGCCGTTAAGAAAAGAGGAGACTGCATGTGCACAATACACTATTCTCACTCATTTACAACGTAATTTCATAAACATTTTTTTTTCCAAGCAAAGCCGTACTCCCCAACAAGGACAATGCACAGTCTAGGCCAACTCCAGCGTTTTAAAATTTAACTTGTTTCTGGGCTATCTGTGAAAAAAATGGCCTCTAAACACTTTTTTGAAAGTGTGAAAAACTGCCTTTTCCAGCTAGGATAAATAAAAATCAACCAGACAGATTTTATGCAAACTTTCTAAGATGCCTCATATTTGCAGTGACCCCAAGCATGAGAAATTTTAGCCCAAAATGTAATCTGAGAGGAAGTTATATGCTATGAAAAATAAGGGCTTAGAATGAAAATGTCTTCCAAGAATCACTCCTATAGAGAACTAGCTATCAAGAAAGAAGAATTAGAACAGAAGAGAGAACACAGTTTGAGCACAGCCACATGTCCATTGTCCTCCATCATTTTCTTCTATCTTTGTAACAGGAAAAGACAAGAAAAGGAGAAGAAAGAAAGAGAAAATTGCAGTCCTTTTTACAAAACAAAATATTGTTGATGAGGTTTTAAACTGAGCAGCAATGTGGGGAAGGCTGCGTCTGCTGGGAAAGTATTATTCTGAATGGGGATGTTTATTGACTTTGTGGTGATGAAAGTTCAATCTCTGAGCTAGGGGACGCAGGCGTTCACTCCAATTCACTTTCAAAGCAAAGCACTGGAGCCAAACACAACAAACCTAACAAGGGTTATTTTATTTCTTTGAAAGTTACATTGGTTCAACTATACATCAAAGTAAAGTTGTTTGTTCCAATTAACATTAAAAGAAAGCCCAAAAATTTCAGACAACAGCAGCCCTTCCAAATTTGCACATAAAGTCTCTCTCCTTATGAGTAACTCACCAACTATCTTTTATATTAGTAAAAAGTAAAAACTGTACACAGACCAGATCCAAAATTCAGCTGCTTTTATATATACTGTGTGACTGTCAGCAACTTGCTATTGGAGCAGGAAACCTACCTGCGATAAGCACTACCATCAGACTTTATCTCTAGCATTGCTGCCTTAAAGCACATTGTCAACATAAACCTTGCATCGCTCTCAACATACAAGTAATATCTAAAATGAATAGAGCTGAGAGATTAGAGAAAAAAAATCTTTTGTTTGTTTACTTTTTGTATTTGACAGAACTTTGCTTACAGTAACTTTCACTGTTTCCCCCTTTTAGCTACTTTCTTCACTGTTTGTGTGGGTCTCTCATACAGCAACAGAGAAGATAAAAACATTCGAATAATGATTAACTCAGGCAGATTGTATAAGGATGGGCAGATAGATCAGAGAAGAAACCTGCAAACTTTGCTTATTCACTCTTTACTGGAACATCCATTTCTAGAGACATAAAATATTTGTATGCTTGACAAGCTGCAACTGAAATTTGGTTCCATTAAAAAGGTACCAAATGATCTTGTGCTCGTGTCCTTCTAGCCCTTAAGCCTGCACAGGTAGCAAGTCCTAGACACAAGTGAGTGGAACTTCTCCAAAATCCAAAACCAAAATAATCCTGACATTCATTCTCTCTTAGCTTTCTTTCTTTGCTGCCTGCCAGCCCAAGGCTCTGAACATAGGGTCCATCGACATGCTGAGAGCAGTAATGATCTTTACAGGCCTTGGTGCCTTGCAAATGTTCTCTTTTATCACAGAAAAAGCCTCTGTCCCTACCAAGGGATGCCAGAGAAAGGCACCAGGGTAGCCCGCAGTGGCTGAAAACATAAGGTACATTATTTTCCGTTGCCTCCTCTAAACAATATGCAATTTGAATGTGGATTATTCAAACCATATTAATTGTCCAAACCTTGCCCAGCAGTTTGAAGTGACTTTTGGGACTCACTAGAGCTGCGGATGAGCCTCATTTCTACACTGAGCTGAACAATCTTGCCATCCCTAGCTCTGAACATTTCAAACAGAAACTTTTCAAACCCTAAGAAGAGCAGCTTGGCTGACAAGAAACACATGTGCAGGGCCAAACACATGGAATGCATTTTGTTCTGAAGAGCCAACACTTGATGTGTCTGAGACCGAAGACCATAGTTGTGCACACCTTAGTGGTACCACACATGGTAAACTGCTGCTCAGTTCTCATGTATCTATTGCTCTGCCTTATACTTGTTTTACTAATCTGGAATAGTAATATATTTTTGGTGTAATCAGCATATCCGAGTGTTATTCTGGGGGCACTCTACTGGAAGAATGACACCCCAAGATCCACTGCCTCTTCATAGCATTATCTTTGCAAATGCAAAGTATTGTAAAGCAAGTGATTACTCTAATGGGAAGTAATGCAAGGCTTTCATTAGCATGGTAACAGACACAATGTGAGGAAGGACAGAGACCCCTGAAGTCTTGAGATTATTAAACATCAAGAGAGAGTACACTTTTGATTTCTAAATAATTCATTTTGAGTTCAAGTTTTTCAGTTTGTGTTTTGAGAGGGAGCGGATGTTGAGGAGGGAAGGGGAAAAAATGCTCTCACCCTTTACAGTAGGGACCTGGCATATTGCCATCTCCAAAAACAGGACAAAATGTTAGACTATGCTGCAACTAGTTCAATGTTCTTTAATGGAAATTATTTTTTTTATATACCGTTTCTCCAATAAGACTGCATAAATTAATTATACGGTGAATTGTTTTCTTCTGCACTTCATCCTTTTCTACAAGGTCCCTGCACAAATGTAGTATTTGTATTATTCCATACATTTGTAATATAAAGAAACATATCATATGTATATAAATACACATACACATATGTTGCTTACCAATAGCACTGCTACACTCATTTCCCATATTAACTCACCAGTGCCCTCTAAGATTTTGTATTTAGTTAGTTTGTTTCATCCAAAGATCTCAAATCATTTTGCAAACTTTAATATTTATTGTCCTCATCACTGGGATAAGGAATTTAGGCATAGAAACATATAGCGAACTCCCAGCGATCACACAGCAAGTTGTAGCAGAACCTGGACCAAAATTCAGATTTTCATAAGAGTATCAGAACGGACGTACTGAGCCAGACCAAAAGTCCATCCAGCCCAGTATCCTGTCTACTGACAGTGGCCAATGCCAGGTGCCCTGGAGTGAGTGAACCTAACAGGTAGTGACTGAGTGATCTCTCTCCTGCCATCCATCACCCCTCACCCCTCTGATAAACAGAGGCTGGGGATACCATTCCTTACCCATTCAGAACCCTCCTGTTCAGATTCCTATTTCTGTGCTTGAACCACTAGACATGCTGACTTCCATGGATTACATCATATAACTGTTCAGAGTCCTAGCTGTGTGAACTCATGTGTGTGAACCCACCCACGATGTGGATTACATCATATCACTGTTATCATATTACATCATATCACTGTTCAGAGTGGTAGCTGTGTGAACCCACCCACTGTGTGAACCCACATGTATGTTACAATATTTCTCCCCTAGATCAGCACAAGGAGAGCAGAGAACTCCATTATTTTAAAATATGACTGTACTCAACAAAGAGTTAACCAAAAGGAGCTGTTTTAGTTCACATTCTTAGCTCCATCTCTGGGAAGCTTTTCTGGGATTTCAGTGAGTCCCTTTTGCTTGTAATTAATTCCTTTGTGCCTTAAAATATGGCAAAATAAAGTCTTGCACAAGTCTGCAATTAGAATCACAGAATCATAGAATATCAGGGTTGGAAGGGACCTCAGGAGGTATCTAGTCCAACCACTCGCTCAAAGCAGGACCAACCCCAACTAAATCATCCCAGCCAGGGCTTAGTCAAGCCTGACCTTAAAAACCTCTAAGGAAGGAGGTTCTACCACCTCCCTAGATAAGCCATTCCAGTGCTTGAGGTGGGTCCATGTGTTTGAGGTTTTACCAAAGTGTTTATGAACACATCAGCCACAAGCTCAATATTTCCCTGAAATAGTTTTGTTTTAATGGGAATTAAAGATTATTTTTCTGCTACTTGAATATAGTGTAGCTTGAGACTAAGTCCAACCATAAGGGTTACCTTACAAGTGTCTGTTGTATATGTAGCACCTCCTCTCCACCTGGTTACCTCCTTTAATGCCAATGTGCTTACAGGTTTTGATGGACAGGTCTGGGTTCTTTTGGATCATGCCACCCACTCAGCAGGGTGTATCTTTTTTCCTATGAAATTATTTTGCAGTGCCTCCCTCCTGCCCCCATTCCTTCCTGGCAGGGTCTCCAAGGCAGCTTGTGCAGAAAATTCTAACTACAGGGTAATCCCCACTTACTTGCCAGATAATTGGAGACTGCCAAGAAATAACACAAACACAATAATTATACAAATACAACATAACAGGGTAAACCACTATTTTTAGGATCACCAGGGCCCACACTGATAATACCTGTGACTTGATGTAGCAAATGTAAAATTAGTGTCCCACTGGTACGCATACTTTGCTGGGATCTACAACCACAAAATTCTTTTCTGCAGCCATGTAGTGGTGTGGCTGACTGGGTTCAGTACAGCCCAAAGGACTCTCAGATGGGAGAACGTGGTAAATCCCTTCACAGGTGTAATATGCAGCAGGTTATAAAATCCTCAGATGCTCACTCCCTGGCTTGAGGACACAGTTCAGGGAGTTGGGGGTCCCCAAAACAAATTACCTAACTAAAAGATGGTGTACTCACAAACTCCATGAATGATCCTCAGTTTCGAAGATATCTGGACTCCTCAGTCACGGCCAAGGGGCTGCTCTCTGCTGGCAGGATCCTCCACAGGCAGTAATCAGGCTACATCGGTTCCAGGATTTCCCCTCTCCACAAAGGGATGCAGGGCTCAAGGTGTAGCTTACACAATAAAACTGACCTCCAAACTGAGGCCTCCCAGCCCAGTGTCCAGACACACTCCCAGCAGGCAGCCGCCCTGGACCAGCAGCCAGAGCAGAGCGGACCCTATGGGGACTGGTCTCACCTAGGGAGCTGCGGGTGGCGGGGGGGTGAACTCAGCCCAGCTGGGGAAGTTTCCCAGCAAACTCTACAAACTGGGAGTCATCAGGGGAGAGGAACGGGCCCAGCTGAGGGATCTGCTGTCAGACTCCTAGAGGCCAGTTCTCAGGGGAAACCCAGCCTGCAGGCCTGGGACCCCCCAGCTGCCCACACAGCCAGTCCTGCCCTGGCTGGCTCCAAACTGGCTCCGCCCCTTTTCTCAACTCCCAGGAGGGGCCTCTCCCTGCCTATTGGTTGCCGGGCAGACTCTGAGTCCGCCATGGCTGCCCCCCCCCAGGAATCACTGGCTGTGATGTGATTAGCTGGTTAGTTTGACACTAACGCTGTGGAGTCCTGACTCCAGACCTGGCATCAGGGGGTGTTGTGTGTTCCAGTGCCGGGGGTATGAATTAGCTTTTTAGGCAGGCTGAGCCCAAACAGTTCTTTTAAACAGTACAGGAGTGTGACGGGGACACCCCCACATCATGAGCGCCTCCTGTTGGCTGTTACCCTCCTCAGGCAGGTCTCCCGTCGCTCTGGCCGAGTCACACACAGCGTCATGCCATGACAGAACCCCTTCTGGGGCAACAAAGGGCCCTTGGTATCCTCAGCCCCTTCTGGCTCTGCCCCGGTGTAGAGCAGTGCCCCCGCGGTGTTGTCACTGGAGACTCTTCAAGGCCTGCACTTCACTTGGGCCTGCTTTCTACTCACACAAAACCAAACACCCCGCCCCTGCCCCAAGGTCCTGCCCCTGCCCATCTTCTGGTTTTCCCTTTGCACCAGGAACTGAGCTGCTCAGGCCTGTTTAACTGGGCCTGCTGCACTGTGAACAGCTCTTTCCCTGTAGCCTCTCTAGGCAGGCCTGGAGGACCCACCTTTACTGCTCCTGTTCTCAAGCAGGAGGTAAGGGCACCATTGGGGCTACAGCTGGGGACCCCAAAAGGCCCAGTACACCCTGTCACAAGGAGCCCGTCCCAAAATGAAATATCCATTCACAGGATTAGTTTGTGAGGACCATGGGAAAGAGGCAAATAATGTGCCACACCACATGAAATAGCATTATACTCAGTTTGCTAAGCATTGTGTATTGCAAGCACTCGCCTTCCCACAAAGATCGAGCGGAAAACATTCAACAATACCATCTCATTTGAACATATAACAGTAAGAATTTCTATTTTATTAACACACAAAATCTCAAAGATCCCATGACAACGCTATCCCCTGCCTTCATTTGTGAATGGGGAAGAAATATCACACATCTTTGAAGTCTGTCCCTGAACTGCAACATTCGCTTCCCTTCTGTGTAAGGACAGTTGGCATTTTCAGTCCAGTTTTCATAACTCGCAGCTATAGATAGTCCCTTTCCCCGGGGAGCGGGTGAGATGAACTGGGTGGAATGAATCTTTTGGGGACTTGGTTAACCCTTTACAGTTCTGCTGTTTGCACTGGAGGATTTCACACCGTTTCCATCCGGGATCATTAAAAATCTACCCAACCATCTGTATCAGAGCGATTTCTGCTTCTGTTCTTCTTTTTGGAATTAGAAGGGTTTGGGGGTCTCTGTAGATTGAGGAGAAGTTAGAAACGATCTTTGGATTTTTTTTCCCCAAAGAATGCAGTCTAAAGTCAGAATCTGCTCTCTGCTCTGCACCCACTTTCGACAATAAAGTTGTTTGTTCCTATGGTACTATATGGGCAAGTCTTACACAAAATTATTTTCCAGTAATAGTTTTGGGATCTATTAAAACATATGTATTAATTCATTATCCAGTCTTTCATGCAGACCTATATGTCATCCTCATCACCCTGTACTTTATATAGGACAAGTGCACAAAAAATGCTTTCAGTTCTTTCCCCGACAGCTGCAATCTGCAAGAAAGATTAAAACAAACCAACCAACCATTAACCTTCCAAAGGCCAAAGTGCCCGAGGGCAAATAGAGGAAGCCGAGTGTAAGGATGCGCAAGACATTGTGACGGTGGAATGCTAAGGGCGCTCTCATCCTCGACTCCAGGAAAGGAAGGGGTGCTCACACACACCCCCACTCCTGGGAAGGAAAGGGTGCTCACCCCCCCCCCCCAACTCCTGGGAAGGAAAGGGTGCTCACCCCCCCGCCCCACTCCCGGGAAGGAAAGGGTGCTGACCCCCCCCCCCCACTCCTGGGAAGGAAAGGGTACTTTTGGCCACTGTTATCAGTCTTTGCCCTGTTATCGCATATTTCCCATGCTGAACTTGGCTCTCACAGTTTGCTTGCCTTGAAATGAAACACCTGCATACTAACAAGACAGAAACAAGGTATTAGTTATTCATGAGGTATGCATGAGATGCAAATGTTCCTGTTATTTCTTTGCCTGTGTGCCCACACGCAGTGGGCTTCTTCCCCGGGCATTGCTCCGATGCGTCGGGTCTCCATCTAGGTGACAGCAGCGAAAGGGAGCCCCCCGCTGCGGGTGTGTCACTTTGCCTTCAATAAACTCACTACTTCTATTCAACAGCTGTTTGTGTGCATCGCTCCTATGGGACACAAAAGTACCCTGCAACACCGAGTGAAAGAAGTGAGATTTTGGAGAGCAGGTTTCCCTTAACTACCTAGAAAACTGTAATTTTTTAAGGGTAAGAGATTGTTTATTCTGCATATTAATTAAAACCAATTAAACATACAGGAATTTTAGCTGAACAATGTTCTTCAGAAACGTAAATAATTTACATTTTTCCCCCACTCCTATAGGATTGCAGTTTACTCTCATGTAACATACCCTTTTGTGCTTGGCCTCTGGCCACTCAGTTTTGCTTAAGGATCATTTCTCAATAGCTGCAACTCACATTTGATTCTGGCTATTTATTATTACTTCCACTTAACATTATTGACTTTGCACCAAATCCTGTAAATCTTCCTCCTCGCGCCTGCTGCTTCTTTGCTTCTCAGACTGACACCTTGGTTAGTAACCCTCAGCAGATTCTGTGACACTTAGCATGTGTGTAAATAGAATATTGCATGAGCACTGACTCACTGAGGCTTGGCAATTAGCTATTCCAGAGGTGGTCCTGTCTAAACTGACAGCATTCTCTATGTAACAGAATCATTGCTAGCAATACCCCAAGTGGCAATGGCAGCTTCTGAGGTAGAAATCTGGCACCAGGCATGGACTGACAGAACCTGTATTGGAGAGATGCTGGCTCCAGGCTCATGTGACATCCATTACATGCAGAGGATCATTACTGTATATAAGGATCAGCAGTACACATTAAGGCAGAGGAGGAAAAATAGACAGACACTCTGGAAAGCCTGCTATGACTCCAGCAATGGAATACCGTATGGTCATTTGCCCTAACTGTGCTGCTCTGCCTTCCCAGAATTCTCCTTGTGAAAGGGCAATCGCAGCAACACCAAGGGGTATAAATCAGCCCACAATCTAGTCATTCAGAAAAATTCAAGACACAGCTACTTGTGAAATTATTCATTTTTAATCATAATCTGCACTGGGTATCAGGTAGGATGGTGGCTTCTCAAATCCTGGTGAGTAGTGAGACACACAGTAATTTGCACAGCTATACTGAGATATAAGTTTAGAATGTTTAGAATTGCTGAGGAAGAGACAGTTGTAGATTTATGGTATTTATTTATTACCCCATAATTTTGCCAAAAACAACAGATTTCCTTCAGAGGTGCTGAGGTAAAGCGATAGCAGAAAAGGTATTTTACAAACACTGTCTGTGTTTCTGAGAGGAAATTGTGCCAGTTTTGTTTTGTTTTTTTTAATATAAGAAAAGTGCCTGCAAGATGTTTATTTTTGAGCTGACTTGGATTGCTTTTCTGGCTTTCCTTCAATGAGGTTCAAAACAGCAGTCAGTCAACGAACAGTTTTGCTGTTTGCAATTCTGAATATAAAAGTGAGTGAGTTCTGCTGTTATTTAGTACGCTATTAGAAGGGGTGCAATAGTATTGTCTCCTGTGTCCCACAGGGTTTGGCCTTACACACAGATTGTACATTGACTGATAGTGGCTAGTTTAGACATACCCAGAGTGATCTGTTATGTTCTCATGACAGTGGCAATCCCAAATTGGATTTGATCCAGTATCACAGTGGGAAAAAGTACTACAATCAACAGCACTCCTGAGGGATGTACTTGTGGTATTTATGTAATAAAAGGAAAGTTTACAGGAAAATGTTCCAAGAAGATACACATCATGCTGTGATTGTATTACAGAGAGAACACCCAACTACTTTACCGTGCTCAGAGGGAAAGAAACATTAAGCAAGAGGGACAGACCAAAAAGCAGGGATACCAATGACCCCATGTACCATGTCTATTATCCATTAAGCACCAGCTGTGCACAAAAGTCATATATGACGAAAGTCCCTGCTGGGGGAGGGGAGAGAGAGAGAGAGAGAGAGAGAGAGAAGGAGAGAGAGACTAGGAGACCAGAGGAAGGAGTTACCTTGTGCTCATCACCTTTATAGCTCAATGCCCAAATTGGGGGAGCAGGCATACCAAGACTGGCACTAGAGAAAAATGTGTGTAGAGAGGGCTTTGGAGAGAGAATAAGTTCAATTTGAGCCGTGTTAAGTGAGTAAAGCGTTGTTCACCCAAGATGATGTGTCAGAGAGACTATTAGACATGCAGGTCAGAGCAGAGGGGGCCTTGCAGAGAGGTAGATTTGTGAGTCATCAGCACAGACATGAGAGTGCATGAGGTCACCAAGAGTAAAGATGTAAAGCAAGAAGAGAAGGAGGCCAAAAGCACAGCTCTGAGGGAACCCACAGAGGATGAGAGAGCAGAGGACAAGGAGCCACCACAGGAGATTTGGAAGGTAGTGTGAAGTTGCTGTCACAGAGCACCCACTTGTGGTGAGACTGGGACTTCCAGTAACTGCCTTGAACTCCTCCTCCAATAGTCTGCTACCCTTGACTTAGCCCTCCAGCCAGGTCATACTGTAGTTTCACCACTCGCAGGGTATCAGAGTCCCAAATAAATAATGGCAATCTACACAACCTCTTCCACCTGTCCTGGGCTCCTCTTCAGTCTTAGGGGGTCTTCCAGGACAATGGCTCATAGGACTTTCCCCGGGAGCCCCACAGCAAAACTCAAAAACAGAAGAAAATACAAACCAAGCAAGTTCTGCCCATACTGAGCTTGAGCCTTTAGATCAGTGGTGTCCAATAGAAATTTGATGCTAGCCACACTTGTGGTTTAGAATTGTTCTTATTAGCCACACTATAAAAAAGCCACATGCATTAGCCACAATTCAATAGCCTGTTAGCCACACGTGGTATTGGACACTGCTGCTTTAGTCCATCTCAGGTTCTCCTCAGTTCTCCGTTCTTCTGCAGAATGCTGACTCACAAGGCTGCCTCCCTGGGGTCTTGCCCCTTTTCCAAGATCTGGCACAGGAGGTAAAACCATTCCTGTAGCTTTTCCCAGCATGCTCCTCTCCCTCCACCTGGTTTCTGTCAGGCCCTTCCCACAGCTTAGGAACTCCAGTCTGCCTCCCACAACTGCTCTGAATTCCTTCCTGTTCACTCCTCCCTGAGCCTGAGACAAGCTCCAGCTATAATAAAGTAGGACTAATATAGTACTTGGGCTCTAGTTAACCCCTTTGTGGCCAGCGTAGACTTATACATCCTATCACACACAGTCAGAAGGGCAGGATCCTTATGAGCAAGCACATTACAGGGAAGCAATGGAAATGCAGGACACACAGGTATCCAAAGGATGGAGGGAGGATGCCATTTAGGCCTCAGATGTATGTCTGAGCCAGGGACCTCCTGAATCACCTCCTCATTTCTAACCTCTGCCGCTCTCTGCATTCCCTGAGCTACACCTACAGACTCTGGCTCGGAGGCTGCTGTCGTTCCAGACGTAGGGCAATGTAAATGAGATCAGTCTGGCCTTTTGCGAGTTATTGGGAATGCACCTGACCACATCTCAATGATGCTGGTGAATTTAATCTAGACAGCTGGCCCTTAATCCTGTTCCAGGAATTCTGTAATGATGCTAATGGCTCCTCTAGTGTCACAGACATTCCAGCAGGCAAAGTTGGCACTAATGCCTGACTGAGGCATTAGTGAGGAGATAGAAATTTCAGAGGTTACATTTCCTTGAAAATGTACAACAGGAACCAGTGCAATTACTTCTATACAGAAGAAAGATAGGTGAGACACACCAGGGCTAGAGAGACAGCTGCATGGGCCAGGCTCTAAGAGAGCATGAAGATAAGTGTAACCCTTCTGCCCATCAGAGTTGGCAGCAACAAGGGCCGGGTTCAGTATCCAGGGGTTCCATTCCAATAGCACAATACAAAAACCGGCTCGAGCCCCCACCCAGTGACCTGGGACAACCATATACCACCCCTCTGGGCGTCTGTAAGAGACAATACTTCCCCTCTCGCAAGCACAGAGTCTGAGTGTACCAAAGCCTTTTAATAACAGGGAGAAACTATGTGGCATTATATTGGGGAAACACCACAAACAAGGTTAATAAACCAGACCATGAACCAGAAGCCCCCCTCCCAGCAAATAGGCCGTGGCCTTCCCTTTGGCTCTTGAGTTCCACCACCCCAAAAAGTCACTCAATAGTCCCAAAAGTCCAACAGCCCAAGAGTCTCTGTCCTTGGTCCGTGCAGAGTTCAAAAGTCAATTGGCAGAGTCTTACCTCCAGCCTGGGTGGAGATGGAGGGTAGGGCACGGGGCACCTTACGTGGTCCGAGGCCGACTGCGCCGCCTCTCCGTGAGGTTCCGCTGCAGCTCTCACCGCAATCGGCTCTGCTCCGCTCCACTGGCTGTCCTACAAACCGCTCTGCCCGTTGATCCGCTAGCTGCTCTGCTAGGTGACAGACAGACAGCTCTGCCGCGCCGGTCACTCTGCCCGCAGCACCCACGCCTCTGCTAGGTGACAGACAGACAGCTCTGCCACGCCGGTCACTCTGCCCGCAGCACCAACGCCTCCGCTAGTCGACAGACAGCTCTGCTGCACCAGTCACTCCGCTAGCCGTCCTGCTAGCCGACACACAGACTGCTCTGCTGCACCAGCCACTCTGCACTTTTTCCAGGTCCCCCCTACTTAAGACAGTGCTCAGTGATTTCTTTAGCTCTTAGGTGATTTCAGCTCTTAAGTGATTTCAGCTCACAGTAGGGGAGCCTTAGTGCAGGTGCATCAGTGAGCCCAAAGCAATTGTCAGCTCAGCAGCCTGGAACCTGGCTCCTAATGGAAGCAAAATTCAATTCTGACATTCCACAGTGGAGAGAGGCAGAGTGCAATAGGCCTGGGAGGCCCTCAGACAGAGCCCTCACCAAAAGGTATAGGTCTGTCCATCACCTCTCTCAATCTCACAGTGTTCTGAAAACGCATGGCCCTTGCCCAGTGAGTGCTACCTAGATGATGGCGAGTCTCTCCATCATAACACGGGCCAAGTACATGTCCATAGTCCTTCATTCACATAATCACAGTAACATCACTTTATCATTCCTGCCCCAATAACATAGAAACTGGGGCTCCCTCATCAGCCGAAGTGGCCATGTGGGCTGCTGTGGGCTCAGGCTAGGCGCAGTGGGTGTGTCTATGCAAATTGATTGGCCCCAGACTTATTTTGCAAGGCTCACTGCAATTCCCATAGTTCGCCACCAGATGTCAGAATATATCTCATTCCTGACACTGCTTACATAAGAAGCCACACAGGATAGTGTTAGTCACTCGAAAGGAACCTCTCACTTTTGTGCTCCCCCATTCCGATCTCCTTCCACTCCTCCTCTGCTGTAACTCACCTCCTCACATCTTTCCCTTCCCTCTTCCTGACACTTTCTGTTTTCCCCTCGTTAGAGCCCCTTTCCATCTTACCCCCCATTCTATTTTGCAGGGATATTTAAAAGCAGCTTCTTGTTCTCTTCCCTAGCTGTCATTTCCCCATTCTGCTTTAGGCTAAAGTCCCTGGGCCTGATCTTATGTAGACAGTAGTACACATTAGCAATCACTGCGCCGAAACCAATGAAATTACACCAGCGTACAACTGCCCACAAGCTCGGAAGCAGGCTCACGCATGCTAACTCTTTAAAGCAATTTCACTCTCTCAGAAATGCTCCATGTTGCTTGAAGGCTGCTATGCAAAAACACATTGTATGATATGTATTTTAACCCTTTTCTTCATCTGTGCTTTTGGCTGTATGCCTACAACTGAAGGTACAATTAGCAGCTCAGGCAGACATACATGTAGTAGCTTTAATCTAGATAGCGTGGCTAAAAATAGTGGAGAGGCATGGTGGCAAGAGCAGGCCGTATAAGCCTGCCCAGAATGGGGGCACGTACTTGCATTGCTAGACTGTACTGCTGCGGCTTCACTACTAATTTAACTGTGCTAGCTAGATTAAAACTAGCATGGGTATGCCTGCCAGAGTTGCAATCACACCTTTCACTGCAGTGTAAACACACCCTTAGTAATGTTTATCACACCTATGACCACAATAGCAAGGCACAGATAACATAAATCCACAACATGCACACATACCGCACTATAGCCCATGGTGCAGTGGTATATAAGTGAAAATGTACTTAGGGCTTCAGTTGCAATCAATTAATCCTCTGTCCTTTTTAGTTGTATTCATGTATGGGTCTCTTCCCTCATTTCTCTTCAGGGAGAGAGTGATCCATGTATTCAGTTATCTGATAACTCATTATTTCAATTACATTAGTCCTATCCCTCGGTGAAGTGAAGAAAATCTCTTTTGTTCAGGGCCTTGCTTAAAGGTCTTCCTAACCTAGGTTTTCCTAAGATGAAATCCTTTGCAGACTGATAGTTTCTAACCTGCCACAAATCTGAAGTAAGGCTGCACAAAGTAAAACTGTACAGTATTGCAGTAATATGAGAACTATATTAGTTATTTCCATTAATATCTGCTGTTATTGAGAACAGAAGGTCCATTGTAAACTAGAGTCTAATCAACAGTGAAATACAGAGATAGAGAAGACTTATTGTTTCTTAAATGAACATGTCCAATTTTATGTTTATTCTCAGATGTTTAAATTCAGTTCACTTCTGAGTCAAAGGTCATTCTGAAATTCTTTGTATTTATTTTCACAGTGTAATGGAATAATCAGAATGTGCTGGTGTTTCTGTGTGATAAATTATGTTAACTTACATTACAAACAATGTCTTAGATTTATCAGAGATGAATTTTGAAGGAATAATACCACAAAGCTGAAAACCCTTTTCCAGTAAATACTATGAATGTATATAGAATTTGGCCTAAGGCTGAGGCAATGAGTATCTGGCCCGTGGGCAGGAAGTTTTGTGAAAGTGAAAGAAAAGGAAAATAAAACTGAGGTAACAAAGAAAGGCCTTTAGAGCCAACAGCAGCAAGAACCAGAACCTCTCTCTGCTTGCTGCAGAAAGTTAGACACTTCCTTTGGGCTGTCAGGCCTCAGTCCAGCAAAGCTGCTTGACTTTTAGCACATGGATAGAGCCATTAAGATACAATGAAATCTGATTCATTCCTTGTCCTCTCAGGAATGTAGAAATTGCCAGGCCTGATCTGACCAGAACTCCACCTGGCTCAGCATCCACCTGGAGACTAGCAGCATCTGCTTCAGAGGAAGGTGCAAGAAAGATTGCATTAGCAATGATGGAATTACCTGTCCACAGGGAAAGTTTCTTCCAAACCCCAGTTAGTTAGAGCCTGGTCATGCCCTGAGGTAGAAGGAATGAGATCCCTTCCAACACTATTGTTTGTTTAGCATTAACATTTACTAGTACGACTCTGGATAAATCTTTGTCAATATAAAGATGTAATCCCTTTTTGAATCTTGCAGCAAGCAGTTCCACTGGCTGTGTGTTATGTGAAAAGGCATTTCCTGTCATCCCTATGAAATTTATTTCCTTTCAGTTTCATTAAATGTTCCCCATGACTGTCCTCAACACAATTCATCATAATCAAATAGTAACTTACATAAGAACTTCTTCTTCATGGCTGCGGCCCCTTTTCTTGTAGCACAGAATAAGATTAGAAGCTAAGAGGATTTTCTTCATGAAGCTCTAGAAACTGAGTACATGGTTAGTGTGAATCAAGAATACCTCCACAGGCTGCTTCTCAAACCTTCTTGGTAAGAATTGTATAAGGACACAGAACTCAATGACTACTGAAGTAAAATTTCTAAATAAGAATAGTAGATTCCAGCAGCTCCCATATTCTATCGTAGATACATGAATGAATAAAAGCTTGAAGGGGATTTATTACCAAAGCATGTGTCTAAATGAGATTTTGTACTCACAGACACATTTCTCTAGGCAAAATTATGTTTTAATTAAAGACATTCATCACATTTCCAGAGTGTGTGTTTTATGCATCGTTAGCAGCCTTTCAGAGGAAGCCTAGGGATCAGCTTTTTTTCCTCATAAAAGCTTTTCTGGGGCTGCACAGCTGAGGCCCCCACATTATATAAACAGAGAGGACCATGAGACATGAGTGAACTGCCCACTTAGAGGGAATCAATTATAGGACATTTTTTCTGGAGTAAACACAATCACTTTAAGTTAAACAATAACGTACATGTCAAAAGAAAATGAATAAAATGTCTGTGAGTCTGCTTAGAAACACTGTGTCCTCTGAGCAGAAAGAGGAAATTTAAATCCTCTGAAACATACAGCTAATCTGCTGTGTTTTACAACTAACATGTCAAAAATGGCTTAGAGGCCATGCAGCGAAGAGGGTTTGTAATGGATGGAACATCACAAATGTTAGGATTCAGTGAGAGTGTAACACCAAGTCAGCAGGCGGGATCAAATCTGAGACCTCAGAAACTTAGTGTATGAGCCTCTAATGTATGAGCTTAAAGCCACGTGGCCCTAGATAAGGCTGCAGTAGACTCATTAATCTCTAAACAAAATGAGGAATGCATGTGGCACCTTAGAAACTAGCCAGTTCATTTCAGCGTAAGCTTTTGTGGGTTCTAGTCCACTTCACTGGATGCATAGAATCTATGCAGCCGATGAAGTGGGCTATGGCCCACGAAAGCTTATGCTGAAATAAATTGGTTAGTCTCTAAGGTGCCCCATGCATTCCTCGTTTTGTTTACGGATACAGACTAACAGGGCTGCTAATCTTGAATTAATCTCTAAATGATCTCAGTGTCACTAGGAGGGACAACACACCACACCTAGCAAATATGGGGGTTACAAGAGCATATGCCTGAGCACAAAGAATAATTTATTATTTGCTAAGTGGTCTTAGACACACATCCCCAGAATCTATTACCAGGTGGCCTCATAGTAAGTGGTACACAGGAACAAGTCTAAAATACTAGAAAGCCCACTGCTAATTACATTAATATGAAGAAAGGCCTGATGGGAAAAATATCATAACTGACAGGTGCTCATCATCTGCACTAAATATGTTGCAGACTCTACTGAATGATCTTACCTAAAAAGAGTGTAAATAGGAATTAAGCCCCACTGCCTTTAAAATAAAATAAAATAAAAAAATTAAAGGACGGCACCTTCAGTTTTTAGCAGCAAAGCTCTGCACAAAATTTGTAAGAAGGGAAGTAAATTTCACCCTGCATAATCTGGAAAATCAGGTGAGAATAAAGGTATTAATTGAAAGTGACATTTCTGACTTTGCTGGTGGACTTCTTGCTGAAAAATGACATATGCCTCCAGGAATGGTTGCTCAGTGCCCGGTTTTTATCCTGCATTAAAAATCAGAAAAAGTACTTCATTGCACAATATTGAATGCTTTATTTCAATATTACACAGTAATGTTCTTCCTCTGATTGCTGATCTCATTTTATAGCTAGATCTAGAGTGGCTTGCCTAAGGAATTGTGCCTCAGAGATAGAGTAAGAAATTAGAAGTTTGGACTCCTAGATTCTAGTCCAGCTTTGGCTTGCCATTTGATACAGGCATGGCTTGGTGCCTTCGTGTACTCCTTATGAATTATTAGCTCAATTTTATACCTAAATCAAAATGGGTGGGTCAGAATTAAAATGTGTACAGTACTTCGAGATCCTCAGATGAACGATGTCATAGAAGTACCAGTATTCTTATCTTATTAATCAGATCTCTGATATTTTACTCTTCCTATTCTGACCACTCTTTTCAGTCCTCTTTCATTACTCTATTATTTAAATCATCTTTTGTTCTGGTTCTCTATTAATTTTTTGACTGAAAAGCATGCTTGGTCTTGGCCTCTGAAAACAGTTGACAATGTTTGTATTCACATGCTCTTACAACATAAAGCTACAGCATCTGCACTGCATTTACATATTAAATTAATACAATTCAGAAGATTACCCTGCAAAATTCCCAACAGAGAATCAGCCAAAGTTCTCTTTGACGTCTGTATATTTCATTTAGCATTCTCATTTATTTTTCTTGAATACTTTGACAATGTTTTCTTGTTGTCTGTGGGTTCATTGTTCTGCTCACGTATTCTCCAAAGAGGGAAAGGATGGTATTACTACGCTCTGCATAAGGACACATCACTTGGTTGTGAGGATTATTTCACTATTCTTTATTTCTTTTCTGTTTCCTTTCCTGGATTTTTGGATCCTTGAGGTACGTAGCATAGTGGATTCAGTGGACTCCTGTTCCTCTTACTCCAGCTCTTCTAGGTGAAGCCATAGAAACGTTTTCACTAACTCAGAAAGTAAACAGGAAGTTAGAGGGTTCTGCTTAAGAAGATATTGTGCCCAAATGTTGCATTTGCTGGTAGACACTGCGAGGTTTACATTCGGAGATCATAGAAACATGCTTACACTGAATCTAATCCAGTCATGTGGGAAATCTGAGCTGTGTGACCTTGATACTAGCATTGTCACAGTGCAGGGCTCCCAACCACACCAGGCTGTATTTTATTTCACCTGTGTGCATCTAAAGGCAAAACAGGGGCAAAGTGCAAATGGTGCTGCTTTGACATACATCTGTTTTTGAAAGAACACTCCACTCAATTGAAAACATTTTCATCTTTTTCTTCCATTTGATCTCTCTTTTCAACATATTTTTTGTATTACTTCTGGCATTTCACTTCCATCTGGTTTCAACTTTTGATTAGAAACTTCAGGTTCAACTTTAGCAGTTTTATGCAGAGAAGTAGGGCTCTCATAGCAATTTTATCCCATAAGCAATTTAGTGCAGTGCTGGAGTTCCCAATAACATTCCACTGCATACACGGGAGGGGATGTCCTTAGCAGCACAGTCTGCTATATTATATATTAAATTATACACATATACACAGGGCAAGAAGTCGCGGATAATACTGCTAAACGTTCCTAGGAGAGGCTCCTCAATTATCGAATACAGACAGAACGTAGAAGACAAGGAGACTCTGATTGTTGAGTTGTATTTACATGGAACATTTGTGCTGCTAAGATAACAGTCATCCAAATATAGTCACAGAAAAGCTGCAAACTGATAGGTATATCTCCAAAGAAACTATACACCTGCACATACAATTCCAATAGATACAGTGAAAATAGACAGACACAGGAGTCAAGTGCTTAGAATATCAGGATTCAATTTAGGAGTCGCTATGGAATCACCACAGGAGAATGTGCCCCAAATATTTAAATTGTTCAACAACAGTAAAAGAGAAAGCTGTGTGTGAAGCGATGAGCACAGATCACTTGAGGCCCCATGTGCCTGTCCTTGCACAGCATGGAGAGCAGCAGATGGGAATAAATCATGTGCCCTAGGGCCAGGGAAGAGAGAAGATAGATGCATTCACACACACACCTCAAAGCAGCCACCACCAGCTGTTCTATCCCACCTATACACGTGGGAAGAGACATTCAGACGACACTTATGGTTCATTTCCAAACGTACGTTTTGAAAAGTTCTAAAGCGAAGGGTAACAAGGCTTCGTGAACTGAGGTCACTGAAAGGAAACCTGGGGCCTCTGCTTAGGCTGAAGAAGTGCCAGGCACTACGGGAATTTATGAAGAGATTAGTTAGAATAAACTTCCACAATCACCATCAATAGAAACATCTTGTCTAAATAATTTACAAAGGAATGGGAGACCTTTGAAGGGAACCTACAGTATCTGATGGAAAGAGGCAGGGGAGATGGGCTGCTTCTTAGCATTTTCTACATTCCTAAGTAGCTGACACCTGAGATTCAAACACTGGAAACAGACAGGACTTGGATTACACTGCTGCAAAGAGAATTACTCCTTATTCATCTCTCAGTTTTCCCATTCCTGTGTACACATTATCTCTGGGTCAGATGAGTACCCCATCTGGGCTGCACTTCAATATTGTGTTTGGAGTGTTTACTTGCAGCGTTCACGATGTAAAGATTTAAGACACATGTAGGACACATGCAGGAAATAAGATGCAATAATCTCATGTTTATAATTCTGAGAGAAGGATGGTAGAGCTGAAAGTGGGATTGATTGAGTTCCAAATCTATTTCCTGGAGTCACGCTTAAACTAAAAACAAGACTTTAATGAGTCGGGTACTCGCAAACAAACTCATTACCAGTAAATTTATTTCTCAGAGGAACTCTAAGCTTTTCAAATTTGTTGCAATCAATTTAGTTTGTGCCATAAATCTCTGACCAACTTTCTTCTCTCATCCACTATACATACCTCAGTGTCACTATATGTGGTGCCCTCCAATCATCAGTTGTTTTATGTGGAAAATCCTGTTTTATGTATAGTATTGAAAAAAATCTCATAATATTTGTGTTTTTCTTAAATTTACAGCTTTTGGAAATAGGTGATCACAAAAGAATCTCAGTTTTTGTTTAAAAAAGTTTCTAGTTCTCCTGGTTGTGGAGAAGAGCTTGAAAATATGACCCATAATACTCAACCACTGGAAGACAAATAAAAAGAACCCAACATTTATCATTTTTAAGTCTCATAATTTTCAAGCTTATCTCCTAATTTTGAGGGCGTGATTCATGAGTTTTGAATGCTTGCAGTTGGCAATACTGTATTTATTTACAGAATAACCTAGGACAGTGATAAATCCTATTTATTTCAATGTTCACCCATCTCTAACACTCATTGGGCTGGTCTGGGGGTGGGTGAGTGAGTGAAAGAAATTGACTGAAGATACGCTGACTTCAGCTACGTTATTCACGAAGCTGAACTTGTGTATCTTCGGCTGACTTACCTGCCGTCCTCACGGCGGCAGCAGCACGCTCCCCCATCGATTCCAGCTTGCGTCTTGCAGTGAGCTGGAGTTCCGGAGTCAACAGGGATGCCACTGGCCATCGATTTATCGTGTCTTAATGAGCCGCGATAAATCAATCGCCAAAAGATCAATGAAGTGAAGACATACCCATGGATGATCCTAACGAAGTTACAGACAATCTTCCCTTTAAACTTTCCATATTTCTTCATCTATTGCATTTCCAGCAGTAGAAAATTCCAATATTGCAGCTGTATTGAAAAAAAGCGTGCACACGCCCAGTGTGTACATATGCATTTGTTTGTTCATTCAACATTTTTGGTCTGTGGTTATTTTGACTTTCAGACATATTATAATGACTAAGATGACAGAATTCTTTTGGTCAAATCTGGTGCTGCTACATTACTTCCTGCTCCAATAAAATCCCATCTTCTTTTCCACAACCACTGACAAGCGCATAAAGATGACACTTCACTGCAAACTACACACCAGTTATAACGAAACTTGCATAATTTCAGCAGTGATTTGTTTGGATGACACATAATAAATCAGGTTCCCTACTCCAGCACTGGTAGTGTCACCTTTGCCCCAAATTAAACAAGCGTGAAACCTGACCTCCCAAACCATGCAGCCAGCTTGTAGTAATAACCTGCTCAATAACTTCCACCCAAGTCTTAAGTATTACATTGTTCCACATTTTCTAGTAATAAGCCTAGCAGTAAACTCAGCAAATCTTGCTGACCTTTCATTCCTTCCATATTGATCAAATGAAGAGGGCAGACTGGGATTTACCCAGAGTATTTAAGAACATGTTTGCTAATACAAAAAGCAGACAACTGTGCAAATATATATGAATAGATTTGAAATGAACCACAGACTGACAAGAAAACCCAAAGCAACAGACACATTCACCCCAGGGTAACTCTAGTGAGGCCAATAGAGTTACACTGCTAGCACACTTGTTTTTGTGATGTTTTCTGATGCTGGTTCTGTGCCTGGGGAGTAAAGCCCATTCCTCCTCCCAGGCCTTTTGCGGATAGCAAGCTGGGGACTGGGTTGAGTTACATTGGAGGCTTGGTTTGCTTGCTGGAATCAGGGTCTTTGTTGCCTTTCTGGTCTGGGGAAACTGTTGTGTTGTATTTTTAGTGTGAGACAAAGGCACATACAGCAGGGATGACTGACCTGATGTTTAGTGAATTAACTTGGGTGAAGTGAGATCAGTTGCCCTGAAAAGCAACGATTAGGCCTGGGCACCCTGGGAACACTCCCACCCATAGGTGCCAATTCTGTGGATGTTCCGGAGCTCAAGGTGCCTGGGAAAAAAAGTAGTTGGTGCTCAGCACTTGGGGGAGGGCAGAGAGCAACAAGTGGCGGGGGGACGGGAGCCTCGGGGAGGAGGCAGAGTGGTGGGGGTGGGAAGGAGCAGAGCGGGGGCGGGCCTGACACCAGGGCAGGGGTGGCACACCCATGAGGAAAAATAAAAGTCAGCGTTGGCCTGTGCTGCCATCAGTAACAGATACAGGCCTATATGCTTCCCTGTATCATGGAAAGCTCCCCACCCCACCACACCCTCTCCACAGAAGCCTGTGGCCAGGTGGGAAAGGGAACAGGTCCAGAGCGGGGTAAGCAGCCGCAACAAACACA
Organism: Dermatemys mawii; assembly: GCA_007922305.1. NCBI lineage: Eukaryota > Metazoa > Chordata > Testudines > Dermatemydidae > Dermatemys > Dermatemys mawii. The sequence continues at coordinate 14,954,989 of ML677412.1, read as the reverse complement.
TCCTTCCTACCCCAAACCATAGGCAGATCCACAGGCAAAAATGGAGAGTTAATGCTACCTAAGATGGCTGCACCTCTGCAAAGTCAGTCAGTGAACCAAGGCTAGGCAGCAAGTACCAAGGGGAGCCCCTCTGTGCATCTGTTAACAGTTTACTGGGGGTGAGCGCCCCATGGTACCTGCCTTCTCTGTTCCAGCTTCACAGACTGAGGGTAAGGGAAGAATGCAGGATGTTGGCAGTTCTGGTTTTACAATGAAGCCATGAGTTTGGGCATTAATTTGTTCTCCTCCAAAAGCTTATGGCCCATAAGTAACAGCAAATGCTTTGAGAATAGCAGCTTTGTGGTTAAGGCACAGCCCTGGCACTTGGAGATCTGGGTTCTATTTCTGGCTCTGGTACAGACACCCTGTGTGACCCTGGTCATGTCACTCAGGGTCTCTGCTCTCCACATGTAAAATAGGGATAATAATCCTTCCATTCTTCCACCCTTTGTCTTCCATATCTAGTTAGATATGATTCTCTGTAACTTCAAGTCTTTACATCATGATTTGAGGCCTTCAGAAACTCAGCCAGAGGTTAGATCTATTATAGGAGCTCGTGGGTAAGGTTCTGAGGCCTTCAATGTGCAGGAGGTCAGACTAAATCATCATGACCATCCTTTCTGGCCTTAAGGTCTATCAGTTTTGGGGTGAGAGCTGTTTCTTACTATGTATGCATAGCACCAAGCACAATGGGGTATTGATCTCAGTTGGTGCAACAATAATGTAAAATAAATAATTGGATAATCCCTATATCTTTCAGAAAAACAGAATGATAACAATGCTACCTATAGAGTATTGCCACATCCCACTGATAATTCACAAAAAAGCCAGTTCATTGCCATATACAAAATTAAATTAAAATGTTACCTGAACAAACACACCTCACAGATGCTCAGATCCACCACAAGAGGGAGTGAGCTCTGCAGGCGAGAATGACCTGCTGCCAAATCAAACAAGTCTTATGCAGAAGAGAAGAGCAGAAGTAGCTCCTGACCCTCAGGATCAGCTGTATGTGATAGTAATTCAGTAATTTATGTGCTATCTTAGAAGGTAACAAGAAAAGTCTGAAGGAAGCTAGGAAATCATGCTCCTTTTTGGAGGTTATGGGACCTATATAAACAGTAAGAAGGTACCCAAGTGCTATGGTGGTGTGGCAGAGAGAGAGAGAGAGAGAGAGAGAGAGAGAGAGAGAACGTGAAAGCAAGTATAGGAGCGGCAAAGGACCACCTAAACCATGTGGCTAATGGTTATATCTAGATGGCCAGTGTCATTTTTATTGGAAGGTCAGCTAGTCCCCCCCACACCCTGTTTGCCATGGACTTTTGTTGAGATTTGCCTGTGTTATTCAAGGGCATTAGTACATTGTCTTGCACCTCAACAGTGGTCTCAGTTTCTCACTTATAGCACTCACAAAAACAATCCCAATGTGCTCTTTTCTGTAGCACATTACTAACCTGAGAGCACATCTACTGCCAGCCCTACCCGAGTGCAATTCTATTCTGCTTCTCCAACACAGGGCGTATACCACCACATGCTGGTACTGGATTCTCTTCCGAGCACATTCCCCCAGGGTTAAATGACACATCAGCTTCCTTGCTGTGAATTGGGCAGAGGATTCTGAAGGCAGATATACTGAGGTCCTTATTCTGGATGCTTGACCTCTTCCATGTTTGGCCTCTGGAACTGAATGAACACTTCCCCTTTTATTTTTCTAATGATCTCAGGAGTGCACTGTTGATGTCCCTCCTCTTGCATCCACTGAGCTTTAGTTCTGATATAGTCTTTCTTCCTGGAATTTACTCTTCCAGCTGCCTGTCCAGTGCAGCTGCTGCTGCATCCTGCCCTGAGACTTGCTTCTGGTTGTCATTTCTTTCCCACTCTTGCTTATCCTGAGAATGGCCTCAAATACCCTGGATCCCAGTGTAGGGAGAAGCAGTAGTTCCTTAAAATTCCCTTTCCACCCTTTAGACAGGAGGGTGGCGGGGGCTCCTCTGGGGCAGTCACAATCCCAGCGCTGTGAGCAGACAGCAAGTGTGAAAAACTGGGACAGGCGCTGTGGGGGATGGGTGAGTGGGGTAATAGGAGCCTATATAAGAAAGAGACTCAAAAATTGGGACTGTCCCTATAAAAATCAGGACAGCTGGTAGCCCTAGTTGCTGGTAAAAGCTATATGGAAATATACGAAGCTACATGGAGCTTTCCTTCTGGCCTGGGGAGTGAGGCGCTGGAACTAGGCATCTAACCACCATCTCCTGCCTAGTGTTGCAGAGCAATGGGTGAGATCACTGTTAGCTCAGTGTACTTTCCTTGCAGACTGGTCATGGCTGGGAGGGAGGGAGAGCAGCAATGGATCCAGAGACAAGGTAGCGTCCCAACTGTGCCATCCAATCAGATTGCTGCAGAGAACTTCAGCCTTTCAGGAGCAAGCTTCTCCGTGAGCATATTTGATTTTTATGGACACATTTTTACAGTACCCAGGACATGCACTGAAAGCAGGAGATTAAATGAAAATTCCCATCCTAAACAGCCCAGACTCTTCTGTTCAGGTGCTTACACTTCCTTCATCACCATAGCATGCGAGTGCAGTCCAGAAGTGCAGTAAAGAATGTAACCAGACTAGTCATGGAACATTCTCCCCCACTCTCCAAAGAGGAAATAATGTGAGTTTTATGTTATATCTGCTGTGCTAAACGTGTTTGTTTCTGGAGACAGATTGGAGAAGTACAGCTTGCACTTGGAATGAAAAATGGTGAGGTTCGAAGTGGTTCTTGGATCCTGTGGGAGCTTTGGACCAGCTGCCAAGCTAGGTCTAGCTACTGCACAGCTGAGCTTTACTCTTGCCATAGACAACTCCCTTGTGGCTGTGTGTGGAGTTGTCGACCACGGTTTCTTGTCCTAAAGCAGCTGAAAGATAAGGAGAGATCTTAAATAGGGCTCAGTATTCTATAGAAAACCAACACCGAGAGTGGAGCACTGGTTTGATGTGCTAATAGTAGTCTGTGTTGCGGAGGAGGTATAGTGTTAGTTCAGCACTGGCCTCTCCCTGTCCCTTCCCAGCATAAGGAAATCCTCTACAGCAAATACTTGATCAGAACAATGGATCTTGCATCACTGTCGGACAGAGGCCTGAATTCACCACCGAGAAACTTGAGAGAGAGTGTGAACCTTTAGAGAGCAGCAAGATTTAGTCTAGAAATAGTCTCTTCTCTAAACCAGTCAGAACACAGACCAACAGTGATACAATGAATAACTGGTCTGCAGCACTAATCTCTCTCTACAATAAACCAATGATATCTAGTCTTTAATTTTTAAGATAAAGACATTTAATAGGAGATTGTCATAGCATCAGAATCTCCTTCACAGAGTAATATCCTGTGTAGCAGGAGGCAGCCATTCTCTGGTGGAACTTTCTATTTAAATAGAAGCTGTCATTTATTGTACTGATGTCTCAGATTGAAAATAGTACAACATCTCAATAAGAAGATAATGGCATCACATACTTCTTAATTTGATAGTATAGTCCATACTGTCTTTCACAGCCAAGCATTTTAATTTGCTAGGAGAGCACGTCTCAAATGTGTCAGTAATTGGAGATCTCTGAAAAACGCAAAGAGAGAGACTCAAAGAGACAATTATAACATTATTTTATGATGAAGGTGGATGTATATTACTTTCAGAGGTTTGTCTTGAACTAGCTTACCATGTAAAAATGTGCATATCTTCCCTAATTGCCCTCCTAATTTCTTAACATTTCTAGTCTTAATATGATTAATATTTATGTTGATGTAATACCCAGAGTCAATCAGAACTGGTTGTTGATGTTCTGGGCACTGTAGAAACATATGCAAAGGCATAATCTCAACTCTACAGCGCTTCTAATCTAAGGGCCCTGATCCTCTATCACTGCAGTCAACAAGGCTTTCACATTGATTTCAGTTGGTCCTGGATCAGGTCCTCAGAATCCTACTATAATACACTATTAATTCCACAATACATCTATGTATAGCACCTGCTTATTTGCTTAGTGTATTGAACATTTCCGAACTATTCCTGGGAACTTTATGTACAATTCTTAATTCCAAAACCCATTCTGACTCAGGAAATCTGTTTAATGTCATTAGAAGAAAACCATTTATTTGCATAGACATGCCTAGTTATTTAATCTTTGCACTCTGTCTCCCAACCCCAGTTCCCACGTATTCAGAAAAAAAGAGAGACCAGATGTTGGTTTTGCCTGACTATAGAGACATTTAAGCACAGTGAAGTATTCTGATCAATTCTTTTTCTCTGAGTAGCTGATTGTAGGTCTCTGATTGTTAGCAATTGCATGACACGTCTGCTTACTTCATGAGAACTCAGTGGTGTTGAGAGGAAGTTAGTGAAATAACTCCCTCTGGGGAGATGTGTGGAAACAGTGGAAATCCTGCTAGATGCAATGATGGAGATTCAGCTGAGACTCAAGAACCACCACAGTAAGATTCTAACGTAATCAGCTATCTTGTTACTGAGCATTCCAATGAGTTCATGGGAAACCCTGATCCAAACTAACAGTGAAAACTTTCTCCTACTTTCTCTCTTATAGCTGTTGCTACTGTTCATCCAGTCTTTGACTGTTTAGTTTTTGTTAGGAGACATTTGGCCACCCTGACCCTCTGTTTATTTCTTATAAAGCAGTTACCTGTCTGCATTTCCTTTTTAAGGGCTTAGTTACAATTGAAAAACTTTTGCAGGTCATCAAGATCCATAGCACAGTATTTCCACATCTCAGATGTGAATTTGCAAAATAATTTCAAGTTATTGCATTAAAAACTGGGAATATTCAATGGGGAAAAAATATCAATACAACTCTGGAATCTAGAGTGAATACCCATTTCTGTCTCAGACACAAAGATTAGCAAACATAATAATGGTGAAATCTGCCTTCCATCACCTACTTAGAATGCCCATAGGAAAAAATGTTAACAAATGTAAAGCTAAATGATCCCAAAATTGACTATCTGGAATGTGTATGAGGAGGTACAGGGAAGAGCTAGAAAAATTCTTCATACAGTATTCTCTGTGGGACAGTAGTAGGAAAAATTATATGAACCAGTTTTACTCAGAATAGATGACAGATGAGGCAGGGCCTGTTTTTCAAGGAAAATAATCCCATAAGCAGCATTAGTTGTTTGTTTTAGTCTCTATTTATAAAGTTCCCATCTCCCTTACAGTATCTGGAATTCTGGACAAAATAACCCAGAATAAAACCAAACCAAGTTCCACAGCTAGAGAAAGCAGCCAACAGGACAAAAACAATAAAATATCCCAAACAAGAGGCCAACAGAGACTGAAACATTGTGTACTGAGTCCTGGAGACCTGTCAGGGAGCCACTCTGTGCGGCATCCTCCAGGAGGGCATCCCACAAGCTTGCTCTCAATTTTAAAGAGGTTCCAATATTAGGGGCTTTGTCTTGTATATGCCATTATATCCCCCCTTCCCCCTGCAAACAAGTGTCCTAATTTTTCCACACTTGCTATCTGGTCACTCGAGCTCCCATCCAATACAGATGAAACCTCAGGATGCAAGATAACACAGGTGACCTCAGAAGCCTGCAAGGAACAAACATGAAGAGCTGGTAACTCAGGTACAGTCCCATTTTTTTAAAACTCCCTCAGGCCTGTATCTCTAAGGGCTTTATATAGACTCAATAATAGCCAAACTCCTAATCCATTGTCTTATGGGTCCTTCAAGTAGGCCAGGGACAGGTAGCATGTCATCTCTTGCCATTATGCCAAGGAGCAGACTGGCTACTACATTCAGCAAGTACTGGATCATTTTCAGTGGAAGCTCAGTTGATATCAAACTAAATGATTATAATTCACAACCCCAGATTCTAACATGAGGGACCAATCACAAACAACCTCTTTAGGAAACAGTAGCTAAAAATCCTCCCATTCTATATCAAAGCTTGATTTCCAGCAGGGGCTGATGGCCTGTGTCTCTTATTCCTCTCTCTATTTAGTCTTGTTATATGGTACTAGCAAGAAAATGGTCACTGTGTCTAGTCTCCCCGGCAGTAGAGCTCAGCCTTGCAAAGTTCTTGTGGGTTTGTGTACATGCTCTTGCTGCTGGCCACTTCTGCTTCTCTATCAGGTCTCTGTTCTGAGCCATATCTGCCTTCTGCTTGAAGTTTCATCTTGCAGTGTGCTAAGCATTCCCAGTCCTTGATCTGTCCCACACTGATCAGCCCCAGCTCCTAGCAGGCTCTCCATGCTGTGTAACTGAGCTGTGGTTTGGATCCTCTCTCTCTCTTTTTCCTCATTTTTATGTTCTCCCTGGAGAATTAGTCTCATCCTAAACTCATCTGACCCTAGTGAATTTACCAACCTCTGCGGCCCGAAGGGTTTTCCCAGCTCTTTCCAGCTTTACACACAATAAAAACACTGATGACATCTCTTTGCAGGATAGTCAATTTTCAGAGTTTAATGTCTTGGTATTTCACATTTTATTTTAATATTTTTCACTACATTGTGGATTCATTACTTGCCAAATTTCCATTTTTTTTTAAAGTGAAGTCAGTTTTGAGTCATATCAGCTCCAATACAACCCTGCAGCTAATACTGTGCTCTGGTTTCAGCCACTCAATGGAAAAATGTCCAAAGCAATGTTCAGACATGCACATCACACACCTTGGCTGGGACCTCCTGGACCCAGCATGAATTACAGTTGAGGTACAATATAAATAAGGGTTTTGAAAAGAAGTACTGAGAGCTCATAACAGCAGGGGGATTTCAGCAAATCGTGTACAGGCCCTTACAGCTCTTTTGGTCACATAGGACTCAGCCAGTCACTACTGTTGGGGAATATCAGTCACTGTTAGCTCTCCATAGGAAATGGGTTAAGGTAGCAATTAGTGTGAAATGGTGATATGGTGACCAGATGTCCTGATTTGATAGGGGCAGTTCCCTTTTTTTGATTTTTTTTTTTTTCTTACCTTGGCACCTATATTACCCCTCACCCACTCCCCATTTTTCACACTTGCTATCGGCTCATCTTAAATGGTGCTAATAGGAAAGAAACATACCAACAGTCAAGTGCCAATCTGAAACAGCATTGTCACCTTCACTAAGACCCGGGGAGAGAACAATCAGATCTCAAGAGTCTCCCTTGGGCCAGTTTAACAACATCTATTTTCAGGCTTCTCAAATTGGATTTTGAAACATTTAAAAATTTTACTAGATTTGTTTTATTAGGGATGACAGATGGAGACTATTCTTACACCCGAGTCAGGCACAGTAGAGGCTCAATTTAAAGGATAAGATGACAGAAGAGACATTGCACTAGATCTGGAGGTGTGGGCAATTATACAGGTGCTAGCAAGAGAACAAACACCACAAACAGAAGCAGCGGTGAAAGGGAACACAGTGTCTGGTGTGCACAAGCTATAGCTAGAGAAATAGTCAATGATGCAGGGTAACCCCCAGCTCCGAGGAGACTCCGAGCACAATGAGTGGATTGTGACTGCACCCCCCAACCCAACCGTGGGGAATGGTGGCTGGATTGTGACTGTCCAAAAGCAGCCTCCCCCAAATACACCAGCCATGATGGGATGGTGGCTGGATTGTGACTGTCCCAGAAGAGCTCCCCACCCTCTCGTGGCTGTGAGGGGACGGTGGTGGGATTCTTCCCCAGAACAGCCCTAACCCAAGAGCTGCTGGGCTCAGGGAGAGGCTGGCAGCCAATAGGGAGCTGGGCAGGAGGCGGTCGGTGGGAAAATGGAGGCACCGCTTTAGTGTGGCCCGTTACATAACTGTGGCCCCAGTCCTCGAGGGACACCCTGTCATGGTGAGCCCGGGGACGCAGCACTGCAGAGCCCAGGGACAGGCCAGGGAGGGACCATGGCAGCAGTTCTCATGCCCACCGCAGGAAGGAGGGACGGCTAGGGTGACCAGATCTCCCGATTTTATAGGGACAGTCCAGATTTTTGGGTCTATTAGCCCCCACCCCCGTCCTGATTTCACACTTGCTGTCTGGTCACCCGCTCATGGCAAACCCGAGAACGGCCCCACCCCACCAGGCTGCAGAGCGAAGAGCCCGTGCTGCAGGTCTGGCTTAGTGAATGCAGCACAGGGAGTCTGCGCCGGGCGGGCGAGGAAAGGAGCAAGTCTCGGCCCAACCAGGGTGGAGGGGTGATGGGTAGGCCCAGAAAAAACGAGGATGGGGAAGTTGCGGGAGCACAAACATACCCCAGGCCAGCCCAATGGGAAGCACTTTTACTAATAAAACCCCACATGTATCACACTGTGAATTGACAGGGTGTTTGCAGCAGCCCAAGACACCTCCCCTACCCAGAGGGCATCCAGGCTAAGACCGCCAAGATTTAGTTGGGGTTGGTCCTGCTTTGAGCAGGGGGTTGGATTAGAACCTCCTGAGGTCCCTTCCAACCCTGATATTCCGTGATTTGATGATCTCAAGCCTGCAAACAGTCCTTAGCTTTAAGCTTATGTCATCCCAATTATTTTAGTAGGACTACATCCATCCTGGGAGAAAGATGGAGAAAGGAGAGGTAAGACTTGGACAAGGGTTCAGGCCTAGGGGAGCAACAGACAACAAAGAAGGATGTGAATTCAGACTCCCATTAGAGAGAGCACTTCGCTTGACTGCACTAGGTCCTATCATGCTTCAGTAGGGGTCAACAGGACAGGAACAGCAGCCCATGCTGCACCAGCTCCTGGGAAAGGTCTGTGTGTGGTCTGTCTACAGGTAGGGTATTATTTCTGTACAGGGTGGTGTGCTCCCTAGGAATCCTGCTGTGCCAGGTATTATGGCTAGGACATACTGTCTATTTTATGGATTCACTCTAGGATATAATATTGACTCCCTGAACTGCACTTCCCAGCCTTGTGAAAATGGGTGTTTCCTGACAAGTGTTTGAAATTTTATACCTGCTGTTCTCATGTTTGAGAGACAGGAGGACCCAGGAGCTTTCCTCTGATGCCCTCTGGCAATACTTTATAAGACTTTATTAGTTCAAAGCATCTGTATCAAATTCTACCTTCCTGAATCATAGGAGTAGTTTCCTGGTGAGACAGAAATCTGAAACCCAGGGATCTAAAGATTTGTGAAACAGAGTCAGAACATTGGTTATTCACGTTTTATATAGACAGTTCACTGTAGGAAGAATGCATTCTGTCTGACCTCAAGATGCAACTTACAAGGCTGAATCAATTCCAGCTTTTGCTGGCACTCGCATAGTAATAGAACCCTCAGATGAGCCTGTTCAAAGTTTGTTTTCTGAGTAAGTTCTTTCTCACTAGCTAGAGCAGCACAAAAGTCTCTTCTATATGCCATTTCCTTACTAAAAGGCCAAACGAGATTTCACCACAGTAGGCAATATTAACTTGCTGATAAATGTAGCTAATCAATTTCTAGAGCAGAATAAGCAAGTAAAATCCGTGTCTTCTGTACAAGTTCTAGATCGGTCACAATCCATGATGAATTCCTAACCAAGGAAAAGCACATGGAAATGCAAGATGAGCAGTCTGGCATTTCAGCATTGTGGAACTTACTGAGGCCAGCATATGACCCCATGAAATGTGACGACACTGTATCAGTGAGTGCTTCCATCAATACACTACCATAAGATGAAGCAGTCATCTTGTGGGTGAGGCATGGAGTGGGTCTTCAGAGATCTGGGTTAATTTCCCAACCTTCCTTGAAAAAAAATCACTGTCCCTCATGTTCTCCTGTCTAGAATGGAGACAATATTTCCCTAGCTCCCAGGCATCTGGGAGCATAAATTCATTAGTGACTGATTTTCTCAAATACTGTGGTGATGGGGGCATATAGGTGCCTAGATAGGCTAAGGGTAAGAACAGAGCCACCCTGGACAGTGGAAAGGAGCTTTCACCTCTACATCATCAGTTCAAAGCTCGCAAGGGATTGAGTTGTTACTATCTGAAGGTTGTCTATGGAATGAGATGATGGGTCACAGGCCCAATTCACAGGGGGCAAAAATATATTAAAATGTACAACCATCTTTGCAACCTACAAAAAGGAACAAAGAATTGAACAGTCCAGAGAGCTGTCAATTGAAGCCATAGGAATGAATGTGGTCACCCAGGGAAATAGTTTGAAGTGCAGAGGAAAGGGAGCAGGAGGTAACACTATAGAATATGTTAAGAGCTGTGGCAGAGGTAGAACCACCACAAAAGACCAGGGCAGAAAGACGACTTGAAAAAGTAAGTGACAAATCAAGACGTATGAAGATGCCTTAGAATTGGCAAGTTGCAGGTTTATTATCCTGAGTGAGGAAGACCAGAAGGAGGCCCCACTGCAGCAGATCCAGGACAGAATTAAAGGAGAGCTAGACAGTGGGGTTAGGCCCCTTGCTTACAAAGCTTGGTTCAAATGTAGAGAGACAGACAGGGTGGCAGTTGGAGTAGGAACGGGGATACTTTTTTTTTTTTTTTTTTTAAAGGTGCAGGGCTGGGGAATCAGTAGGCCGAGTGATCAATTGTTAATACATGTCAAGGTCCCAGGCTCACTGAAAATAATCCCAGTAATTCACTGTAGTTTACAATTTTCCTTATTTGCAAAATTATTAAAAATGTTGTAAGTGTAAGCAAACACGTTCTGAATGAGGAGAAATAAGAATGTGTCTGTTATCAGAACAAGGACAGCATTGTCTGAAATTCAGCTAGTCAGATATTGGCTGCTTTATACTTTTGCCTATTCTCAAGAAAATTTTTTTTTTACAAATATATTAATATTGTCTGTTTGAAATCAATTTGCAATTGTGCAGTGCAACATCATCTGGAATTAGCCATCCACTAACACCACATTCTACAAAGAAGCAGAGGAAAAATGCCAGGCAGCCACTTTGCTGTGGAGCTCTGCTCCAAGATTCCAGCCCCGGAGGGATGAGGCCTGGGTGCCAACATTCAGCAGAGCCATGGAGGCCTTGATGGCTGCGAGCAGGGAAATACAGTCTGCACAGCTATTAACTGCACACAGCTCTAGGCAGTGAGCACGTTCAAATCAGAAAAAAGAAGATAAATAGAGTTCACTTAACCTAGCCTGAGAGAAGACATAGTACACAATCCTAATAGGAAGTAGCTGCAGAATTCTTTGGTACCACACATGTTCTCTGTTTGTGTAGAGTCTGAAGGTATTTGCTGTTTTCTTAAAGCTCCAGCTCTTGGCATTCTCTGATTTCATGTGAACCTCACCTTTTTAGGAAGTTTCTAGCCTTCATGGTTGCAGAGAAAAGCTTCAAAACATGACCTGAGTCTCAGAAAGAACTCAGAAAACAAAAGGCAAATACAAAGAAACCAACCATAGTTTTTTAAAGTCTCAATTTTTAAGCCAATCTCATGATTGCTCAGGGTTTATCTCATGTACTGTGGACAGCTGGTGTTGGCAATACTTTGTCTCAGACTGAAAGCACTTCAGGATAGGAATTCTGTCTGTTACATGTGTGTAGCAATGCAATGACTCACCAGTGCAGATGCCTCCTGCTGGTTCAGGAATTACTCATCTCCAGCTCTGGAGCACCCTCACCTGCCAGCATCTCACCTGCCACTGGCCTCAGGTCCCTCCTGGCCCCCAGTGCTCTTTGCCCTGGGGTTCTGCTCCAGCAGTATCCCCACACTTTGGGTCTCCCCTCCCAGGGGCACCCCCAACCCTCTATCTCCACCTTGCCTCAGTATATGGCTACTGCCAGTCAACATCTAGCCCCCAGTCACTGGCATAGACTACAATCTGTAAACCACTCATCACTGGCAAGGAGGGTAACCAGACAGCAAAGGTGAAAAATCAGGCAGGGGGGTGGGTGGGGCAGGTAATGGGAGCTTACATAAGAAAAAGTCCCCCCCATCAGGACTATCCCTTTAAAATCAGGATATCTGGTCACCCTACTGGCAAGTGGGGTTTGTCCCTACTGCTTCTGCCTAGCCCTAGGCTACAGCTCTGCACCCCTCATGCCTTCTTTAGGCCATGCTCCAGGCCTGCCATGCTGCCAGGCAAGACCTCTTCAACTCCCTCCCTCTTTCCCTAGCATTGCTCTATCTCCAACTGTATGCTGAGGTTACTGACAACCAGCTCTTTTTCCCTCTAAAACTAGAGACAGACTTCCTTAGTGCCTGCCTCTCAGCCCCTTTATCAGGGAAAGCTGTGGGCTGACTGGGGCATGGCCCAGCTGTGGCTGTTTCCCCAATCAGCTTACCCTTTTAGCTCCCCAGGGCAGCCCTTTCCCAGGGCTGTTTTAACCCTTTCAGGGCTGGACTGGGGTGAGGATCCCACTACAGTGTGTAAAACTCAGCAGATCTAAGGCACTATGAAAATATCAGTGGTAAAACACTAACTCACAGGCACTTTGCATAGGGCTGTGGGCTTCACCAGCAGCAGACCAGAACTGGACAAACAATATCAAACCTTCATTTACCCAAACCTGATATTCTGTGGTGTCTGAGCACTCACAGTAGAGTGGCCCAAGAGGGCAGGCTGTGCTATCCTCCCCATTTGGGATTCATTACTCAGCTACAAGTTCCAGGTACTGTGGATAGGTGGTAGGCCTTCCATTTCCCAAGAACAGAATTTCTTTGAGAACATTATCCTGAGTCATTTGGGCTGAGCTGCGGCATCAGCCCTTCTGCGAAGAGCAAACCTCACAGACCAGCTCAACACTTTGATTCTGTAGTTCTAGTTAAAATGAGAAAATGTTTACATATCTAATAGCTCCCTACTAGCTGCTGTGTACATGTGGCTGCAAGGTGGCTATTTATTTATTTATTTCAGTCCAAGCACAAATTTCAGGTATTTTCCCTCCTAACCGCTCTTATGAAGAACAAGCAGAAGTTACCATTAGAATGCATCTTGGGGATCTATGTGGGGGGAGCAATGATTGTGTTGCTCAGGTAATATTCATAAACTCCAGCAGCTGCCAGCCCTATACTATCTTCCACTTCTGTACTGTCATTAGCTTCTACCCTGTCTTCACCTCTGGCTATGGTGGACAAATACAGCACAAGTGCCCTCTAGTGGACCTTCATTGTACTTGACCTTTCCTTGCTCCCTAGTGAGGTTCTAGAAGTATGTAAAATGGATTTTACTTTGTGTTTTGGAAGGCTCATGCGCTTAACATTAACCTGCTTAGCTCCTCTCTCAACAGCCAGCATGTGTTTCTGATAGGGGCCCTGCCTGGCTGATGGGAAACGTTCCTGAGCTAAGCTTCCTATTATTATTACTTATTCGATTATTCATTCATGCAGTTATTTAACTATATCACTGTGCACAGCGATTACATTGAGTAAAATGTCCAAACGGCAAATAGACTTTTCTCCTTGCCCTGAGGACCCGACCTATTAAAGGCACAATTACAAACAGAAGAGATGATGGTCATGCGATGTTGTGTGACCATTGTTCTTTGCAGGCTTTGCAGAGCAGGGGAGTTTTCAGAAGTGACTTTAGGGAGGCTTGGAGGACACATATCAATAGGGGTGCTGTCTCAGCTAAGAAGAATAGGACGAAATCAAGAAAGAGAAAATTCAGGGTGAATATTAGAAAAATTGTCCTGACAGCATGATCTGTTCCACTGTGGAATAATCTCTCATAGGGAAGGATGGAAGCCCCATTGCTTGGAATATCTGAAACCAAACTGTTTTACATGCTCAGACAGGTCTCTCAAACTCTTTCATTATATGCACTCACTTGATAGAGAGATTGTCTTGCAGACAGCTCCTTTCCCATTCATGCCAACAACCTGCTCTTCTCCCTTTCTTCATCACCTATTTTATTGTTCCTAACATACCTGAAAAAACAAAGAGCCTTTTTATTTAAGCAAAAGAACTTTTCTAATCAAAAGCAATGGAAATAATCAGCAGCAGCTCTCTCTGCCCAGGGCCACATACATACTGTGTATCTATATATACATGCATACAATTGCAACTCATACACCACACACCCGCCACTTCGACCCCTTCCCCCAAATCCTTGCACCTCTCATGTGTACCCTGCATTCTCTCACACATACCTGCTACCCTACCTCACATTCCCCTTCCTCCCTCACACACACTTTTGACCCACTCTGTAGAGTCTTCTGTGATACAAAAATGTGCGAATCCTCATGCAACAGCAATTTGTACCCAGGGCATTGCTAAGAAAAGTCAAAGGTCAGACAGTGACAAATTTCAAGCCAGAAGTTTGAGAGGTGACTGTAGACTCCTGTCTGTGATGTCTATTCTGATGGGTGGGAGCTTTGTGGGGTGCAGCGCAGCTCTCCCTTGGCCATAATTACTGGATCATTTAAAAGCACTGCAGAGAAAACACAGGCTGATCCCCTCTCTTCCTCGCCCATGTGTTTTTCTTTTAAAACATTTGTGTCCACAAGACAGTTTCCCTGAAAATTCAAAGTGCAAGTTATTTCTGAGCCAAAATTGTCTCCTCTCAAAATATCAGTAATTTCAAAAATGTTACAGCTATCAGCTTCATGTGAGTGAATAAGAGATCCCAACATGTTGATTCCCTGCAACCCTTATCCCTGGCTGACTGTTTCACATCTGTCTTTTTCTGTCCTCCATAGCAGGTCCCTAGCATTCATCTGTTTACAATGAATATGTTGCAGAATGGGCCTCTTTGGTACCCTGTCTTCATTCTGCTGATAGCATTCGGTGTGAGTGTAAGTTCTGAGCTTTGAGATTTACAGAGAGGCAAGGGGAAGGTTGTTGGAGCAGTTATGGGAAAGGGGGATCAGCTACCACATGCATGTGCTAAGAACCTATGTAGAAATGAAATATTCAAAATAGTGCAGCTTTTCTCCTCTCCAAAACTACAGCTTGTTACTTACACAGTCACTTCGGAGCCTCCTTACAAGCTGCTGAGCACCTGGCTGACGTTAAAGGTGAAAGCAGAGGCAACACGTACAATGAGCACTGGGGACAATCTGAGGCAAAACCTGAGTTACATAAACCTAAGCAAAACATGGGCCTCCACTGTCTGCAAGTCCCCAGACCAGCTAAAACTATCAGTTACTGCCGACACACAACTTCAGCTTTTAAATCACTTGCGGTTTATATTCCAACTCATTACCAGTTTAACGATTTTACAAGTTGCCAGAAATATTTGGGTTTGTATGTTACGGAGTGAACATATGTTTCCCCTGGAAGAACATTCTGTACATGCTAGCTGGATATTGTGTGACTAAGATGGGAATAGCTTTGGATGCATCTTTTCCAACAGCTCTTCTTCTCAATTTATCCCATTAACAGGAAAGATGCACAGAAAACTGAGCACCGTTTCATTTTGATGAACTGAAAGTGGTTATGTGATAGATAACATCAGTTTCGTATTGGAAAGTTCTTCTCTATATTGCCCTGCCAGGAGGGAATCACAAGTGGAACAATTTACCAAGGATCATGGTGATTCTCCCTCACTGACCATTTTTAAACCAAGACTGGATGTCTTTCTAAAAGCTGTGATCTAGGAATTATTTTGGGGGAAGTTCTCAGGCCTGTGTAATACAGTAGGTCAGACTAGATTATTACAGTGAGCCCTTTTTCCCTTGGATTCTGTGTTTTACAGAAACAACCCATTGAGAGTTCAGATTGTAATGGAGGAAAGATGGAGGTGGCATGCATTTTATGCTGAACTTGGGGATCTTCAGACATTTTGAAGTTTCACAGACATGTCCTTCTCTCTCCTTTCTCATGAGCTCAGTTTCTGCTGTATGAGGTCCAGCAACTTTATCTGAGGAACAAAATCTACAGCAAAATATCATTAAGTAAAAATAAATTCCATAAATCTGCAGAATATTTGAAGCAAATTAGGTAGCATGTTCTGTATCCTCCCTATCTTCTATGCAGTTTCCAGAACTTTGTTGAACCTTCTTGGGAATTCTTCTAGAGTAACCCAGATCTAGAGATATAGTAACAGAACTATTCCACTTGGCATGGCTTTGAGTTAGACACTCCAAAGTGAAGCAGCTAGCATGATCCAGACTGTCAATAGATGATTAACCAGAACAGAAATGTTTCCTGAGAAATGAATAAAATCTTTATTGTAAATTCAGTGGCCTGGATTAAGGAATCCCTCTTAGAATACTTTGGCCCTGATACAAGTAGTCTCCCCACACATCACATGCAGAGTTTTACAACAGAAGGGAAATAACTGAAGAAAACCATGTTGCTGACCTGATGGTAAATCATATGTCCAAAGCATGCAGCTTAATGGATCCCAGTTTTGACTGCGATTCCTGGCAATCTGCTATCCAAATTATTATTACTAATGATGTAATTTTTTAACTTTAAAATGTAGGGGGCAAGGGGCAAAGTTATTTTTCTTGGATGCAGAATACAAGGAGTTTGATTAAATATAGTAAAATGCTGTAGTAAAATTGTCATGATATACTGATTTTGCATCACTGTATGTTTTCACTTCTTAGCCAAAGTAACCTACAACCTGCGATTCCTTTAGACAATGAAAAGTGCACGTGTAGCTGTCTTGGATTTTAGAGGGCACCTAGCACAGTGGTACCAAGCACCAAGTACAATCTGCACACAGAACAGTTTGTTACACTTTGTGTAGTGAACAAACAAAAGTCACTATATCTCCATCATTTTCCAGCCTAAAGTACCACTGCTGCCTTACTCTGAGAACCATGACTTCTCTGCCCAGAAGAGAGACCCCTCTGTCTCCACCTGGCATGTTTACTGGACCTTTCATCCAGTCATGGAGTCATGAAATGAGTTCCCCAAGTGTCAATGGCAATGGAAGGGGCAGACTATCAGCAATGGCTGCTAATGCTGATAGCCTGCTCCTTCAGTTACTGATAAGGTTCATGCCAGATGAAGGCAGCGCAACCCTTACTCATTCCCCAGGCGCTGAACTGTCACGCTGACCTCTCCAATGGAATTGTTGTTTCTTGCCATGTTACAAGTCACCGCCCTCCTTTATGTAATTAAAATGAAACACGTTGCAGCACATTTCACCACTGAGTACTCCTATTACACATTCCAGCCTCAGCACATTTTTGAAGGACCACAGAAATGTGGAGCTTAAAACCTGTCTAGTAAACTTCCTCAGCACTCAGGCATAGACTTTGAATTTAGTCACTTTCTTTTTACCATTGCCCTTTGAAGCAGTCTCCCTTTCCTACCTGGCGCAATTAGAGACAATTCTCACATCAGGTCAGCCGCAATGGCATGTTCCACCCTGTAGTGCAGCTTGGGATTCTGGGGCCTCTGTGCTTCTACGAATGACCCCACTTGCACTGCTGAGAAAGTCTGGAAATGCCTTTGGTGCTAGATATCATCAGGCTCTTCTGCTGTGGAGTGATAAAATATGGTTCCTGCCACTTACTGGGCATGGATCAGGACACAGGGCTTGGAATGGGAAGGGGCTGGCTATGTGAGCATCGCTCTAGATCAGGACACTGGGCATGGAATGCACCATTTCCATTAGTAGATCCTATTCACAGACTTTCACTGATCCCTTCCAGAGGGCCAAGGGGGTTAAGTCACTATCCTTATCCACATGTTCAACACACAGAATCTGAAGGATAGCAAGGTGAGGTGACAAAGAGTCCTGTGGCACCTTAAAGACTAACTAAAGTATTAGAGCATAAGCTTTCGTGGGCTAATACCCACTTCGTCGGATGCATGCAGTGGAAGTATCCAGGGGCAGGTATAAACAGGTAGGCAAGAACCAGGCTGGAGATAACAAGGTTAGTCCAATGAGACTGAACCAGCTGTTATCTCTAATCAGGGAGAGTGAGGTGTTCCTCTAGCAGCTGAACTGGAGGTGTGAATAGCGAGAGAAGAGAAACTGCTCTTGTAGTTAGCTAGCCATTCAAAATCTCTATTCAGTCCCAAATTGTGTCAAATTTGCAAATGAATTGCAGCTCTGCAGACTCTCTTTGCAGTCTGGACTTGAAGTTTTTTTGCTGCAAAATGCTGACCTTTAAATCTTTTATGGTGTGTCCGGTGAGGTTGAAGTGAAGGTGAGGTGATCTGCACAAGAACAGACAGCAAGTCAGAGTAGGGATTAGCATACAGGAGACCCTGACTCCCAGTGCTGGGGTCAGCCCCTTCACTAACCTCTCATTCAATAATTGCATTGTTTCATGCTGGGTCATCAGAATGACCCTCACTGCACTGCTGATGGGTTTGGCGGGTGTTGAGGGGACAGTTTCTAGGGCTGGGAAGGCCTTTGGAGGGAACGATCTCTGTAATGCTTTGTTATTTTTTATAAGTGCTTGTACGCTTTTTAAGCTGGTTGAGTGCTTGGCACATAGTTAAGAAAAGAAAAGAAAAGAAAACTATATTTCGTCCTAACCCTTTATCCAACTGTACTAAATCAAACTGTACTCAGTCCACATTCATCTCCTACTGTGATCCAAATGTGGCAAAACCAGTGATAGGTTCGGACTGGAATCAACAGCAGCACAACAGACCTGGGCCCCTCAAGCCTAGCCTCTGAACACCTGTCCCAGCTCCCCGATCCCTTGTCCAGGAGCGGCCCCATATTTTCCTATACGGAGTGTCTCATGTTAGCTAGATCTTCTGTCACACTCTGCAGAAGCTTATCCCATCCCCTGTGTGCCACGCAGAACTTCCTTGGGATTAAATAACTTTAAACAATGATTTTTTTCTGTGCATTTTTCACCATTTGCAGCCAGCCGTTTTGTTACTCTCTGGCACTGACCTCCTTGGAAACAAAACATCTCCAGGGCTCTTTTAATCCCATTTAAATCAATTAAACCAAATTAGAACTTTTAATGGGCCATTATTATATTTTATAATACATTGTTCACTAGCCCATCGGGTGACATCAAGCACTTGGAATGTGCATCTGTTGCCTGATTGATGTAAAACTGGACTTCAAGCCCTCTTGGCCTTGTTGCCTGTCAGCCCTTGCCTCATGTCCCGGGAGATGGCTGCTGTCAGAGCTTCCCTTCTGAGCAGTGATTTGTTTCATTGCACACCCCAGAATGTTCTCCCCAGGTGGAAAGATGGGGGCCGCAATGTGCAGACCTCAAAATGGGTGGATGAAATGGAGAAGGGTTGCATATCCGTAAAGAACTCCCTTTGTCCCAACTCCCCACAAATATGTTCCATGTTCTTTTCATTTTTAGGGTTTTTCTCTGAGTTAAAGATAACAATAGATATTATTACAGCTGCTGAGCAAATCTTGTTTCTGAATGAGAGGAGTGTCTGTCTGATAGGCCAGAGGCCTGCCCTTCGCCAGCAGGATGGAGCAGCAAGCTGGTAACTGATGTCAAAGTCACCATCACTGTGCCTAAAGACTGCGCATCCGATTGGCTTTGTCTGACAAAGAAATCAGCAAAATGCACCAGAATTCTCACAGCTGCCTTGTGCCTGAAAGGCAAGCAGGACTCTGGGCCTGGGCAGTCCTCATGGTGTCCATCTGTTGTTCTCGTCAGCCTGGAACAAGCTTCACAGATTCCGATTTCGTGGGACGTGGTCCCATGACTGAGCTGGGGAGGAAAGGGTAGAGCCAACATAACATGAAGGGATCAGTTAAAGGTAGGTTGAGAGCAGGAGAGGAGCCTGGCTGTTCCCTTGGACACAGTAAAAGAAGCGCATTTCTAATCTTCTTTAAAATCCAGTGAGCAATCCTGCACAACAATCTGGGACAGACTTGGTCACACTGTTCGGGCCCGCACTCAGGAACTTTACTCAATGGAAATGGAAAAAGAAATATAGGTGCCAATTAGGTGATCCAAGTTAAAATATCCCTGTCAAAATGGGAGCCCTTGAAGGTTCCTGAACTATTCTGTTGGAATTTAAAGTAAATTGTAATTCCATGTAAATCACTCACTTGAGTCAGGAAATAAGACTTTTTTTTCCCCACATAGTGCCTTCTCATTTTTTGGCTTGAGCTTCTCTGAGGGGTATTTTGGACCTAAGAAAAGGGAACCTGAGCTTAGTACGCATAGCAAAAGCAGAAAAACAGGAAACCTGCACAATTTTGTGCATAGCTGAAAACAGAGCACACAAAAGTTCTGTTGTTCATAAAGGACAAACATTAGAACAATTGTAGGTAAAATACCAAGCAATGAATTCATCACTAGGATGAAACAAAGATATTGTGGCCTCTCTTCTAATCTCTCCTGGGTCAGTGGACTATCAGAGAATTCAACAGTTCTGAGGACAACCAAACCCAAACAAACAATATTTCAGTACCGGCCAAGAAGTCAGAAAATCCTGTTCTCCAGGCCTGGGGAATAAGAGGGATAAATCTAAAGACTAATTTTGGAGCCAGATTAGGAACATTAATTCAAGGATAAGAGTTCAGATTTTCCCCTTGTTTATTTTGTAGGCAGAGTTAAACTAACATTGATTGGCAGCATATGGTATGAATATGTAGTGTGATAAGTTCAGGACAGACAGCTGCAAGGGATGGGAGTGGGGGTAGAAAACAGTCCCAGAAGGTTTAAAGGCCCTCCTCCCTCTTGTAACTACAGGTCAACCAGGTTCTGCTGAGAAGAGGTTACCAGACGTCAATTAGGATCATCTGATTCCAACTAAGGGCTTCCTGAGACCTTTTTAAACCCCTACCTGCTGGGGGTGGAGAGAGATAGAAGTCAAACTACTCATGGACTAGGAGTAGCAAGCCTCACCATAAGAATGGCCGTACCGGGTCAGACCAAAGGTCCATCCAGCCCAGTATCCTGTCTACTGACAGTGGCCAATGCCAGGTGCCCTGGAGTGAGTGAACCTGACAGGTAAAGATCAAGTGATCTCTCTCCTGCCATCCATCACCCCCCTCTGACAAACAGAGGCTAGGGACACCATTCCTTACCCAGCCTGGCTAAGAGCCATTAATGGATTTAACCTCCATGAAATTTATCCAGGTCTCTTTTAAACCCTGTTATAGTCCTAGCCTTCACAGCCTCCTCAGGCAAGGAGTTCCACAGGTTGACTGTGCGCTGTGTGAAGAAGAGGGTCATTTTATTTGTTTTTAACCTGTTGCCCATTAATTTTATTTGGTAGTCTCTTATGCACTTTCTCCACATCACTCATAATTTTATATACCTTTCTCATCTTTCCTCCCCTTCCTTAGTCTGGACTCTTCCAAACTGAAAAGTCCTAGCCTCTTTAATCTCTCCTCATCAAACCCCTAATCATTTTAGTTGCCCTTCTCTGAACCTGGAGGGGAGGCTGCGTTCCTTCCCTCTAGGGGAAGAAAAACAAACCGAAAAGAGTGGCTGGTGAAAGGAATGGACTGCCCCTGGGCAGCCTAGAAAGGCTTTTACCCAAGCCCATTTCACCACAAATAGCTGAGGCTGGTGACACTGAGAAGGTATCTTGCCACCACAGATTGTAAGAGTCTAGAAGCAAGGACTGTATCTTATTTTCTCATTACCAAGCACACCAATAATCTGTATATATTGCAATACTATAGCATGTAATATAAATCTGTAAATGCAATCTATTGGTGTGCATGGTGATAGGCACATGAAAAAGAAGATGCAGACATTGCACCAAGAACCTCAGGTTAGCTACCCCTTTATTACATCATCTAAAGGGTAAAACACAGGGAACACAAAAGCTTGATTCTTGCTCGTATCTTTACAGCAATAACCTAAGCTGTGTTTTGGCCGGACCGTTGGGCAGAAATCTGAGTAACTGATGTGAGGTGGCCTTACACATACATCATCGCTATCATGTTATAATGTTCTTCCTTCTTTTATTTACAAATGCTGCACCCAGAACTCCTTAGCAAAAGTATTTCCAGTAAGAGCAAAAAATGCTGCTTCTCTCTTGTCTAAGCCTCTTAATTTCTCTCTGCCTCTGCCCTTGTTTATTCTTTGCTCTGCAAAGTGTTTGGGATGATGCAGTTATGTCTAGATGAGATAAAATTGTGTAATACTACTTGGTTTTTAAACTTTTAGTCATGAGATTGATGGCTGCTGGCACCAGAGGGCGCCAGTGACACATGAAATGTA
This sequence comes from Dermatemys mawii, assembly GCA_007922305.1. Taxonomy (NCBI): domain Eukaryota; kingdom Metazoa; phylum Chordata; order Testudines; family Dermatemydidae; genus Dermatemys; species Dermatemys mawii. Next base: position 14,933,003 of record ML677412.1, on the reverse strand, counting down.
TGGGACACAAAGGCCATGGCTTTTGAGAAAATCAGTTTAGATGCTAATCAAATTATGCGGCTATTTATATAAATTCTCATAACTCATAAATAAACACAATTCATCTCCACTGAGGGCTGAGTGTTCCCCGGTACCCGTGAGCAACGATTTCTGCCCCAAATGGGAGACTGCAGCAGGGAGAGGAAGCTAGCCCCTCTCCCTCACATTTCCCTTTTCTGGTTTCATTTCAGTGCCAGTTTCCCTCCCTCCCTCCCACCCTCCATGTCGACCCGAGGGGGAAGAGTGATTCATTATGACCTGGACCAGAGGCTCCCTTAGGCACTGGCCAGTGGGCAGATATGGGCACTGGGCTGGCCTGCTTCCTGTGATTCACAAGGACTGGGCTAGACCCAGATTTCCAGAACAGATGCCAGGCAAGGGAATTGCACAAGCCAGCCGCTTCTGAGAGTTGCTTCGATTAATCCAAAAGGTCTGACCCCGTGGCCCGGTCTACACTACAGACCTATATCTGAGTGAGGTCGTTATAGGACCAAACCCCCTCTAGACAGTGCTATGTCGAGGGGAGAGCTTCTACCGCTAGCACAGCTACTCCTCTCAGGGACATGGATTATCTACACCGATGGGGGAACTCTCTCCCCTTGGTTTACAGCTGCTTCTTTGAAGTGCTACAGAGGGGCAGCTGCATGGATGCAATGTTTCAAGTGTGGGGTTGCCCTGGGAGGCCTTTTCTGGTCTGCTTTCTCATCCCCACACCCTCAGCAGGGCTCACAACTCCCTGACCATTAAATTCCCCCCATCTCCACCCCCACAGAACACAGGCACCATAATTACTACATTTCTCTTTGGCAACAGTCACATACCTTATCAGACCAATAACATTTATTCAGACTGCAACTGTGGATCACAATCCTGGGACTTTCTCCGCTTAGTTTTGGTCAACTGCATACTGGGCCAGAAATACCCCCGAGTTCACTGCTCCCTGCATCCCAGCACTCCTAAGACTAGAAAACAACACCAACCATAAAGGTCTGCTGCTCCCCCTAAAGCCCAGGGTAGATTTCAGTGAAGGATGCACGAAAGGTTCTGCAGGGTGCAAGATCTCTCCTCTGATGGCTGCATTGGCCACTTGGGGTGGCACGTGTGTTCGGCTTTATAACATCTCCCCCAGAAGGCTCTTGGCTGCAACTATCAGGGGTCAGATAGGTGGGGCAGTTACCTCACTCTCTGCTTTCCAGGGGGAGCGTCCCACCTGCACCGTGGCCTCCACGTTTCCTTTAAACCACGAACAAATGACCTGGGACGGGTGTGGAACCGCCCTCGCTGGAGGTTTTGAAGCCGAGGTTAGACACACCCCTGGCCAGGGGGTCTAGTGAGACGTTCTCTAGCTAGGGGTGTATTCAGGCAGGACATAGGACGCTTCAGGGGAAACCTCACTCTCCCTTTTTACCCACAGCAAAGTGGATTCCTCCCGACGGGTCAGGTCTCCGCTAGCGCTTCGCAGAGTCCTGCGAATCCCAGAAAGCGCAATTCCCAGCTATGAGTGGGAAAGGATCTTAACACCTTTCCCTTTGGAAATGCTCCGTTCCTGCGTTTCAGGGTGTGAACTCCCCCCACCCCCGGGACCGAGCACGACCACCCCGCTCCCCGTCTCTCCGCCCGCTCTCGGCTAACGCAGAGCAGCGCCTGTCTCACCAACACCCCCCACCCCCAGGCGAGCCGCACGCGGCTCCCCGGGATGTCCGGCGGCCGGAGGGACCTGCAGAGGCCCGGGGAGAAGGTGGGAGCCGTAAGCGGCTGCTCAGGGCGTCCCCCCAGCCGTTCGCCAGGGCAGGCCCGTGGCTGAAGGCGGCAGAAGGGGACCCGGAGCCTTTTCTTTGCAGCCCGGGTTGCAGCCGCGCATCGCCAGCGGGAGGCGCTGCAAAGCCCCGACCCGCCCCGGCGCCGCCGGCTGCCCGGCCCCAGGGCGGGGTCTGCTCCGCCCGCCCCCGCGGGCCATGTCGCCGCCGCTCGCTGCACCTGCCTCCCCGCGCCGGGCGCCGGCAGCTGAGGGCGAGTCGGGGCGCGGAGCCGGAGCCCGCCATGGGCCGCCTGCGGGGCGGGATGCGCTGCGTCAAGTTCCTGCTCTTCGCCTTCAACTTCGTCTTCTGGGTGAGTGGGGCCGGGCCGGGCCGGGGCGCTGCTGCGGGCCAGGGGCTGCTCCGCGCTCCACGATGGCTACAGCGGCGCGGGGGAAACTCGGGGGCCGGCGTCTCTGTGGGGCGGGAGCTCGGAGGGTCCTGCAGGGCTCGCTTGTCCTGCCGCTGCGTCCCGCGGGCAGGTCTGACACCCGCGCCTAGTTCTCGCAAGCCCCTGGCCCGGGGAACCCCTTTCCGTCCCGCACTTCTCCACGGACTCCTGCAAGCTATCAGCCAGGCGGAGAGGGGGGTGCTGGGGGGCGTCCTCTGGGGCCTGCTGGGTCGCTGACCCCCAGGAAGTTGATGAGAATGGAAAGGGAATGAGCGTGGACTGAGCTGTTCTCCTGCTTTGGGCGGGGGGGGGGGTCCCTTTCCTGCACCGTTTACGTGGTTTTCTCGTTGGGGCTTGTGAGGTCTTCTGGGCAACAGCTGTTTCTCTCTTGGTGGCATGTCAATGGTATGCAAATAACAAGTAATTGTGCACAGCGCCCCAGCCCCCGGGACACATTTCAGCCTGGCCTTACCCTGCATTTTGGTTGCCTGCTTGCAATTTTGCAGGCACAAATTATGGATGCTGTTTACATCACTTAGACATAACCAGGTATTTAGGCACCTGCGGGTCAGGAGAAAAACTCATCCATGCTATTTAAAACATGCACTAGCACAGTAATAATATTTGTAGGTATGTTCTTTGGGGGTGCTAAAATGTTCTCTTTAAAATGCTGTATTCCTTCATAGAAACCACCCTTAATTTCTGCGTCCCTACAATCACAGTGCTGAGGCAGTGGTCACCAAGCCTTAGGTGCAATTTTGGGTACACAAGTTGACTAATAAGCCTGCAAAGTGTCTTTGGCAGTTTGGCTTAAGCTTCTCAAACTCTGCTCTTGATCTTGTAAACATTCTGTTCTGTGATGCTCATTAGCAAGAATATTTGCTTCGGGTGTGATGTTAATCGCTGAACTTCAAAAAAATGGCACATTAATTTCTGATATTCTTTGCTTTTCACAGAAAACACACACTCTGCTGCCCCAGTTCTAAATATCTACCGGTGTTACCAGCAGCTAGAACAAAATAGATAGTGATTTGTAATGAAACAATACGCTTGGGCAAAACCCCACATATACAACAATAGAAATAAAGAACTTAATCTGTACATATTGGTTTAACAAAAATCATAGGAGCTGTTTATACCTTGGCATTGTTCTGGAAATTGGTGTGTTTCCAGTACTGTGCTGATAGCTGAGCTTGGGCAGTGCTGATAATCATAAATCAAAAGGGAAGCAAAACCATCCGTTGTTGGAAACCATGCCTCTGAATAGGGAAATATTTCCACAGTTATGTAAAATTGCTTATTTGGATGTTTTGTCTCGTGTAGTTCTCATGTGGAGCTTTATTAAGCTGCATGTTGGACTGTGAGAACGTGGACCTATGGCCTTCCAGCTGACGCACCTTGTCTTGTTGATGTGGTAATAGGAGATGCTTTTGTTTTACACATAACCACCACAGGAAAGAAGGATAAGTATCTCACCCAGTTGCAACAGTCACAGGATATGTTTGTTTCAGCACTGTGACTTCGCTGTACCATTGTGGGAAGTAAACTTCTGGGCAGTGCACATATACATCAAAAGAGAGCTGTATAATGTATGTATTACTTCAGATTTAACTTTTAAAACATGCCCATCCAGTGCTTTAGGATTCTTTGTTGTTGTTTTGTTTTTATAAACCTTAGGAAACGTCTCATCATGGAACAAAAAATTCTTGATACAAAGAGAGGCAAAACTCAGCTGAGACAGCATCTTTCTTTAAAAATATAAAATGGAGACAGTTAACTTTCAGAGGTGCCCAGTTTCCCACCAGTCAAACAGTAAATCCACAAGCCGAGCCATCACACCCATTCCAGCACCAAGCTCCAGTGACCTGAACCTGTCACCTGCTGCTTTTACAAGTTCATCTTAGGAGACAAATGCTTTCCATTGTTGTGTGGTCAGCTCATTGAACAGCATCCTGAGATGATTATGAAGCAGCATTCCCTTGCATTACCATACTGATATGGGAAGATGTTGCACCAACCCTCAAAACTTGAAACCCTCTAATGGTCACTGGAGGGAAAGCGTAGCATAGTCTGGATTCTAGGACCTGCTCAAAATTAGGGGGCCCACCTATGAGCAGTCTCCTTCAGCGTACAGATATGTATACACACTTACCATGTTCTGCAGAAAAGGACCTGGAGATTGCAGTGGATGAGAAGCTGCACATGAGTCAACAGTGTGCCCTTGTTGCCAAGAAGGCTAATGGCATTTTGGGTTGTATAAGTAGGGGCATTTCCGTCTATTTGGCATTGGTGAGGCCTCATCCTGAGTACTGTGTTCAGATTCAGATCAGATATGGTTGGAAGGGTGCAGACTATGAAACCCAAACTTGTTCAACAACTAAAGGATAAGAAAGGCATTTTCTTTCATGGTATCACTTTTGGGGGGCAGTCTTGCTATCACTGTATTTACATATCACACCTAACAGTCCCCCTTCTGTAAGGTTTCCTATAAGGAAGGAAAGAAGAAATCTCTTGTGACAGATGGAACCACACTGGCAACTAAATGATACAGCTTTGGCTGGCAGGCACGCTTAAAGGGAATATCTGTGTTTGCCTATAGTGGCTCTCCTATTGAAAATACTTCTCTGTTAAGAGCTTTTACAGTCACACTCAATGAAAGACATGCCACCCAGTCTGACTGGATGAATGTTTCCTAGGCAAGTCTGGGGTCCCTTCAGTCAACTGTGGGTCGTTTAGGAAAAGTTGATTCCACAGAGACATTTCTACCATGTATGCCATTTGCACTTTCATACTCTGCAGTTTTCCTGAAGTATGGTTAAACACTGAAAGTCTAGCAGGCCCAACTGATGACATAAATAACACACAAGACACACACTTCTAAGGCAGTACATTATTTAAAAGGACACAAATACTTTTTAAATAACTTTTCACTCTTTCCCCCTTCTTTTCCCTACTCTGTCAGAAGCTGAGAAATAGACTCTCTACCTTACAGTTTCAGCCTTTTCTTTTAGGCAAATGTAGATGGGGTATTTTTCCTTTTACCTTGTAGGTTTTGAATAGGATTAAACTGAACACAGCTCCTTTTTTGTTTAAGTGCCACAGTTCCAATGTATACAGTGCCAATGGGAGTGCTGTTACTCGGCTGCAGCTGTGAATCCACCAGGACCAGTACAAAACTTTGTGTTATGTGAGTTCATGAAAATAGTGACTACTGTGTCTTGTTCAATGTATTGAGAAAGAAGACAGGTTTCAGTCTTTGTTCTTGATTGGCTGAGAAGTTGCTTTACATGCACGCAACTCTGACGCTGTCAATCAGAAAACTTGTTTGAACTCAGAAGGGCACATGTAGCCCAAGTAAACTTGATTTTCTCAATAACTCCTGCTGGTGACCCTAATAATCCTAAGGCTAGCCCATGAGTCTGGCTCAGGAGTCTCTAGCAGTAACATCCGGGCGCTTGGCTTGTGTACAGTGATAAAGTTCTCTCCAGTCCGTTTGTCTAGGGAATGCTATGTAGAGGTAGGCCAGAGGAGAGTTAGTTAAGCCAGGCCTCAGAGTCAGTCCAACAGTTTCCCTTCTTGTCCTGTTGCTCACTTTCAGCCCATCCCCTCAAATGCTGCTTCCAGTCTGTGCTGAATTCACTTGCACTAGTACTGAATAGGTGCACAGTAGGGTGAGAGAGACCCAGACAGACCCATCTTTGGCATCTACTGTCAGATCCCAAAGATGTGATGAAGCAGTGGACTCCCCCACCCTTCTCCAGGCTGGGCAACGGCTTTGGATTTTGGCTCTGGACTATGTCAGCAGCGTTTGTTCTGTTCTGTGTTGGCTTCATCTTTACCTACATTCGCTTTGTGGGCTGAAATCCATTGGTATTGGCCCCGAGCTCTGGTTTTCAGGGTCATTCTGACGTGATCTCCTGTCCCCACCTTGGTGGAACCCTGGCAGAATTGCCCTTAACAGCCAGGCGGATGTCTATGGTTTTCATGGTCTTCTTTGAAGCGTCTGGGTTTGATCCATGTTGATGTGACAGGTTCGGTCAGATAACATAGAGGTGTTTTTGCCCTGATCTACCATAGGAGTGTCCTTTGTGGAGCAGCAGGAAATCAGTCATTTCTGCAGTGACAGAGCACTTAAATGCTCTGCACTCAGTTCTTCTTGGGAGCATTGGGTCTGATCCTGCAAAGTGATGAACACCTCAGCCCAATAACGGTAGTGGGAACCGCGGGACGACTCGGCTCCCAGAAGAGATTTAGCACTTTGCAGAACTGGGCCCATCATCTAAACATTTCTCCTGAGCTGACATCCCATTGCACTGGGTTTGTATTTGCATCAAATCGAATTTTTCTTGATGTTTGGTGACATTTCTGCTAGCCAAGCATATGGTCAGAATGTCCCTCACTGGGACAGTGCCCCTAACTCCCTGCTGGGGCTTTGGGTTCAGTAGTGAAGACTGTCCTGTACTAAAAGGCCACTATCACTCCCTGCAGCACCAGGGTTGTCTTTGGTGGCCTCCCTTCCACGGGGTGATGCGGCCTAGCGGTGCTTAACTTCAGCACATTCCTCCTCAGTGAAGTAAGATCCTTTTTCAGTCTCTTTTTTTCCTGGTTTGAACGTGCCCTACTCAGTCTGGCTTCTCTTTTGTGGATAGTGCCATTTGGCAGCTGGAACTCCTGTAACACAGAGACTCGTTTACAGCCGAGGTCGGGGGAGAAGTGTGTGTCCTAGCCTCATCTTCCTCAGAGTTTCAGAGCAGCCACAGGCTGGGCCCATGGCATCTGTGCTCCTCCTGACCATGCGCACACATACGTGACGCACTGGCAGGGGACTCGCCCGGCTCTAATGTCTGTTTATTCAGCTTCACAGCGGCCACAAGACTTTGGTTGAAAAACAGTCAGTGAAGTTATTCCTCTCTCAGTAGCTCTGTCTGTGCAAAGCCAGCGTGGGCTGGCACCACCATCTCAGCTTCTGGGCATGGACCAGTTCCACAGACCTCAGACTTACGTTCTGGGCTTAGAGTAGGCTGGGTTGAGCTGCCTTCAGATTACCCCAGTTGGGTGTCTGTGGTGGTCAGGAGCAGAAAGGGGAGTGGCTGTGGGGCTAGGAGGGAATGAAGACAGAAGAGAAAATGAGATTTTTCCCATTAGGGAACTTTCCACTCGGTGTTTGAACACCACCAGGGTACACCCAAGTAATGGCACATTGGGCGAATTCTCCACATTCCGCCTGTTTGGACTTGCGGGAACCGGCTGTGGCAGCCTAGTCCCTGGCTCCCTTCCCCTATGCCTCTGTTCGGGCCCCATCATTTTCTGTAGCCCTCAGAACCTACAAGGCTCTTTGATGCCATTTTGATGAATGTGTGAGGTTGGTTCTTTATAATGTTTGAAAGTCATTAATGGGTTGAAAAGCACCATGGTGTTAAAGAGCCAGAGGAGGGAGTAAGGCGAGTTGGTCTATAACAGAAATTCATTGGTATCCAATATTGGGAGGGGCCTGCTGAGTTCTGTGACTTTATAATCCTGTGGTTTTGGAGTTTCCAGGAAGCCCAAGGGGTGACCCATTGCAGCTCTTTCTGGCCCGCTCCAGCTCTTTCTGGCCCTTTGCAGTTCAGTTATTAACTGGTCTGTTTGGTTTCCAGCTGGCAGGGTTGACTGTCATTTCCTTTGGACTATGGCTGCGATTTGGTGGGGTCCTGGGAGACTTAACTTCGGAGGAAAAATCCCCAGAGTACTTCTACATGGGTAAGTTAAGGCACTTAGACTTTGGCTGTATCTCCAACCTCAATTTCACCAGCAGGTATGATCCCAAACACCACTCTACACTACACATACAAAAATGGTGCTTAAAAGGTCTGACAGGTGAATGGCATGAACCTTGTCTCTTGCCCTTCTGTGCCACATGAAGTGACAGCCTCTCTCAATTCTCTCCTTGGCAACCACTTTTGCAGAACTGAATTAATTCCTCAATATGATTTCATAGTTGAATTTTTCAGTAATGCTGGTGCTTATGAAACAGAAACTGAGAAGGATTGTGCACTCATTCAGGTCTGCCCACCACAGCACCCTTTGAGGCCTTTTCTTTTCCGGTGCTAGCCAGCAGCATGGTGAAATCAGAGTGATCCATATCCTGCCACATTAGAAGCAGTGGCAAGAACATGTTTCCATGAGATTGCAACAGGATCATTTCTGAATATTTCTGGTACAGCTCCAAACACAAAGGGAGGACTTACTGCTCATCGCTTATTCTTGCCCCTGCACATGCAGGCTCCCAGTGTCTCTCAGTGGAATTGGAACAAATCTCGCCATGGTTGAAAAGTAGAATTGTACAGTCGTCACCTCCAGAGTTGTTCCCCAACCTGAGCAGTGACTAGCCCAGCTCCTCAGCCCTAGGGTGCTTTACTTGGTCTTATGGAAATGTAAAGATGTAATTTTTCCAAAGTTCCAGATGCATTTTTCAAGTGGTGTTGGGCTGTTCTGGGGACTCCAGATGTTACATGTATATTATGTGCCTAACTGGTTATTGTGCATTGGTTGCCGTGGTTTCCTACTTCCCTTTTCTTCATCCATCCATTGCCAATTGTGAGATTCCTCCCATGCCCTCGATTTGTTTCCCCTTTCCTCTCTGATCACATTAGGAGGAGTCAGGATCAATCCATTTTAAGCTGTAAACTGAGTGCATTTCAGTGTCTCTGTTTGGTCACTTACAATGGGAAATGAACTTCTCATGCTGGTAAGGATGTTACCTGTGGGGTTGCTGCTTTTAAATTTAAAAAGTTAAAGCCCAAAATGAAAACGATATGATCCTTTCAAACAGGACGTTGTTTGTGATGTGAGAGTTGACATGGGGAAGCGTCTGTAACAGGGAGTTAAAGTGACAATATGTGACACTCCAGCAGAAGGGCTCCCAGACCAGCCCTCAGTCGCCCAGAGTCAAGTTAGAATTCCCTGTGTGACGCTCTGAGGAATCTCTCTTCCCTGAAGCAGTTGGGGAGTTCAGCCTCACGGGTCCTAGACTGGGCTGGGAGCAGAGCCTTCTAGATTCTTGAGGTCACTTCTCCACTGGTCTGTTAGAACATGAGTCTGTTGATGTTTATGGGACAGTTCAAGACCCAGCCCTTTCCTCCAGAAGGGGAAGGGCTGTGTTCTGTCCCCCCACCCCTGCCCCGAGCAGGCTGAAGGGCACTTGCTATATCTCCTAGCAAGTAAAATATTAAACCATAGCATTGTCAGTGACAGTAAAATATAAACTGAATATAGCCAGCCCATGTTGCCTTGAAATGTAGTAAGAAAACTGATGTGTGTGAATGAATCAGCCTGGATGATAGCTCCCTGCACATTACAAGCTCTTCACCACTTCATGACGTCCTTTCTCCATCCCAGTTTTATAATCTGATCATTTTGTGGGGCTGTGGTTGGAAATACAGTGGAGGCTGAGGCTCTCCTTTCAGATGGCTGAGGAGGCTGAATGATCCTGCTAGCTTTGAGTGGCTATAATGAGACAGTGCATGCTTTAGGATATGAAGTCATGTCTACAGCAGAAGGATATTAGCAACTTTTCTCCATAGTGGTGGGTGCCCACGCAAACAGAAGCAGCCCAGCAGCATGACACCATGTGAACTGCAGCTGTCTACTCCTGTGCTCAGTCCATTTTCAGTGCCACCTAAATGTGTGTTTTGAGTTAGGCACCATATCCCGAGTCAGCACTTTAAAAAGTCCTGTTCATCTCTTTCAAATCCGCAAGCCCATCAAATTCCAGCAGGCCTTTAAAATTAGCACTGGAGGCAAAAGCAGCGTCTGCACAGAAAGGAACAATTCCACACCTGCCACCTGCCCAGGGACTGGGAATTGCTGCTGGCAATCCATGCCACTGCACATCGTCCCTTACCTTGCAGATACTTTTAGCCTCCACCTTAGACTCAGGTGGTAAACTCCACCATCTCTTCTCCTGCACTTCCAATGTGCAGGTACCTCATGCTGCAGTCAGAGGAAGATTTGTACAGAAAGAGCCCTGAGTGGAAAATGAAAGCTACTGTGCTGAAAGCCACTAAGGGAAAAACTGATTCAAAACTCAAACTGTTAGAAGCTCCTCACCTTGCACTAATTTAAATCTCCCTTGCTGCAGATTAAGCCCCATTATTTCTTATCCTACCTCCAGTAGATGTGGAGAACAATCGATCCCGATCCTTTTTATAACTGCCCTTAATGTATTTGAAGATGTTATCAGATCCCCCCTCACTCTTGTATTTTGAAGTCTAAACATGCCCAATCTTTTTAACCTTTCTTCAGTGGTCAGGTTTTCTATATCTTTCATCATTTTTGCTGCTGTCCTCTGGACTGTATCAATTTATTCACCTTTTTGCCAAGAATTGCGTGCAGGACTCCCCCTGAGGCTTCCCTGGTGCCAAGAGGAGTGGGACAATTACCTCCTCTGTCTTACATATATTCCAATTAATACAGCCCAGAATGATATTAGCCCTTTTTTGCAACTGCATCACCTTCTTGACTCATTCAATTTATGATCCACTCTAACCCCCAGGTCCTTTTCACGAATACTACTAAGCAGTTATTCCCTGTTTTGTAATTGTGCATTTGATTTTTCCTTCTAAACATCAAACTTTGTATTTATTTTTATTGAATTTGTCTTGTTGATTTCAGACCAATTCTCCAATTTGTCAAGGTCATTTTGAATTCTAATTCTGTTCTCCATAGAGCTTGCAACCACTTCCAGCTTGGTGTTATATGCCAATTTTATAAGCATGCTCTCCACTCTATTATCCAAGTCATTAAGGAAAGTATTGAAAAGTACCAGACCCAAGACTGACCATGTGTAACCCCCACATAGATACGTCCCCAAGCTTGACAATGCTGTTCCTTCTTGGGTTTTACATTTTTCCATATACTTAGAATCAGGAGGCATTTAATGATTATAATGAGCCCTTTAGCCAAGAGAATACATTTTAAAACTGATTTCTTTGTCTCTTGAAGAGATGCTGGGTGATGAATCTGGTTTCACTTTTCTTCTCTTTCCTTATGTGGAGCTGCCATTTCTTGTAGGTCTCCACGCTGCAGCAGCAGCTGTTTAACTTTGTTTCATTAATGCACCTGCTCTTTAACTCTGTAACTATGAATGACACATTCCCACCCACCTCCAGGCCTATGATTCTCTTATATAAAGCACTTACAGATCACCTGCCATTGTGTGTGTTGGTCTCCCCTATGACAACACCACTGAGCAGCAGGCTGTCTGGGTCCCTGCTGTCCTACCCCTTTGTGATTCACTAACTGTTAGACTCCTAGCTGTACAGTTGTTCCTAGTCCAGACCCTGTCATCAAGACAACACTTGCCTTAATTCTAGAAGCAGACACCCTAAAGCAGGTGATTCAGGTGACCGCGGATAAATTCCTGGTTGTCTATTAACAAATAAAGAACATTTTGCTGTGACATTGCATGACAATACCTAAAGCCCAGGCACATACAGGTTTCTTTAATTAGATCCCTTATACATGACATACACTCTTCTGTTTAGAATATCCCAGTTTTAGAGTCAGATCTCTAAAAAGGGACAGAAAATGGCTTATAGAAAAAGGGACAGCACAAAAGAACGGATTGCATTATGTGGAAAGTGTCCTACCCTGTGTTAGGTGTAGTGGGGCGGCTGCCCCACTCCCCCTAAAAGGGGCTTAAACAGCCCAGGAAAGGTTGTAGCTGGGAGCAAGCAAGCTCCCAGGCTGATTGGGCAGAGCAGCCACAGCTGTGGCTGCATCAATTAGGGCTCAGCTGTCCCTGAAAAAGGGCCTAGAGTTAGGTGGAGGGGAGTCTCCTCTGGCTACAGAGGTAGACAGGCCTGGCTGCTGGGAGCTTGAGCAAGGTACCTAGAGGGAAGCAGGGCTGGGGCAAGGCAAGAGGAGCTGGGGAAGCTCTGGCCTGGAAACCCCCAGGCTGCAGGGCCTAGGGGATGGCCCAACAAGGGGTACTGGGGTTGCACGGGGCAGCCCTTGGTTAGTTATAGAGGTAGCAGGCCCAACCCCCCTTGCCAGTGATGAATGGCAATGACACTGCAGTCTGCCCCAGAGAACGGGGGCAAGTGGTGACTGGCAGTTGCCTAGACTGAGGCAAGGTGCGGATAGGAGGTGGGGGTTCCCCAGGGAGGGGAGACCCAGCGTGAGACTGTGGGGATACTGTAACGGTGCAGCACCTCAGGGAAGAAGAGGCACCGGGGTCCAGGGAGGGACCCGAGGCCGAGCAGCGAGCGGGACGTCGGCCTGCAGAGGATGCTCCGGACGCTGGAAGAGCTAACTCCCGGACAGACCAGCGGGAGGCGCCGCAGGGGTGAGGCGCCGCAGGGGTGAGTCGCCACTTCGCTACAGTTAGGCTCTAACAGAGTTGGAAATACTCACAATGGGAATATCATCAAGAACAGATTTTCATGGATGCTATAAAGAAGCCAGGATCCCCTCTTGTTTCTGCCCAATCTCAGATGACTCTGAGCACACGTGATGAGGCAGATTTGGAGTACAGACATGTTACTGCTGCAGATATTAAACTGGAAATTTATGCCCAAATCTTATAATTTCTCATCTGCCCAGTATGAGCTGTACTGCCAGGTTTATTAATGGACTATATATACCAACAATTTTACAAGTGCTCCAAAAGCCAAGGTTGAGGCAGTTGATTTAAAAACCTGGAAGGGATGGTCCTTGTTGTTCTTTTCACTTTTCTGTAGGCAGAAATTCTCAGTGCTTACATTTAAACATCACAAGGGCAGTACGTTTCATAGTGTTGACATAACCACAGGTGCTTGCAGGGCCGGCTCTAGCTTTTTTGCTGTCCCAAGCAGCAAGAGCACTGAAGCAAAAAAAAAAAAAGGGGGGGGGGGGGGGGGGGGAATGTCACCCCTTATAATGTGCCGCCCTAAGCATTTTTCAAAGGTACACACTGTACGTTTTTAAAGTGATTTATTTTGAAAACTTTTCAGATTAGTTTTACAGCTATATCCGAAAATGAATGATTGGTTATTTCATTTACCAAAGGTAATTGAAGCAGATATTTATGAAGTCATTGGGAGGTGAACTATCTCCAGTTCAACAGGTTAGACATTAATATCTGGAGGATTTTCTTGCCATGCTGTATTAGGAGGAGAACATCACCAGACAGACATTTAAATTGCTTTATTTAACTAAAACAACATTATGTATTCTGGTTTGTTTTTTCTTCAACAGCAAACACATAATATTTTAACAAAACAAGCATAAGACTATAATTAAGCATTCAAGCTTGTTAAAATAAGATTTGTTTTTGTTAACATTGTTTTTAACTAAAATAGTTAAATATTTTTTGAATTTTTGGGTTTTTAATCAACTATGTCAGCCAGGTCAACACGAGAAACTTAAAATATTGGCTTCTGCAGCTAACCCAGTTATCTTCACTTTCATTTTCCTGTTTGGTCATAATCTGGAAAAGAAAAACAAGCTTTCCTGCTTTTTCAGGTCCCAAATGATTTTTCAATTTGGACTGAATTAATCTAAAGGAAGAAAATATTCTTTCTGCACCAGAAGAAGAAGCTACTGCTGTTAAAAGTGAGATTATCACTTCAGCAGGCTCTGAATCCAAATGCTAAAGTGACTTCTATCAGTTCATTGGTGTGATTTTCTTTAAAACATCATCAGCAATCATGTATTTTCTGAATGGTTCACCCTTAGCTCTGAAGTTTATTACAGTTGGCATTATGGAGGGATGATTGCTGGATGTCTGTGTTATAGCTGACTCCTCTTCTTCAGCAGTTAAGGTTTGACCTTGATACCGAGTATTGAGAATATTTGCAAGAAAATGAGCTGAAGATAGTGCTTGTCTCATTCATTTCTTAATGCTTGTAATTTATCTTGGTCATGGCATATTTCTCTCTTTAAGATCTCGCTCAGTTCCTTCCAAATTTCAACGGCGTCAGCAATAGAACAGCTATTTCCCTGCATTTTGTTTGGGGCTGGAAAAATAGGCTTCAGGGTACTCAGCATGTGTCCAACATTTCCCTTAAGCCCAGTACTGAGAACTTAACCTCCCTCACTGCAGCTTGAGACCATCGCTCCTTGTTCTGTCATGCAGGCACCTGCCCTCAGCATCCAAGATAAAGCACTGAAATGTACCATGCCACTGAACAAACAGCGAGGGACTCAAACCAGCATGTGGGCAGATCTGACCGTGCTGTCCCCAAAGCACTGACAGAGACCAGGGAAGAAGGATATGCGCAATTGCAAGAGGAGGTGGTGTGAACAGCCTGTCCTTGGAGTCCAAACAAAAAAAACTCACTCACAGAACCCAAACAGTGCGGGCTTCCTTCCACCTGTAGTAGAGTGACCATATTTTCCAAAGAGAAAACAGGACACTGTGTGGGATTAGTCTGACCCCTCACCTCTTCCCCCATGCGAGGCTGCCCACTTTTGTCAAAAAAGTCAGAACAGCCTGGACAGGCCTTAAAAAGGGGATTGCCCCAGCCAAAACAGGACGTATGTCACCCTAACCTGTAGAGATCATACTCAGCTGCAAACAAAAGGTATTTGTAGGAAGAGAAGTGGCTAAAACTTGTCAGACTGAAACTGGCCCCTTTTGCCTTGATCTGCCACTCACTCTCTTTTCACTTGCACCAGATTATTATTAAGAAGCTCTTTGCCTCCGTGTCTGTGGTAATCAAACACCCACCCCATGCGCACATGCTCATGGTTTTTGCTCTTCCTTTTCCAGCTCTGATGTGGGTGCCAGATTAGTGACCTCCAGGGCTTTGTGGTTCACAAGGGAAGCAGCTCAGAACAGAAAGCAGGGCCAGATGAACCCATAGGCTAAAAAGACTATATCCTTAGGCCCTTCTATTTTTAGACACTACTGTAGGCCCTTCATTCCATACCGAAGTAACAATTGAGCGAGGGTAGCGAGCATTCAGATTTTTTTTGTCTCGTTAGATATTGCTTTGTGTAAATGAATCCATCAAGATTGTGAATTCAGTTGATGGTGGTTGTGATTTTTTTGTCTTTGTCGGCTAAGTAAGTGTTTGTGGGTGCAAGCAGTATTTAACTTTGTACACAGTAGTCCTACACTGGACATCTATTCATCTTCTCAGAAGAAAGCGTACTGTTTTTATAGCTGCCTGTTCTCTGATACCAAAAAGTGAGAATGTTCTGCGCAGTCTTTAGGGATTGGAAGAATAGTGCATACATTACCAATCATGCAATGAGTGAGCAGCATACATTGTCAGTTAGCAGCTAGTGTGCCCGAAAGAAAGTTAATGGCAGAATTGATACCCAAATGGAAAATCAGTTTTTGGAAGCTTCTGCTTATTGGAAGAACGCTCTCAGACTTGTAGTTAAAACCATAGTTTTTCTTGCTGAGTGTAGTTTGCCATTCCATGGCTCAGATGAGACAGTTCGATTGAAACACAGTGGCAATTACCTTGGCATTCTAGAGCTAATCGCTAAGTTTGACCCTTTCTTAGCCCAGCACATCAATGAACATGCAAATCGTGGAAAAGGCCATAAATCATATCAAAGAGTACAGTGGGACCCCGCAATACCGCGACAGTCGGGCTCCAAAAAAACCCGATCGCGATAATGGCGGGGTCGCAGTATTGTGGGGTTCCGCGCATCAAAGTGGGGGCCGCCACCGACATCGGGAGCCAGCCGTGCACCGCGCTATAAGTGGATTCGCGCTATAGCGGGGCACGGTATTCCGGGGTCCCACTGTATTTGTGATGAATTCATTGCACTGGTGGCAAAGAAGACGCTGTCAGCCTTTGTAGATGAGATCAAAGATGTGGGATACTTTTCAGTGTCCGTCGACTCAACACCGGATATGTCATGTAGATCAGCTGACTGTCACCTTGCATTATGTGCTACCCAGTGGACCAGTTGAGCTTGTCATGACCTTCGTAAACATCACCAGCCACACAGGGAAGAAACTTGCTTCATACCTACTCAATTTCCTCACCGAAAGTGGGATTGACATCAGCCTTTGTCACGACCAAAGCTCTTACAATGCAAGGAATGTGAGTGGCAAATATTCAGGGATGCAGGCAAAGATAAAAGAGCGTAGTGTTTTGGTTGATCACATACCATGTGCTGCACACTCACGTAACATTGCTGGCCAGTCTGCCATGGATTGTAGCGTTGAAACAGTTTCTTTTTTTGGATTTGTCCAAGAATTGTACAGTTTTTTTCTCTGCATCAATCGGTTGTTGGATGATTCTTTGAGATTCACTACCAAGGGATGCCCAGTGCCCAAATCACTCTCAGGGACACGGTGGAGTGCCAGCACTGAAGCTGTGAATGCAGTTGTTCTGGGATACCCCAACATCCTTGACGTTCTAGAGAGCATCAAGAATGATGAACTTCAAAAATCACAAAAAAGATGTGAAGATCCTGAGTGATGCAATGCACGCTTTGGAACCTGGTATTTTGTGTGAGCTCTGGAATGATATATTTCAGCTATTCAGCAGGTGCAGTTAAAACTTGCAAAGTACTCAAAATGACTTTTCCACTGCTGTAAACCTAATGAGGAGTCTTGGAACTGTTCTTCAACAAATTCGCAATAGTTTTGGTGAGTATGAAATTCGGTGCTGCAAGGACTGCTAACCATGAGTATAAGTCAGCCAAATACCACAGAAGACAGGACATGTGACAATGCAACTGCCCATTCATTCAGTGACAAGGAGGCCTTTAGAGTTAATCCCTTCATCACAATCATCGACAAACTGAAGAGTTCATTCGAACATTGGACTGAGGCTTACAAAAATATTGAGAAAACCTTTAGTGTACTGACACGTTTTTCGCCTAACATTTCATGTTCTGACGTCAGTGAAGGAATCAAACGTCTGTGTCAGAAGTACCCAGATGATCTCCGAGTAGATTTTACTAAAGAATTTCTTCAGTTTGTTGAATTCACATCACACTCGGATATAGACAGAAAAGACGACGAAAGCAAATCTATTTGGATGTACCGAGTTATCACTGAACCCAATGTGACTGAATGTTTCCCAGATGTTGAAACTGCCTTATGACTGCATTTGTCACTATTGGTCATTAACTGTAGTGGAGAACGTTCCTTCTCTCTTCTAACAACGGTCAAAAATGACCTCTGATCCATCTTGACTCAAAAGCATCTCAGTGCTTTGTCCCTCTTGAACACTGAGAATGCAGTCGTCAAGTCTCTGAATTACAATGATATCATTCATTACTTTGCCACAGCTAAAGCTAGAAAAAAATGTTTGAAGAAGTGAGTGTAGTGAGAGTAGAATAAACTTGTCAGTTTTACATAAATTATATGTAAATATGTATGTAGATAAATGTTGGATAACTTCATAATTTTTTGCAATATGTAATTCATACTTAGGCCCTTCCCTCCCATTAGCTTAGGCCCCTCATCACCTTAATTCAGCCCTGGGAAAAAGAGTCCAAGATGGAGGTGGTTCCCCATGCCTCCCAGCCTCTTTGAAGGGAATGAGCCTGACACAGGCCTCGGACTCTACAGCTTAGGTTACTGATGACCCAGGGCTCCACGTCAGCGATTGTATGAGGATGACTGGAACTGATCCCTCATTGATCTTGTATGGGTCTAACTCCATTGAGTTCAAAGGGGATACTCCTGGTTGTATCAAAGAAGATCTGAGTCTGTGTCTCTACACAGGGATGTAAGAGGGATGGGGTCTGTACAATGCTATTTCCCATACTGACAGTTGATTCAGTGGCAGCAATTGTCACATTCCCACATCCTCCTATTGCCCTTCCACTTTACACAGAGTTCTTCTGCTTTGCACTTTAGTGGAAATCTCTTACTATTTTTGAGCTTGAGGAAGCCTTGCCCTTCATATTTCTTTGTGTTTGGTGCAGGGACATATCTCTGTCTCCACTTCCGTCACTCAGTCATAGGAAGGCACATCCTGTTCACTATGGACCATCCTGTTCAGAAAGGACCAGCTGATGCTATCTCACATGAATCTGCTACCGTTTCTCGTCCCTCAAACATCTTCCCAGTATGTCACCTTCCAGCTGAGAGAATCTGGGCCTTGCTCTCTCCTTGAACCCTGGTACACAAATCTCAGACTTGCACACTGGGAGGGAAACTTGCTCACTCTGATTTTTCAGGCAGTTTTTAGGCTCATAGACTTTAAGGCCAGAAAAGACCATTGTGATTATCGATTCTAGTCTGACTACCTGTACATTGCAGGCCACAGAACCTTGCCCACCCACTCCTCCATCCTGTGACAAAAGATTTAGTGTCTGTGCGTATGTGTGTTTGAAGAAGACATTTTAAAACCTGTTTTAGTTTTGGGGCTTTTTAAAAATCTCTTATTCATATTTTCCAGCTAGAGCCAGCAGTGTGCATCAGATGTCGACAGTCCCTGAAAGAGCAGGGATGGGCTCTGGGGTGAGATCTCTTGAACGGGAGATGTACGAAGGTGGCTTTTCTTGGTTGGCACACCCCTTGCAACCACCAGACCAGGCAGCTCACTCCGGGAGCTGACAGATTTATTTAGCGAGTGCAGTGAGAGGCACTTCCTATAACACGCCTTAAAAGGAAAGCTCCGATGAGAGGCAGCAGTTCAGCTATGAGTCATGTGAGTAAAATGTTAAAAGCCTTTGCCACTGAAGCGAGAGCAAATCCAAATGCAATTAGGACTCTTTGAAGTGGTCAGAGCCCCAGGCCCTGAAGAACCTTGTCTGACCTAGCTAGAGGTAACATAAAGGGAAATAGGAAAGACTCTAGCCAAGATGTTCAATAACCACTGAAGCAGGAGGCAGAGGGTACAATACAGAGCAGGGTCCAGGAAATGCATATCACTATTTACACTGAACTCATCACCATGGGAGCTGAGTGCCCCCGCAGAAAAGGACAGACCTGGCATTAGGTGACCTGATGAAAGATGTTTTCGAGGCATGTCACAGATAATATAGTTTACCCTCCTTGTCCTGCGCATGGAGGTGAACTCTGATTCCGACCCATGTACATCCCCACCTTAAATCCAGTCAAAACTAATCAAAAACATGTTACAATGTGCATTTACAATGGTATGAATTATGCTGAGACTAGGTAAATAATAAGGTGCATGGTACTAAGATGCTGGTAAATTCAGAATCTTCGAACTCCAAGCATGTTCAGGAAGTCCCAACTTCTCTGATGTAACAGCTGGTGTAGCTGCTCCTCCATTAACTTTTCAGTCATTACCACAAAAATAGTTTGGTTACTGGCTTGTAGCAGGATTTATATTGCACGAACTCATGCCCAGTGTACAGTTGACTCTGAAAGCAGGGCTGACTGTGCCCTCTAGTGGTAAACCGACCTTGGCATCCTCCACATGCTGAGTGGGATGGAAAATGCTGTAGGCTCATTTTAGCATTTGATATGCATTAAGTTCTCAGCAAAGAGGGCAATAGCTGGAGTAGCAGGGTGCTGTGCTGGACAGGCCTTCCTGTGGTCAGTGCTGCATCCAAGGACAAGGTATCATAGACTTCATTGAGTACTGAGCACCCTCATTCACCAGGCTAAATTATTATCCATTCATCATTTAACAGTTTATAAATCTAAATAAGATGTGATCTCTGCCCGGAAGAGGCAGCCCCTACCTGTCTGTCTCTCCCCTAGATAAAATCTAGAACACAAAACCATGCAAGTGACTTCATGCCACATAGGGGTGCACAGAGATTCTGGAGATGGCAAAAGCTGAATAGCTGTCAGGGTGGAGCAGAAATGATCACTGCAGTATTTTCTATAGTACTGTACTTTGGCCAGTCTAGTATTAAATGTATGAGGTGCCAAGCCTGTATCCCTCAGTGCTAGGGGCCTTTCTGTGGCCTCTCCTCTCCCCTTCCACCTGATCTGCACTGGCAGGCTCACCCCAGTCTGCTCCTGAGGCACCTTGCAGTACCCACAAATACATTACATTTTATGATTGTCACTGTTTCTGACCAGTCTTCATGCCATGCAAATTCTAAACAGAAAAATCTCCTTTGGCCAGATGGGCCCAAGCTCTTCTGGCAACCAGTCCAAGAGAGAGGTTAGCCAGAGTTTCTGGACAGTACCCACCACTCCCAAGTTATCTCTGAAGCACTTAGCTGTGAACAGCCAGCCAGAATATGGAGTGTTCCCACCAGCTACTGCAGGGTCACTCGGATCCTGTCTGATGAAATTGAAAACAATATGAAATCTGGCTGGAGGCAACAGGCCCTGGAGGAAGTCCTGCCTGCAGTTCATATGGGAATCTTGGATTGTGAGTGTTAGGCTGCTTGCCCCTTTCATACATAACCACTTTACCAGATCATCTGACCATGGTTTGTCTCTTTCTTTATGACGCTGCCGACTCTAACACATGCTTCTTGTGGTGGCAGCTTCTGTGGAAGAAAGTCCCTGGCCTTAACATGCTGATAACATGAGCCCCTCTCAGCTCATGTTGTCTGATGTTTTGGCATCTGCATCAGTATGTTTTAAGGGCATGTGTGTGTTATTGGATCTGGAGTATGGCTGTCATACGAAGCACCAGTGTCCCTCCTACTTATTCTGCAGGAAAGAAGCCACACTCAAAATAGAGAAGGATCTCATATATCCACTGACCTAATGAGAGATGCCCCATCCCTGTGAAAATAGAGCTCAGCACTGGGATTCACAGTGGCTGGCCCTCAGCAGCTTCTTAGGGAACTGTTGACTTTTTATTGCCAGTCTTTGTCAAAAGGAGTTGTAATGTGATAGTCTCATTCCATTTCTCCTGGGACATCCGTTTTCCAACAGGCCCCACACCTTCTTGTTTCCAGTAGCCAGCAGTATCCTCTAAAGCTGAAATACTGCTGCCATGGACAGCATCATGCGATAGAGCCTGTACCTTTCCGTCTGGGTGCATCACGTTAGCACTGTGTCCAGCAATCCCAGCAGCATGGTTCTGTGGGGCTTCCCAAACTCACCCCCTGCACAGCGATGCAGTGTGCTTCCCCACCACCCACTGGGCCAGCGGGCAAAACCAAGCCCATAAGCTTTAGAAACGCTAGGGAGGTTTCTATGAGATGGGTCTCTTTAGAGGCCAGTGTGACGCTGCACTCTGTATGATTTTATGAAAATATGCTAAGGAGTGTGAATATTATGTAACTGGAATATGCTTTATGCAAAAGGTCTCTAGTAAAGTATCATTAGAAATCTTAATCTACTGAGTATGTTCATCCTACTTGTATAAATGTATCATTCTTGTATCTGAAACTAGAAATATGAAATATAACTTTGAGGATTCTATTGTAATTATGCAAAGTGTGGGCCATTAATGGTGGTCTGGAATCCCATTAACCAGGACAATTGGTTGTAAACGGTTCTGTTTACTCATAAGCCTTCCTGTGTACATGTGTGCTGGCGAGTAGGTAATAAAGTCTTAGAGACGTGATCATGTCACCTGAGCTGGAATCCATCTTTAACGTGGTGCTTTTTCCTTTTAGAAGGAAGGATGGGAACCTAGAGAGGGACAAAGGATTCCCACCTTGTGCAAAAGATATATAAGGGGGTGGAACAGAACAAAGGAGGTTGCAGTCATGAGACATTCCCTAGCTACCACCTGAGCTGGAAAGAAGACGATACCAGAGGAAAGAATTGTGCCCAGACTAGAAAAGAGTCCAGTCTGTGAAAGAAGCTTATTGGAACATCTCTGAGGATGAGGATTATCTGTCATCAGTTTCTTACTGAATTAGGCTTAGACTTGTGTGTTTTTGCTTTATTTTGCTTTTTAGTTTACTTTCTGTCTGTTACTTGGAACCACTTAAATCCTACTTTTTATATTTAATAAAATCACTTTTTGCTTTTTAATTAACCCAGAGCAAGTATTAATACCTGGAGGAGCAAACAGCTGTGAATATCTCTCTGTCAGTGTTCCAGAGGGCGAACAATTTATAAGTTTACCTGTATAAGCTAAAACAGATTTCTTTGGCGTTTGGATCGCATTGAGAGCTGGCTGTTTGGGTGCTAGAGATAGGAGCACATTCTAAGCTGTTTTCAGTTGAGTCTGCAGCTTTTGGGGGATGTAGTTCAGACCTTGGTCTGTGTTTGCATCAAGCTAACATGTCTGGCTCAACAAGACAGGGTACTGAAGTCCCAAGTTCCCCGGGAAAATGGGCTCAGAAGTAGTCTCAGCACCAGGTGGCAGTCCTAAGTGGGTCTGTGTTACCCAACCTGTCAAAGCCAGGTCAGATGTTTGTGTGTCACAGGAATTCTGTGTCGCAAAACCTTTCTCCTCCCCAGAGAATGTACACTCCAGGGAGACGTGATCCTGAACAGGGCTGACTTCAGATGGTATTTCCTGCTCCTTGTTCTGTAGTGACTAGCAGTCCTCAAACTTCTTCGGCCATGGCCCCTTTCCGAGCCACAGCATCCACTCGCGAGCCCCCAGGGTATGTCCACCAAAATGCCACCGAACATTTCTGCGGTGGCATTTCAGCAGTACAAAAATAGACCGCTGCCAAGTTCGGCAGGATCGGTGGCGGCACTGGGGTCTCGCGCACCCCTGGGGGTGGTCTCGCGCACCTCCAGGGGTGCGTGCACCCCACTTTGAAGACCACTGAGCTATAGGACGATGCTATATGATGTGATGTATAAAATATGCTCCCTATTGGTGGGCAGTAGAATTCTTGCTGGACTTCGCAGGTTTCCATACATGAGACCTGGCAGGTGGAACCCATTTCATTCTGGCCTTCGTGGAGTTTCCTTGTGAGCTCTAAGGAGGTGACAGGTTTCCTTTGCGGGACACAGCAGTCCTGCTGCGAAGCTGCAGAGATGGAGGGGATTGTCCCTTGGGGCATAAACACAGGACTGAAAATGGATGACAGGCTCCTCCATGCCAGGAAAAGTGATGTAATGCCTGAAAGGTTGTTCTGGTTGAACTCTTCTGAGACTGACTGGTTCTGGTTTCCCCACAGGGCTGTATGTGCTGGTGGGAGCAGGGGCGTTGATGATGACAGTTGGATTTTTTGGGTGTTGTGGAGCAGTACGGGAGTCTCAGTGTCTGCTTGGAGTGGTAAGTAACAGGCTTGATGGACTGTCTCTCTGCTGGAGGTTATTCTGATAGAAATCTCCATCAGGAGTGCACCATTGCATCACTGGTGGGAACAGCTCTTGGGTCAGAGATCAGTAACTTGATTTTACTCTTCATAATGAGCAGCTACTTTATTAACCCATTCAAGAGCGTCCATGTGTGAAATTATCCCCTTGCTAGCTTGACTCAGCTGCTGCCTCCTGGGACTGCCTCCTCCGTCCCTTCCACCATCCCTGGTGACCTCCCAGGGTCTATTTTCACCTCATCTTCCCTTTATCTCATTGAAAATCTAATCTGAAAACACCACTCCTTCTCCCTTGCCTCTGCCTGCTAACACCGTCCTCCCTCAGCTGTTGTGTGTTGTTGAGCCTTGTGGAAGATTTGCGATGCATAGTTTGTATAAAAGGCATTATGTAAAATAAACTAGTATGGACTCTGTTTCTCCTCTGCAGTTTTTTGCCTGCTTGCTGGTGATATTTGCTGCTGAAGTCACTGCTGGAGTGTTTGCATTTATAGGCAAAAAAGCGGTGAGTAGCAAGGTGATTCTGATGTTATGGGCTGGGTTTGGATTCCTGCTGCTGACTGATCTGAAGAGGTTAAGTAAAGGCCACATTTTAGGGAAGGATTCCACAGAAGCAGGAGGACTTTGTGACCCTCTAGACCCGGAGAGCTAATGTTGTCATGAGCCTGAAAAGCTGGGCTTCAAAATGGGACGTAGTCTCTGTTCCCACACATGAACAGAAAATCCAAAGGTATAAATAATCCCTGTATGTGAGAGTAACATCGACTTTGGAACTGCGTGGAGAGCTGTAGCAGGGTGGGTGATGCTCTGAGGAATTGTACATAATCAAAACAATGAACATCTCTTGTTAGTGAACCTCTCCTGGGTTCTGAGTGCCTGGCAGAAATATAGTAAACAAGTGCTGTAGGGTTCTGCCCAAGTTCTCATTAGTCCCCAAGAGCCCTGCCCTCCCAGAGTACCTCTCTTACTGTTTCAATCCACCGGACCACTAGGGATAAAATAATGCAGAGGAGTCGCTCATGAGTCTAAGGGCTGGAGAGGGAAGCCAGTGGTGTGTATTGGATTTGGAGTAGAATCTGATAGGCCCCCTGTTGTCTCCAATTCAGTATCTCACTGGACTTGTCTGATTTCCACAGGCAGTGCAGGAGGTCCAGACCATCTATAAAGACGCTTATGATAACTATGTGATGGACATGGGGAAGAGCAACAAAACTCTCATTCAGTTCCACACAGCTGTAAGTAACCCTTATGAGCTTAAACAGTGCTCACAGTGGTGATGCCCTTGAAAAATTAAATGCCATGGTTTGCAGAAGGGTGACTGCTTCCCATTCTCTGGGCCCTGAGGGAGTAGAATTGAGAGGTTGGTTTAAAGGTGACCTCGTGGCTCAAGTGTATGCTGCTTGCTTTAGGTGCCTTGTTTTAGATGCTGCATTTAAAGGGCAGCATCAGCCCCAAAAGGCTCTCTACAATACCAGCTATCAAAGGGAATTTCTACGTGGGGAGTTAATCGGGATAGCTATTTCTGATTAACTGTTACTAACGTGTGGACAAGCCAGAAGACCAAACTGGCCCCATGCCTCATTCATGTACTTGAGGAAAGAATACCCTGCAGTGACAGTACTGTGGCCTCCTGCCCCCCAAAATAAGGAATGTTTCCCATCGGTTTCTGAAGCTGATGTTTGGGCCAAGTTCTCCCTAGGAAAACTAATGGTGAATGAATACTGCCACCACCAGGGATCTGGACAATGAAATTTGTTACCATAGAAATTAAGAGGCCACAACCAGGTGTGCAGTGCCAACGATTTCTCTTGTACTTCAGTTTATCAGTGTGTTTTCTCCAGCACAACATTACACATGCCCTTCTCCATCCATCCTGTTCCTTATAGCCATAGTGCTGAGTAAGTCCAGTAACACGCAACAGGGCACAGGCTTAAGAAATAATCCGAGGGCAGTGGACTCCGTTCACCTGAGTCCTAGGCAGATTTGGTCCCCAGTGCACTAGAGGTGTCATTTGCCCAACTAGAAAACAATCCCCAAAAGAATCTACAACAACCATCTTTGGCTTCTCCAGCAGGGTCCACTCCAGCTCAACAGAGACCTTTTCCCCATGTGATGCATCAGCACCTCTGTCAGACACCTGGGACAGTTAGCCCTCATGTCCCTTGCTCCAGAACTGGATGAGTTTGTGAGTGTTCCTGAATAGTATTTAGCTGAACAGTAGCTGTACAGGCAGTAAATAATTACTCCCTTGTGAGAGGTCATAAGCCCTTCACAGTGGGGATGGAGTGCGCCTGTCTGGACAGTGCCTAGCACAATGGAACACTGATCCTGCCCAGAGCCCCCTGGTCCTACTGTGATGTAAACAGTATTAAAGGTAGGTCCTGTCGTCATTCTCATGATACAGCCAGGGAACCTGAAACACAGAATGAGGCACTTGTCCCAGGCCACACAGCAAGTCAGCGACCAAGCCAAGATTAAAACATAGAGCCCTACTTGTACCCAAGTCTGTGTTCATTTTGTCAAGCCATACTGCCTCCCGTAGAGATCAACCCTTTATTTTGTCACTGCTGATATCATTCCAGCATTTTTCTGAACTAACATTTCACAACCTCTGAACCTCTCAAGTTTCTCTCTCTCTCTCTCTCTCTCTCTCTTTCTCTCTCAACTGCATAGCTTCAATGCTGTGGTAAAGAAAGTGAGATTCAGGTAAAGCCCACCTGTCCAGAAGGCATCCAGATGCCCAAGGTAAGTGTTGTCTTTGCTGATTGTTTTAATCAGCTTTCCCCGCAGATATGTCAGTTTGAAACAGAAGTTTCTCTGACACACAAGGAGCAAAAATAGCACTAATGATCACACTGGGACGGACTGAGGTTTATAGCCCAGAGGAGCTAGCTGAGGAGACACTATGTCCATAGTCAGATCAGCTGGCTTCAGATGTTTCAAACATCCTTTGTCCATATTAGTGTTACTTAAGATGAAATTGGCAAAATGTACAAGTAGAATCATATTTCAGGAAAGTCAGAGCAGCTCTCTGCGCCGAGTAGGCTCCAGTACCCTCTCAGCCATGGGCAGCTCTGTGCAGCTGAACAGCATAGAGGCAGAGGAGTATGAGGAGTTAGAAATGTGAACACCATCAGCTGTTGTTGCCTACAGCCTCCCTACCCACCTCCCCAAGTAGCTGTGGCAGTAATGTCACACAGTCGTAAGATCAAGGGCACTTAAATGTTGGTATCTTGGAATCTGAACGAAAGGCCTGATGAAGGTTGAATTATGGCATGTGCCTGTCTTCACCATGCTCAGAGGATCCTGGCTAGGAATGTGGCCAGTTTAAATGAGGGAAACACTCTCATGTCTAGTTTTGGTGGCATCTGCCTGCAGTTGCATCATTATCCTGAAGGGCCATATTCCTCTGATTTAGTGTATCCAGACACACAGCTGGCTTTAACTTCTGGGGAAGCTGTTAATGAAAACCCACATGGGAGTGCCATTGAGATGGCATCCGATATGCAATGGAGTATGGTGAGGACCACAAAGGAAATGGTTCCTGGCAGTCTAAAGCCTATTGATGGCTCAGATGAGGGGATAGTGAGCTACTTAGTAGCAAGAAATGTCCAGGAGGGTACAAGGCATGGAAGGCAGGTTAACAGACAGGTCATTGTGTTAGCCTTTCTCCATATACATGAAGGCAGGGGTTTAGGGAAATGATATAGGAATATTTATCTAGGAGCTAAGTGGAATTTTCATTCTGTTTTTAATAGAACTGCCTGGATGAAATCCAGAATTTAATTAACTCTAATCTGCATTTAGTTGGAATCATTGGAATTGGAATTGCTGGCATCACAGTGAGTAAATACAGGTCTATACGAAATCCCTGCACCCTCCCCTGAGTCCATATTTACTGGGAGATGCGCTGCAGTAGCTGCTGGGGAGATTTCCTTATAGTATCAACTGTCCCTGATCCTTTCAATGGGCTTTTTTCTCTGAGAGTCACTCTACTCTGCACATAAATTGTTGAGTTAATACAAACTATCTGGGAGAAGTTCCACTTTGTTACGTTTGTAAATAAATATAAATTAATAACTTCAGCCCAGAAGGCCGATTGTACTGAAGTTCCACTTTGTTACGTTTGTAAATAAATATAAATTAATAACTTCAGCCCAGAAGGCCGATTGTACTGAAAAACCAACCAGCTATCATGAGACTTCACTCATTCCAACCCATTGCTGGCACTGGTGGTGTTTGTCTCTAAATATTTGGATCCATGCTGTGCACTCATAATGGATCTGAACATGAAGGATGAGGTGTGATTTAACCAGTTGCTTTTAAGGAACTGATTTTCCCAGGTCATGCACGGTAAAAATCTGGTGAAGGAAACCTGTGATATTGTGATAGATGTTCATGGCTTGCCTGGAAGCTAGAAATCAGCACATCATCCTTCCCATGCCCACTGCTTGAACAGAACTGAATTTAAACTAGGCAGATGGCTTTCGGGTTGGAAGGAGAGGCAAGTGCTAGTCCATGGCTCCCATGTCATAAGGCTGGCCAGCTGTTGCACTTTGTTCCCGGGGGAGGGATTCAGTGGTATAGCTTGCCTGTTTCTCATGAATATGGACAAAGTCTTTGCTTATTGCCCGTAAACTCTGTTGTGGAGCTTAAAAACTGTGACTAGGAGGAATTACTAGAGACTCTAGCACCTTCCACTGGATTCCATTTTAACTTTCCCTGCAGTTTCCTGTGCTTTAAGACTATGGATTCTATTTACATGCAGTGTATAAACTTGCCTCATGTACAGTAAATATTAAGAGTTTAAGTTTCTCTAAACCCACAGTATCCTGCAGCAATCCCATACGTTAGTCTGTCTTATACCCAGAGCTGACCTCTGCTCTTATTCAGAAGTACACATGATACTTCATGAACAGAGACCTCCTATAACCATGTTTCTGTGCTAGATTGAAATTCAAGTCCCCTGTTACGGTGCTGGATTTGATACCAATGATAGTGCTGATCTTGTGTCAGCCCAGATGACAGTATCATTAATAGTATTAATAATCTCCCCAGTGATATTTGGGAAGGAGATTATGCTTGCAGAGCATTTAAAACATCCATGACACTGCTATGGCCCTATCATTTTAGCTCTGAGTAATCCATGTTAACTGTCGTCTTTCCTGAGACTTGTAGAGAGTTTTATAACTATACCTACTTTTGTAAGAGGAGGCATCTCATGGAAATCTCTAAAGCATGTTCCTTCTCTTTTAGATCTTTGGCATGATATTCAGCATGGTTCTCTGCTGTGCTATCCGCAATACAAGAGACATGCTCTAACACTCGCGGCACAATTTCTATGCTACAGGACTTCCGGACTTAACTTCACAAGATGCATCCTCCGAGTTTAATAACTGTAATCATAGAATCGTAATACATTTTTGATTTAGTTTTTTAACCAACTGAGTGGAAAAAGTGCCATTTGGTGAGTGTGAATTGCATTAATTGTGTTCAAACTTAAGTCAGAAAACTGAAATGAGTAAAATGAGGGTTTAAAATGTACTTTCCTAAAAGGAAAAGGTGGTACCTAAAATTAATTTGTTTTTAAATATCTTTGCATACATATGGCTGAGTGCCTGCGCATCTGTAGACGCTGGGTAAGCACATGCCTGTCTCCACATACGGAGCTGCAAGTGTGCGCAGGTACGGCTATCTGTATATGCAGTACATTGTATGGGTGAATGCATGCATATGACATACATTGTGTTGGGCATATGTTTGCATTTACATTCCTACAGCATCCCCACTATGTGAGAGTTTGCATACAACCTTGGCATATATCCAGGTTGAAACCCTTTCATAGTGAACCCCTGGTGGCTAATAATCAGTGTAGGAGCAACTGCCATTTTTAAAATAAAACCTTTAATGTAGTTTAATCTTCCCAAAATTAAAAGGAAAAACAATTAATAAATTGGATGTATTCAAATGAGTTAATATGTAAGGGTCTGTTCCTGGATGTATGTACTCCATGTGAGTAGTCCTGTCATCTTCAGTGTCACATGCAGAAGTGTTGGTAGGATTGGGCCCTACATCTGAACAAAGAAGGCTTCTTGGGGAGTCCTAGGACCTAGCTTAAGGGGGAAGGTTGAGAGAGATGAGAGGCCGACGGCTAATGGAGAGTCAGTTATACCAGGATAAAGTGTGCCTTGGTTTCCCAACCCAGTCTGTGTGACAAAATCAGTTATGCATTTGAAAGGTTTCTAAAATCCTATTAAGTTTAAAGCGGAGATTTCAAAAGAAAGGGCCAAAGAGAGCTGAAGCTGACAGTCCTACCCTGGGAGCAGCTAGCATGGACTTATACTTGTACAAAGGCCAAATGACCCCAGAAGAACTGCACACAGCACAGAGGCTAGTGCAGAATTGAAGTCTTATCCAGAAAAGCAGCAGAGTTGTGGGAGATCTTGTAGCTAGATCTAGCTGTGCTGTGGGAGCCAAATAAATCATGAAGACTGTTAGGGAGAAACAAAAGTGGCACTTCAATACCTTAATTTCTGCCTCTGGTCTGAACTACTGCAACTATCACCACTTCAGCGGGGCTTTTACCTCAAATCCCTCGCCCTCTCCTTTGGGTATAAGGGCAGGAAGTAAAGGCAGGACATTTTTACAGAATCATAAAGAGTCATTTTCATATTGGCAATTGTGCTTTGTGGGTAAGAGATGTAAGAATTACACTGTATCCTTGAAATACCTCAGGGCTTGAGTTTACATAGCTTGCTTCCATATTTTTATTTTTCTTATTTATTCACAATAGAATGTTCCTTTTAAAACATTCGACAGCCTAGAAGTATTCTCTCCATAAAGGGAAAATAAAGTACATGAGAGACTAAGAGCCTTCTATTTTTGGCTCATTTCAGTTGGGAAAGCAGTCTGTCTCTCTCTCTTCCCCCCTCCTTCCCCACTAAATGTTTCAGAAAGGGAGCTATGCTGCAGCTATGCATGAACTTGTGTAGCATCCTTACCTCTCTGTCTATCCTATCCAGCTTTCTAATGCAATTGTGATTTGGTTTTCCTAGGTTCCAAATTAGAGAGTAAGTATAATGGAGAAGGGCTCATCTCAACTGTTATCTTAATAAAATGATCCCTGCTCTCCAACAATATGGTGCATTCACTAAAATAGAGTCTTTGATCCATTGAAACATACCGGAGGGGTATAGGACTTCAGGAAATATTTGCTATATCAGAGCATTAATTCAAGCACTGCATGAACCCAAATGCATGGATTTGTATGTAATATGATACCAAGCACCCCAGAGTGTGCAGCCCTCACAGTCCCATATTTATACCAACTCAAGCTTATTCTGGTGCTTCATATCATTCTACTGTTATACCTTTCATATAATTCAGTTAATATTTGAGTGTCAGACCTGCCTGTTGTTTACATTTGCCATCTGTAGTTTCTCCTAAAGCAGCTGTGTTCCACTAAAAGTGAAGAAGCTGGGTGTGTAACACACTGCCACACCAGGAATTTCTGGGCTTAGCCTCAGGCTCCCCAAGCCAACATGGGGACAGTGTGGCTGGCTCCAAGGAAGAGTTCGGTTTGCCTCCTTCTGCAGTAACCTCACTGGAGGAGAGTCCTGTGGACATACCTTGTGTAAAGGTAGGGATTGAGGCGGGCCTGAGAAAATAGTTCACTTTTAGGAGAGAGTCTAAGTCTCTAGACAAGGCACAGAGTCCTGTGGCAGTTATGTGGAGCTGGGGAATACCTTATAAAGAGAAGGCTAGCAAAAAATACATAGCTATACAGAAGCAGTCGTCTTAGCCTTTGCCAGTCAAATGAAAGGGTCTTTGCAGACCAGTAAGTTGTAAATAACACATTAGACAGACATGATTGCATCATTGATCTTTTATTAACTAAGACCTAACCTTATTGGCACTGTTCCTTTGTGAAAGTCAAGTCTGTACATTGCTGGCCTTGCCGGGTCAACTGATCTGGATAGTACAGGTAACTGTGATGCTCACTGCATCCCATGCAGTAAGGCATTTATCGTACAGACAGATCCATCCCTCTCACGCACACTCTGGAATGAGTATTTTTTTTAACACACACAAACACCCTTGTCATTTTTTCTAAACTACTGAATCTTGTTTAGCACCAGAATAGTAATAAATAGCCAGAGTTTGCTTCCTTTTTCACTTACAGCAACATGGAATCAGTTGGAGATGCCCACTTCTGCTTTTGAGATGCACCAGTGCAAGGACTGGTGCTTGCAGAAACCTTGCTTGTTTACTTCTAAGTGCCTTTTAGAAACAGAGAAGAGTGCCAGTAGGAAAAAATATTTCAAAAAATTCAGACTTGAATCACCTTACTAATTAATTTGTTTTCTTTGCAGCGCTTTCATATTTATATACATAACAGTTATGTGTACTCTGGGTTCTAATGCTATCCAGAAATATTGGATACACTTTGTACTGAGGATCAGGAACATAATGGTACCAGTTATTGGTTTAATTCTCTGGATTATTATTGTGTATCAGGCCAAGAATCAGCATATTTAAAATGTCTATCAGTGCCTTTAACAAAGTGTGGCCTTCCCATCTCACCATTTCATGCTGCTGTTTTGTAGACCGCACATTACTGCCTTAGAAACAGTTTCCTCTATCTTGTATTAGCATTTGAAGGACATTTTACTCTTATCCAGTGGTTATTAGCAACAGAAAGTGAAATTACTAATCTTGCCGCCCCTTATAATAATTATGAGGATTCTTCTGTAGGGCTTTACAAGCAATAACTAATTAGACCCTTCCTTGGCATTTTTGTGGCTAGGGTGAGCAATCCTGTTTATAGTTCAGTTGTGGTTGAGCTGTAAATCCAACCCTGACATGTGGGAAGAAAAGTACCACCAGTTTCTGTGAAAATATGCCCCATTCATTGTGCTGCTTCCCCTTTGGTTTAAATTGGGCATTTTCATTTTATTCCCAAGCTCTGCACTTCTGCCAGATGGCACAGCACTTTTCCCAACATGCTCCATCTGGCTGCAATAAGGAAACTTTCTATGGCATCAGAATCAAAACCATCAAAAAATATAGTCTGTGCTAGAAAATCAGCACATCCTTCTACATCAGTATCCTGTCTCTGACAGTGGCCAGTACCAGCTGCTTCAGAGGAAGGTGCCAGAAACATCTGTAGCAAGCAGCAGCAGCCTGTTGGGGAAAATTCTTCTAGTCCCATCAATTGGCTGCTTATTCTCATTATTCACATAATTGTCTAATCTCTTTTTAATTGTATTGAGCTCCTGAAATTCTCATTGACCTCTGTAGGAGCCACAAGTGCATATTTGAGGGCAGAATTTGACTAGTTTTGGTAGCCTTCCAGGGACAAGCAGGACCTGAGAGAGGTAGATCCCTGAAATATTCACGCAATAAAGAGTTGTTTCATTTCCAGTTGTCCCACTGGAAACAAGTGGAATTGTTTTATGGCAAAATATATTCCATGCCTACTGAAAAAAGAAACAGAGCTGTTATGTGAACCCTTTTAAACCCACTTTTTATGGTATTTGGTGGAACTCTCTTAAATTTTATTCTTAATGTACATTATAAACACAGCTCACCGTCAAATCCTTTTCCCCTTCTGTGTTGGCAAATTACGATGTTCCTGTCCTTACCTCATTGCTAGACCAGGATTGTCTCTCTTACATTGCCTGAGCCATCCATTTCCAATATTGAGTGCTTCTTTCTCTATTCCAAGTGCTAACGTTAGACAGGACTGGGACATCACGTTATTGTTGTAGAGCCTGTGAGAGCAAGAACATTTGTCTATTTGAGAGTTTCCCTGAGTTGTAAATGTTGGTCAAGTGATTGTGCTGTTGCTGAAACTAGTTTTTATTTGACATGTTCTGAACTGGCTTTTATTGACTTTTCTGTACTGAATTTAAAGATTCTAATAAAAAATAACCTGAAGTGGAGGAAACAAGTCTTTGAAGTCCAAGTTTTTATGGCCTCACAGGAGTGCTAACTGGGCCTGTCATTCACATACACACACTATATACGTCACCCTGCTTGGGAACTTCCAGCTCTGGGAGCCCCACAAAAAGATGTGCCTTCTCTGAATCTTTTCTAATGCTGTGTATCTTTCTTGAGATGAGCAGACCACATCTGTATGCTTTATTCAAGATGTGGGCGCACCCTGGATTTATATATGGGCAATAAGATATTTTCCATCTTATTCTCTATCCCATTTTTTTAATGATTCCTAACGTCCTGTTGGCTTTTTTGGTGCTGCCATTGCACACTGCATGGACGTCTTCAGAGAACTATCCACGATGACTCCAAGATCTTTTTCCTGATTATTTGTAGTTAAATTAGCCCCCATCATATTGTATGTATAGTTGGGGTTATTTTTTCCAATGTGTGTCACTTTACATTTATCCATATTAAATTTCATTTGCCATTTTGTTGCACAGTCACTGTGGTATATGTATGGTAAATGCCCAAGGGACGTACAAATATGAAGGAAATGTGAAACTAAGATATGTTTAGCAGACAAGTCAGGCAGAGTAAACAGGCTCCTCCCAGACAAAGGACAAGCTGACACCTCCAGCAGATGTCATCGCAGTTGATTAGCAATCACATGTCAAGTTGCCATTTATTTGCATCAGAGAGGGCAGGAACAGATCAATTTGTATTTTAGCAAATACCAGCAGGGGAAGAAACCAGCATGGAACTTCCTTCACCACAAAACTCCATATTGAATGTGAATAAACATGAGTTTAGGGGGAGGCAACTTTCAGAAGAATCCATTTCAAAAGTTCATTGAATTATAAAACAAAGGGGCAAAGAATCCTAAGTTCTCTTTCCCCTATGAAGATAAGGGGAACTGGCACCCTGTACATCTGTGGAAAAGCCTGACCCCGAGGCAGCCATGCTGGACAAAAAGAGATTGATGAATGAAACCATCTTAAAGGCTATACTTTGCTCGCTTGTGTTAGACTTTTAGAAGCATGTTTTTCGCTTTTATTTGCTTGTAATCATCTCTACCTTTATTTCTTTTATTTGATGTGACTTACTCTAAGTCCTGTTGTTTATAAACTTGTTTTATTTTAACCTAAACCAACTCAGTGCTGCATATGAATTGAAATGATTGTCAACTCCAGTTAATGTGGCAAAGAGCTGGGTGCTGACTTTTTAAAGGTACAAACAAACCTTATGCTTCTCCATGGTCCAGGAAAGGACTGGACATTTCAGGGCACATGGTTGGGGAAAACTCAGGACTGGAAGTACATTTGAAGTCATTTGGTTAACCAAAGCTGGTGGATACCAGTATGGCTGGGATGTAACAGGCAGGCTCTTAGAATCAGAGCTGTTAGCACACAGACTCGTAGTACATGCTTGTTTGATGGCTATGGGCGTGAGCTACAGCAGGAGAGCATTGAAGGCACCTAGCCCCTCACTTGTCTAGATTACACCCCCAAGGTGACAGAACCTCCAAAAATTTGCTGTCCCCATTAATATTTGTAACTTCTCCCAGTTTGGGATTATCTGTGAATTTCATTAGCATGCTGTTTAATTTCTCCTCCAAGTCCTCACTGAAGACATGATATAGGAATAGGCTTGACATTAGTCTGTGGTACCCCAGCACACAGTTCAATACTGGCCTTTGTCATTTCACATTACTTTTTCATAGGTTTTCATTCCCCTGAGAGTTCTTAGCCAAAACAGTCTGAATTCATTTGAAATAGTGTGAGAGACAGTATCAAATGCTTTACTATTCAAATTTTATGCTAAGGTTTAATGTTTAGAACAGTGCCCCCACACCCAACTGTGCCACTTATTGCTTAACATGTCATATGGTTGCTTCCCCACCAAACAACTCTCTGTACTGTATTTAATGTAGGGTGACCAAACAGCAAGTGTGAAAAATTGGGACAAGTGGTGGGGGGGTGGGGTAATAGGATCCTGTATAAGAAAAAGACCCCAAACTTGGGACTGTCCCAGTAAAATTGGGACATTTGGTAACCCTAATTTCATGTCACCCCTACATAAGATACACCTTTCTTCAGCTAGTCTGCAAGATCACCATTTTCCTCTCATTCAAATTCCTTCTGAGGTCCCCCCCACAGCCCTCTTTGGTGATTTCAAGTGCTACAATGGCTTAGCTATATAGAATAGTTTCAGAATGTGTGTGTATATATAATATGTGTGTAAATCATTATAGAAACTAACTAGTCTCATTAAAATTTCCTCAGGACATGGACAATCATAACTTGATCTCCTTACTAGTTCTTCCCCCTACTTCTAACCTCCATATCCATTTAGCCTTACTTTAGAGCATTTGCTCCAAGTCTTCATGTGTCTCGTAAGTTCATGACATTTCAACAGCTGTCCTTGGACATATATAATCTGGACAGGCAGATTCTTATAACTGTGATTTTACCAAGTATGCCCTTTTCTGCTTTTTATAAATAGTTATTTTTATTGGAGCTGCCTTACTAATTTTTCAAACTTCTTTATATTTTTTGTTTTAACTGCTCATTTGAAAGATGTTTCAGTATCAGCCATTATTGAGTTTCCAATAATTTCATTCTTCCCTTTTACTAATTGAGCTTCATCCTCTTTAATATTTGAAGAAGCTGTTCTTATTCCCCTTATGTTTAAAAAGGCACCATTTTTTGTGGCACTTATTTTTTCCCTGCAGTCTTTCCTCACTATTTAAAAATGTGGTTATTAGAATC
This sequence comes from Dermatemys mawii, assembly GCA_007922305.1. Classification (NCBI taxonomy): domain Eukaryota; kingdom Metazoa; phylum Chordata; order Testudines; family Dermatemydidae; genus Dermatemys; species Dermatemys mawii. The sequence goes on along the minus strand of ML677412.1, from coordinate 14,897,010 downwards.
AATCCTTCACAAAGCGAAACTGGCTGTTTCTTGTTCCTTGAATATTTCTTTTTCAGAGGATTTGTACCGTAGTCTGTTGTACCTTAATTATGGTGACCTAAACCTTATCCCATCATGCTGGTTTTTAATCCTGCCTACTACTGTTTAGGTCTAATGCCAATGCCAGCTGCTCCAGAGGGAACGAGCAGAACAGATAATCACCAAGTGATCCATCCCGTCACCCATTTGCAGCTTCTGACAAACAGAGGCTAGAGACACCATCTCTGCCCATCCTGGCTAATAGCCATTGAAGGAGCTATCCTCCATTAATTTATCGAGTTCTTTTTTGAACGCTGTTCTAGTCTTGGCATTCAGAACATCCTCTGGCAAAGAGTTTCATAGAGTGGGGGTTGTATGAAAAAATACTTCCTTTTGTGTTAAACTTGCTGCCTGTTCATTTCATGTGGTGACCCCTAGTTCTTGTGAAGGAGGAGTAAATAACACTTCCTTATTTACTTTCTCCACACCAGTCATGACTGTATAGAGGGATATGATAGAGGTCTGTAGTCATCTCTTTTCCAAGTTGAAAAAAATCCCAATCCTATTAATCTCCCCTCATATGGCAGGTATTCCATACCCTGGTTCGCAGTATTCAAGATGTGGGCATCTGACAACCTATTTTCTGTCTTATTTTCTAGCCCTTTCTTAATGACTCCTAGGATTCTGTTCACTTTTTAGACTGAGTGGATGTTTCCAGAGAACTATTTGTAATGACTCCAAGATCTCTTTCTTGAACGTCATGATTGAGTCATGGGACCATAGGAATTGTCAGCCTGGCTCAGACCTAAGAGCCAACTCCTGCAGTGTTTTGTCTCTTTGACACTAAAATGCCCTAGTTTCAGAGGAAGATGCGTTAGATACTCAGCAATCTACAATCTTGGGATATTCTGTCCCCTATGTTAGGTGTCCTCATGATCTCTAACAGTTAGTGATTGGTTTAAACTTTGAAGCATGAGGGTGAATATCCTTTCCAAAAACTGGTAAGCAGCACATTACTGTAACTCTGGATATGTTATCCATACAAATGTCCAATCTCTTTGAAGCATGGTTGGTTTCTAGCCGCAATAATCTCCTTTGGCAATGAGTTCCACAGTTTGTGTATCATTTAGGTGAAAGTTATTTCGTCCCTTTTGAGTTGTTGTCTGCCTGGTGAGTTGACGGTCCTCTTGTTCTGGTGTTAGGAGATAGAGAACGTGTTCCTGAGCTGCTTTTTCTAGACCAGGGCTTCTCAAACTTCATTGCACTAGGACGTGCCCCCCTTCTGACAACAAAAAATACTACCCAAGCCAGGAGAGCTGGACTGAAGCCTGAGGCCGCCAGACCCCTTTTCCAGCCACGAGGGGCAAAAGCCCAAGGGCTTCATCCGTGGGCAGAGCGTCTGTAACCTGAGGTGTTAGTTCAAGCGTCGTCTTTGGCCCCAGTCCCCAGCCAGCCTAACACCCGCCCTGGTGAAATGGGATCACAACCCGGTTTGAGAAGGGCTGCACTGCTAGTGATCGTGTCCCCCCCCCCACCCCGCCGCGCCCGCGTGAGGTAACAAGCCCCGCTTTCCCGCCTGATCCTGAGACTGACTGACTGACAGGGGCAGCTTGTGGGAAAGGGCGACAGCGCGAGCCCGGCTTGGCGCCGTCGGCTGCCCTGAGGAAAGGAAAGCTACGGGGGTCTCTGTGGAGCAGGGACGGGGGGGCGGTACAGGGTCTCGCTACTCAGCGCTGAGGGGGAGGTTTACGGGCTCGCTGCCCAGCGGGGGAGGAGGGGACTTCGTGGGCTCTTGGCGCAGCCGAGGGGACTGGCAGTTGGCTACGGGGTCTCCGTGCCCTACATGCCGGGGCATTAGAGGTTCGCGGTACGGGGGGGGGGTGTGGGCGTTACGGGGTCGCCCTACTCTGCACTGAGGGGACAGAGGGCGTTGCGTGCGGGCTCTGCCCCGCACGGCGGGACGGGGCAGTTATGGGCGGGGTCTCTGTCCGCCGCTCAAAGGCCTGGGGGGCGTGGCTACGGGCTCTGTTTGCTCCCCGTTCAGCGCCTGTCGCCAGACAGAGGCATGGCTACGGGCCACCGCCCAGCTGAGCCGTTACCATGGGCACGGGGTGGGGCAAAGAGCGCCCCGCGCTCTGCATTGGCTGGCTCGCTCTAGTGGTGGCTGTGGCCAATCACCGCGCACCCCTGCGACAGGCCGCGCACCTGTGAGCGGGTCGCGATGCTCTCAGCAGGCGGCGCCAGTGAGGGAGGACGTGAGCCGAGCGACATCGACCGAGTATGTTAGGACTGGCGGATATGGCGCCTACCCTACTGCACTTTATTGGCTGCCGCGCCTGTCAGTCACTCATACTCTTCCCTCCGCTAAGAGAAGCTCAACCCTTCTCTAGTCCGGCCGTGCCTTGCAGCGGCCGCAGTGCGCATGTGCACATCATGTGAATGGGCGGGCACTCTTATTGCCCCGCCCCCTTACATCCAGCTGTACGTGCTGGTCAGGCGCGGTCAGGGGAGCAGCAGCCTGGGCCTAGCTGGGAAAGCAGGCGGCGCTGCAGGCTGGGGCAGAGGATGCGTGGGGTGCAGCCCCCTGCTTTCGGGATGTGCATGACACGGGCCAGCGAGCGTCAGCCGGCACGCGTCTGTCCGCTCCAAACTTGTCCCCGCCGCCTGCGGCACCACGTGAGACCTTCGCCAGCATGAAGCGGGGCCAAGGTGCAGGAATGCGAGGCGGGCAGTACCCTCCGCTCTGCAGTACTGGCAAGAGATTGTTAGCGGGTACCCAAAACCATGGGGCTGGCCCCCCTCCCTTCCTAGGGCGGGGGAGTAGACTGTGGCTAGGGAGGACAGTCATTCCTTATATGACTTTGCAGACACAGGCTTTATTTCAAGTTTTTAACTTGTATTGTGCTGCTGTGTAGGTCAGGAGTCCTCAAGAGGGATGCGGGGGATGGAAGGTGGTTATACAGTGGCACATACACTTGTATGCCTCTTTTCTATCAAATCCTGCTTTTGCAGCATCTTTGCTTTCCTCGTGCCTGGCATAGAGCAATACTTATGTAGGCCTTGTCTACACTGCCCCATCAGGGCCCTAAAACACTCTGGCCCAGGTATATGAAAGATACTTCAGGTAAAGAAAAAAGAAAAAAAAGATATTTCAGGTATATGAAAAAACACTTTCCTGAGCCAGCTAGGAGGACAGTAGAGTGGTGACTGGGGGTCAGGGGGGAGGTAGGAAGGTCTTTGGGAGGTGGGAGAGCCTTGATCCAGCCCCTTGCAGAGGAGGGGTTGAATGCAGGATCTCCTGCTGCCTGGGTGGGCAACCTAGCTGCAGGGGATAAAGAGTAACACTTTTTTTTAATAACTAGCTCAAGGAATATTTAATTAAACTACCCCCGCTAAATGTTATAAATCCCTTGTGCACAACGAGGCTTAAACCAGGGTCTTTGACATCCCATACAAGAACCTGAACCACTAAACCTGAGATGACTTTTTTTTCTTGGGGATGGTGGTGGGGAAATGTCCTTTGGGCCCATTCATAGTTAATTAAAGTGGCACAGTTTAAAGAGAGAAGGGTATTTCCTCACAAGGTGGAGGAAGGAATTGAGCCAGGATCTCCCACACCCCAGGACTTACCTCTCTACCACCCAGGCTCTCTCAGAGTATGTTTGGCCCAGTTGATAGTTAATTAAAACAATTTCAAGAGAAAGCACTTGTGTAACTCCCTTCCCCAGAACAGGATGACTTGCCCCCACAGCCTCCAACAACTCAGGTTAGTACCTAAATCCCCCTAGCACTAAGGGCTTACACTTGACTTCTGCTTTGGCTGTTAGTAGTTAATTGAAGCGGAAGGGCTTCCAGAGGCAAGACCGAGGCAGCCCCACATCAAAATACCTCATACCCACTTGAGAAGCAAGTGATCACTGCTCAAATCCCTTCTCATCAAACAGAAGGGGGACTGACCAGACAGCCCACAACCTAGCTGAGTTGGGGTAGCCCTGCACTGTAGAATGATGGCCCATGACCCATTGAGTTTTGATAATTTTGATGAGCAGGAAGTGGTCCCTCCTTGCAGGTTTACAGTTCATAGCAAACATTTTTTACAGTTACAAAGCAAAAACTTAAATCTCTTTATCACATGCTGTAGGGTAATATTTAAGGGAAATTAATATATACAGACACTTAAAAGCATTTCATAATCTACACACATTATTTTAAGTCCAATACCCAGCTTACCTGTGCTAACCCACAGGTGAAACAGACTGTCCAGCAAGCAATGTGTCACTGCTCGGCTGAGTCCTAAAGCCTTAGCCAGAGCTGGCACTAGGTTTGCCAGTGTCACATAGCTTATTACAGTTCCCCAAACAAAATAAGCTACACTGATAAAAGCAAGCTGGGTGTATTCTACAAGGCTGTGTATATAGTTATTTCTCTAAAAAAAATAGAAGAAAATCTCTGTTTCACATAAGTGGAAGTGTATTTATTTTTAGGTGCTGCAGTAAATCTGACCTTAGTAACATCTGAGAAGCCAATCAAGCTTACTGCATATTTTGTAACAGGTTTGGGCCCAAGTCTCTCTCTATTAGCTGCACTTGATTATTCAGCTACCAGACTAGAACGGTTTCTCTTAGTGTTTCTCTTTGTTGCAGATGATACTAAACTACTCAAAATAGTTAAGACCCAAGCACACTGAAGAACTTCAGAAAGATCTCACAGAACTAAATGATTAGGCAACAAAATGGCAAATGAAATTTGATGTGGATAAATGTAAAGTAATGCACACTGGAAAAAATAACCCCAACTATACGTACCGTATGATGGGGGCTAATTTAGCTACAACTACTCAGGAAAAAGATCTTGGGAGTCATCGTGGATAGTTCTCTGAAGACATCCATGCAGCAGCAGTCAAAAAAGCAAACAGGATGTTAGGAATCATTAAAAGAGGGATAGAGAATAAGATGGACAATATCTTATTGCCCTTATAAATCCATGGTGCGCCCACATCTTGAATACTGTGTACAAATGTGGTCTCCTCATTTCAAAAAGGATGTACTGGCATTAAAAAAGGTTCAGAGAAGGGCAACTAAAATGATTAGGGGTTTAGAACAGGTCCCATATGAGGAGAGATTAAAGAGGCTAGGACTTTTTTAGCTTGGAAAAGAGGAGACAAAGGGGGGATATGATAGAGGTATATAAAATTATTAGTGGTGTGGAGAAAGTGAATAAGGAAAAGTTATTTACTTGTTCCTATAACAGAAGAACTAGGGGGCACCCACTGAAATTAGTGGGCAGCAGGTTAAACACAAATAAAAGAAAGTTCTTTTTCATACAGCACACAGTCAACCTGTGGAACTCCCTGCCTGAGGAGGCTGTGAAGGCTAGGACTATAACAGGGTTTAAAAGAGAACTGGATAAATTCATGGAGGCTAAGTCCATTAATGGCTATTAGCCAGGCTGGGTGAGGAATGGTGTCCCTAGCCTCTGTTTGTCAGAGGGGGGTGATGGATGGCAGGAGAGAGATCACTTGATCATTACCTGTTAGGTTCACTCACTCCAGGGCACCTGGCATTGGCCACTGTCAGTAGACAGGATACTGGGCTAGATGGACCTTTGGTCTGGCCCAGTACAGCCTCTCATGTTCTCTGTTCCATCAATGCTGTTTCATTAATCCACTCTTTACAATTAATTGGGAACAGAAGGCTATGGCTTGTAAACTATGACTTTTTATAACTTTGAGCATTTCCTTGTAAAGAAGGAGGTTGCTTTGGTAACTGCTAAACACAAAAGCCATTTCAGACCATATATGCATAGCAGGCAAACTATCCTAGATAGGCGCTCAAGATCAAATTCAACCTGTACAAGGCCTATGTCACACTTACAACATGGGTCCTAGAATGAGCTCTCAGAGGATTTTGTATGGTCATAAACCCATGATTGTTCAGCAGAGACATAGGTTGTACTTGAACCTGTTAGCATAACTCACTCCATACTTGAACTTCTCAGCAATTAGGGACCAGTTCTTCCCTGAAATCAACATACAGTGCACCATTGAATTTGCTAGGAGCTGCACCTTAGGGTAAAACTGGATCAAGGGTTTTTGTAACCATGTTAAAATATTACCTTTGATTACATTTAGCCATTTCTTTTCCTTGGCAGTGAGCTCATGTAATGGCTGCTCCCAGGATTTTCCTTGTTGTTGTTTGCAGAGCAATAAACTGGTCAGTATCTTTGGCCCCTCCCCAAATCCACTGCGTGTAGTCTGCAATTTAAAGATATGCGATGCAAGGAAAGCTTGAAGCCCTTTATGACATTAATGGCAACTTTCTAGAAGCCATCCGTACCCTGTGCCTACCATATCACCTTGCAGTAAAAGCTAGTGATCCTACTGTATTAATGAGGCACATTTTTTCTTTGCTGCAGCCCTGCATGGCCCCTACAGAGTCTTTGGAAAAGAAGGGAGTGAGATTGGCTTGGGCAGAGAAGAGAAAGGACTGAATGGCCCTCTTCCGTCTCTGACTTCTCCAGTTCCTTTAATACAATAGGTGTGTGAATACTAGGGTTGCAACTTTCCATAAGAGGGTTCTGCAGCTTTCTTCCCCTGCTGTGAACCACCTGCTAGAAACCATCTAGCCCTGTCACTGTGTTTTCAGTCTTATTTATAGCTTCACACGGAGGCACCTGTTGCTGTTTCACAGCTGCAGGGGTTCATAGTGAGGCAAAAATTAATTCATTCACTTACTCTTATTTCCCCATGAGTGGGCACAGACTCTTCATCCATGCTTGTTCAGCGCCTAAGAGAAGTCTGCCACTTACTCTGCAGAGTGAGTGTAGACCTCAAATTGAGGAGCAGGGCATATGTAATTCCACTTAATCTACATTGGGAGAGGACCATGTGCCACTTTTTTTTTTTTTTAAAGAAAAAAAGTGACCAAATGTGTCCAAACCACATTTCATATAATCTTTACAACCAAAACTCAAGTAGAAGGTTCAACCTGCCCCGCCTCTTTTACCCTTCAGTTACAGATAAACCACAAAGCTCAACAAACCCAGGCTCCTTCAGTCAAGTAGGGAAGGGGGTTTTTCCGTGCAAAGTCCTTGATACTGGAATTTCCAGCTCGAGATGTTTAAAGCCACGGACACATAGCTTGCGCACCCAAGGACACTCCACATGGGGAGAGGAATTCTCAGACAGTGTTAAGCTGTATACATGGATGTCAGTACTTTAGAGCAAAGAGGAAAAAAGCAGTCTGCAGTGACCCAGTCTAAAAGGCACTAAGGGGCAAGGAACAGATCCAAAATAAATAATCACAGTCAGGTGCTGAGCCTGGAGATGACACAGCAGCAGATCACCACATCTTAGATAATCATCCAGTAGGCCAAGGCACATCCCCCTAGCAATGCCTAACTTCTCCTTGAGCACCAATTACTTTTATCCTTTTTGCCTCTCTGCACTTCCACCAGTGCCCTCCAATGTTGCAGCTGCTTTGTCCTATCAGGGTGATACAACAGTAAATTTGCTAGAATTCCTTTAACAAATTCTACAGATTTGCAGATCTGTTGTGAAATACAATTTTATTCATGATTCAGTTATAGATAGCCACTAGCTAACTCTGGGGCAGAAGGTACATTTCTACCTCATTCAGTGATAAGCTTACACATGATAGGGCTTCTGTGGTTTAGTGCAGTAGTCTGTCCTGACTGTCTCATGAATGCAGTCACTGTAATCAGTGTTACATTTACCACACTTGCAGTTCGTTGCCACTGGGTAAGAGTAATAGGGGACGGTATGTCGTGGGCAGCCAGGGAGTACCACTGTTCGGTACACCATGTCTTTATATGTGCACACATCCTGGGACAGGGCACTTCTGAGAAGTAGCTTCTTACCATTGCTGTCCTACAGGAAAAAGGAGAAAAAATAAAAAGTTATTGTTTTACTGAAGGATACACAAGTGACTCAAGACCTCTGAGTCATTCTGATTATGTTCAAAAGGCAGGCATCTTTCCCTGCAGACTGTAATGGCTGAATTTCTAGTGTAGGTCTACTGAGATCTCTCACTGAAAATCTGCATGTGAATAGTCTTTAGATCTCTATGAAGATTTCCACATTATGCTGCACCTTCTGCCTGGCTCAGAGGTAAACCCACAGGTGACACCAGAGCTCCGTGACCTGCACTGACTGCCTTTTGGTTTAAGGGTAGAATGGGACCTGCCTATGGGAGAGACACCTCTCTCTCCACACTGTACTGCCATCACTGTGATCAGTGCATTGACTTACCAGCTGCATACATGAAGAGGCAGATGTTACTGAAACAATTCACGTAGTAGTTTATAAAAAATTCTGTCCCTCATTAAGTGGGAGAAGAATCTCTTTTCCACCCTAACCCCCAAAAACTTAGGAGAAGATGACATTGCAATGTGAGCAGCAGCTGCCAATCTTCTACTACAACATTTTTGCTATAGGCATCAGATGGCTTCTCCTCTCTTCCCTCTGTATCTGCCAAATGTGGCAAGTGTGTGATTTTCTATCTATTGTAAATATCATAGGAGATTAATAGTTTGTCCCACTTGTTTTCTAGAGGAAGTAATGAGTGAACTCCAATGTTCATACCACAGCAGTGGGCACAATAGAAGCACCCGCCTAGAACAGAATAGCGCCTGGTACCCGTGTCATGCAGAATCCAGCACAGATGGTTGTGTTGATGGCCAGGCAGTAGGCACATTCTCTCTTCTCCACGTGGATGATGTACTCAATGGGAGCACAAAAAGACATTGCCTGCCCAAAAGTCAGGCCAAAGAGAATGGACATCAGAAAGATAGGACTCATGCTAGATGAAAAGACAAAATACCAAAAGAGAAAGCATTAGATGTGGCCTTCTGCCATGGTTTTGAAAAGCCACTAGGGTACAAGTTATATTATTCCCCAAAGAGAAAGACAATGAAACTATATCTAACAAGAACCTGACAAAGTTCCACTACCTTTAGTCTTTTATTTGAAATAGTACTAACTGCTGCCAGAGGCAGGGTGCCAAAACATGGAACAATGAGACAAATCTAATGATCACTTTCTCCTATCAAATCCCACTACGTGGAGCTTTTTGTTAATGAGTCCTAAAATGCTGTCCAGTAAAATAGCAGGAAGTTTCTCCAACCCTCCCTACTTAAGGATCTAAGAAACGTTGACATACGAAAGAAACAATGAGCTCTAGAGTTCAAACACAAAACCCAAAATAATCCCATTGGTTTTAAAGAAAGCAAGTCCTATCAAATGGTGAAAGAATGAAGAGAAATGGCTGTGTAGACAGACTACATCACATTTCTGACACTCCAATTGGCTGTTTTAATTAGAGGAACATTGGCTGGAGCTGGAGAGATATGCACACTGCCAGCAATTAAGTAAATTTCTTGTAAATGACAACAAAATGACAGAACATCAGTAAAGAGTTCAAATCAACCAATCATCTACTGGTGCTGCTGACCTTTCCCATACATGCTGAGGGATCTCTAGAATAAAGCTCTGATTAGCTCCAGGTTCTGCTCAACAGCTTCCAAAGTACAAACTTGAACTGACAGGGCCTACAAATTTATGCACATCACCTTCTGAATTTTCTCAGCTTCTAGTTTCCTCAGCCAAAGCCATTAGATTGTCCAGTTTACAACACCCAGTAGCTGCAACAATGCTGAACCTGCAAAGACCAACCTGTTGGCAGTGGAATCTTTCCTCAATGCAGGAGCCTGAGTCTGCATTGTGGAGTTGGAGAGGCTGTGACCTAGCATAAGCTCTCACTGTGCTTTATACTCTCCACGCTAATACCAGGCTGAGCGTACAGTTTATATAATTGCATTTGAATTGCTGCTTTCTTATCTCAAACCTATCTACTGAAAATTCATACTGAACTATAAAGCAAATGTAATTGGAACAAATGTTCCAATTATATCCTCACATGGAAACTGGGACTGGAAATCTAATTACTTAACACTCATTTTCCTCTCAGCCTTTTAAACCAAGTGTCGCTTTAGAAAAGATTTGACTAATGAGTTTAGGGACTACACAGGACAGTAACATAATGACAAAAAGGCTGCCATGGACATATAGCCAACCGGGGTGCTTAGAACTGAGGGCTTCTATAGGAATTACAGATGGTTCTTTTCCCCTGTTTATTTTGGGGAAGGACTCAATTTTGGCTCCCACTGGCTGCAGTGTGACCAGAAACCAGAAAGACATAACCAAGAGAGGCAGTAGCATGCATAGAAAAGGCTAGATTCACGAAGAAACTTATAGGTGGTGATACTGAGTGGCACCATGCCTAACTTGTAGGTACCGAGAAAATTGTACATTAATGAAGTCTAAGTCAGGCACTGGGGCTCCCTGTATAATGAATGGCGAGACACAGGCATCCCAAAATGGGATTCACAAAAGCCAGCATGCTAGGCAGTTCCCCATCTCAACTAGCCAATGGGAGATTCTAAGGAGAGGCAGGTATCCTAAACTCTGCTCCACTCAGGAAGTTCAGCACCTCTCTTTGCCTGGGATTGTCAGCTGCAAACTCTCTCTTATGGTTAGGTGACTACAGCATTTATGAGGGAGCATCTTGCAAAACTTTTAGCAAGTGGTTAGGGTATCCTGAGATGTGGAAGATTTCCAGCTCAAGCCCCATCTTCACCTGAGGTAAGAAAGGATCTGCCATTTCTCAGAGGAGTACCCACTCACTGAGCTATATATGGGATATTCTGATATGGGGCTCCCTCAGTCTGTCCTATTGAAGCTGTTCCACTGTAAATAAATGAGTCACTCAGCCAGAGCAAGAGAAATCTCAAGCATGAGAATGATTATCTATCCTGATGTTTAGAGCACTACTTGGGAGACCCAGGATCCAGTCTCCCCCCTACAATGACTTTTTAAAATTATTTATTCACAATGGAACAGCTTCAACAGCAGAGACTGATGGAGACCCACATCAGAATATCCCCTTGTCCAGTGTACAACCGGACTGGTAGTACAATCCTGTCCAAATCTCTTCTCCCTCTCGTGTGTGTGTGGAGGGGGGTGGGGGGTGATCTTGAACTGAGGAGAAGGGGGAAATGGCTCACAACATCTCAGTTGAGTACTCTAATCAGCAAGCTGAAAGTTATGAGGGAGGTCCTCTGCCACCTGGCCATTTTGCTTAAGCTTCCTTATAGCATTCCAACTTAGTAGATGAGCTATGAGCATGCTCAGTGGATCAATCCCCACAGGCAACTTTGGCAGAGGAATGTTTATATTTCCCCAGCTCATGCATTGTTCTGAGGCTTACCTATCCAGAGGCCTGGGGTGGGGCTGCATCGCACATGCAGAAATGTAGGCATATAGAGAATAGTTACTGCAAGAATTTAGATGCCAAGCAACTTGTGACACTTACTGGCTTCAGTGGCAGATCAGGGGGTTTGTGAATCCCAGTGGGGTTTCATTCTGGAATATAGGTGCCTAAAATGGTAGTTAAGTGCCTAAGTCCTTTTGTGAATCTACTCCAAAATTAATAAGATTCATTCAAACTGTAGTTAATTTGAAAAAAAAAAAATCCCTCACGCCACCATTTCACACAGGAGCAGGAGTTTTAATCTACCCACACAAGCAGATATAGAAATTATTTGGGTATTGAAACTATTGTGCAAGAGATTGATGGCAACAAGTGACTCAAAAATTAGTCATAGCCAATGGGAATCAAGTCTCTAGAAACAGCTATATACAGCATAGCCAGAAGCATCAAATTGAATAACTCCATCGGGAGAATATCTAGAAATGGGAGTGCTCAGGTCCCAGTGGAAACTGTGCAGATCCTGGGAAGCAGTCTGGGTGACTCAGGGGGCCGTTATGGCTGCATGTCATTTGGCCTTGTTGAGACCTGTACATTCCCATTTCTAGTAGGGCTGTTGCCCTCTCCTGCTTCATCTGTAGTCAAACCTGCTTTCCCATCTCATTTATTTTGTCCTTAGAGCTTTGCTGGATCTTACTCCACTGTTAGCATCCCAGACATCCTCAGTTATCACTAGCTGCCGTTAAGTTTTCACAAATCTGATCCAAAACATGTGTCACATAGGAGAACTGGGCTGTTGCTTTTACATGGACATGAGAAATACAATACAATTAATATTAACTTTACTTCGGTGAGCACACAGCGAGTTGGACAGGAGGGATCCAGTTAGCCCAGATGAGTGCGAAGCTACTCCACTCGCTGGCACACTAGGTTGCCTCACTGCCATGACTTCAGACTGCAGCACACGTCTCTTTGTCCTGGTGTAGTCCTTCAGTTATACCATATGTCAGAAAAAGAAAAGAAAAGAAAAAAAACACACAACAAAAAAACACACCACACCCACACTTTTTATTCCTGCTTACTCATTGCCCAGGTGTCTTTAATAATTGGGTTCTTTATATAAGCTGCCAGGAATTAGGTATGACTCTTTCTGGCTTAAGGGTCTGCATGTAGTATTAATTGTACTCTCAGTAACATCTGTCCATGCTGCCTCAGCAGTGAAATTATAATACTGATACTTTACTATTACTATTTAACTCTTTCTTGTCCTTATATAAATAAAATGTAACTAGATAGATTGTTTGTGTGAGTACACATTTTATACATGTGTGTGCATAAACACTTTAATCTCAGGAAATACGTTCCTGCCTGAGAAAAATCTAATATTTATAAGCATGCCCAAGAAGATTGGAGTTTCTACTGAGAACCAGAAAGGATAGAAAAGGTCAATGCAAGAAAACACAATTTCCTCCAAATGTGATAAGGGGGAGAAAATCCAGTGATATTTAAAAACTGTACAGACACCTGTCCTATCCAGAGTCCCTCTTCCAGTCCTGCACAAGTCAAAGCACTGGCATCTGATATATGTCACCTTCCCAGCATACCTGCAAAGGATGCAGCTGGGGAACAACTAGTGCCTGTCACTCACAGATCTCAAAATCCTTTACATATAGGACCCCCAAGCTCTTGGGGTTGTGCTTGTATCTCTTGGTCCTGACATAAGGAACCCAGTAGATACAGAATTAATGTGCCCTCACTATATTACACACAGTTTATTTTTAGTATGAGCAAACAGAGGACAGACCCAACCAGAAAGATATACGCTAAGTACTTCAAAAAGGTATAATTTTCCAAAGCTGAAGAATATTATGAGTGAAACTGACTGGGAGAAAACCTTTAGAGACAATAATTGAATGAAAATTGGCTTAAGAAGAGTTCGTTGTGTGTCTAAAAGCCAAAATTCTACAAACACACACTTGGGTTAAAAGCCAATCCCAGTTAAGAGGGGAAAAAAAGGCAACAATTAAAATATATAAACAAACGAAAAAAGGGAAATAAGTAGCAATCAATTTAAATTGGAAGTTATAATGTACAGAAAATAGATAAGGAAACTAATGAAATCAGGGAAAAATCCCTGGCTGACAGGGCCAAGGACAACAAGGAGGAATTTTTTTCTTTTAAGTATGGAACAAAATAAATCCTAACAATGGTGTCGACCTGGGGTTGGCAACTTTTCAAAACTGGTGTGCCGAGTCTTCATTTATTCACTCGAATTTAAGGTTTCGTATGCCAGTAATACATTTCAATATTTTTAGAAGGTCTCTTTCTATACATCTATAATAGAGAACTAAACTAGTGTTGTATGAAAAATAAGGTTTTTAAAATGTTTAAGGAACTTCATTTAAAATGAAATCGAAATGCAGAGCCCGCTGGACCGGTGGCCAGGATCTGGGCAGTGAGAGTGCCACTGAAAATCAGCTCGTGTGCCACCTTTGGCACCCATGCCATAGGTTGCCTACCCCTGGTGTAGGCCCATTCCTAGATGGAGACAGTACATTTGTTAATAGCAATGCAGAAAAGGCAGAAGTAGTCAGTGAATATTTCTGTTCTGCATTTCAAAAGAAGGATGATCTACTGGTATCATATGTGGAGGATTGAGTACTTTCCAATCTATTATTAATTGAGGAGGAAGTTAGACAGCATGTATTAGGGATAAATATTTTTAAATCAGCAGGCCTGGGTAACTTGTACTCAGGAATCCCAAAAAGAGTTGGCTGAAGAGATCTCTGACCCGCTGTTAATTTTTAAATAAATCTTGGAATACTGGGGAAATTCCAAAAAAACTGGAAGAATACTAATGTTTTAACAGTACTATAAAGGTCAAACAAGATGACCCAAGTAATCAGTAACCTGGTTGGCTTCACAGCAATCCTGGGAAAAATAATGGAAAAGCTGATACAAGATTTGATCAATAAAGAAAGAAAGGAGAGAACCTAGTTAATCGCAGTGAATATGGTTTTAGGGAAAAAACAGGTCAAAAAGTTTGACTTTTTTTTTTTTATGAAGTTACATATTTGGTCAGTAAAAGTACAGTAGAACCTCAGAGTTACAAACACCTTGGGAATAGAGGCTGTTCATAACTCTGAACAAAACATTATGGTTGTTTTCAAAAATTTGCAACTGAGCATGGATTAAATGTAGCTTTCAAATTTTAGTCTCAAGAAAAAAAAATGCTGCTTTTAACCATCTTAATTTAAATGAAACAAGCACAGAAACAGTTTGACTTAGTCCTGCATGACATTCTGATAACTGCATAGTGCTAATTTGCTATCGATAAAACAAATGTTAACTGAATTAAGAACTAATGGAACAACCCCAAATAGTGGTAGTTGTAGGCCTTTCAGGAGCTATTGGTGTAGCTAGAAGTGTCAATGAAAGTAAGCCTTGCGAGAATAGTAACACTAGGTATGAGCTGGCAATGTAAACATTTTTGAGAGGATGGTACAGGAACACACAGACCTTTCAAGTAATTACATATACACAGACCCCCCACATAAAATAAGAAGGCAATGACAGAATAAATGGATGAGAATATTTTGTGTGAACTATAAAGGTACAAGTGCAAGGATGGTAACTAACAACATCTGGAATGTAATATGTATAAAAGGAAAAATCACAGGAGGGGCTGCTTTGTATTGACCTAGGGGACAATATTACATTGACTGAACAGATGCATAGATGCCAGTGACAAGGTATTAGTGAACCTGCAGCGTGGTACGTGGGGCTCTGATACCAGGCCTTGTTGACAATAAACCTTTGGTGAGCCTTTGCCATTGAACTGAGCCTACAGTCCTTCTTTAGGAGTAACACTGAAGTGTGCTGACTCAATCTACACTGGTGCAGAATACACAGATGCTCCAAGAACAGCAGCACTAGCAACATCAAATGGAGTGTTTCTCTAGAGAGGTTCCAAATGGATTTGTTCTAACCCTACGGCTTTCTACGGTTTCATCACTGATCTGGAAGTAAAAGTAAAGAGCCATTACTTGTAAAATTTGCAGATAACACAACAGTTGGTGGAATGGCAAATGATGAAGAGAGGGCAGTCATACAGAGTGATCTGGATCACTTTGAAAGTTGGTCCCTTTCAAACAAATGTATTTTAGTATAGCCAGATGCAAGGTCAGAAATCTAGGAACAAATGTCTCCTACAGAATGGGGGACTGTTCCTGGAAAGCAGTGAGTCTGAAAAGGAGACAGTGGACAAACAATGCAATCTAAGCTCTCAGTTTGACACTGGCAAAAAAAACAAACAAACAAAAAACCCTAATGTGATCCTTGGATGTAGAAACAGGGGAGCTGTGAGTCGGAGTACGCAGAAAAGGACAGAGGTTACAGTGGATGAGAAGCTGCACACGAGTCAACAGTGTACCCTTGTTGCCAAGAAGGCTAACAGCATTTTTGGTTGTATAAGTAGGGGCATTTCCAGCAGATCGAGGGATGTAATCATTTCCGTCTATTTGGCATTGGTGAGGACTCTTCTGGAGTCCTGTGTCCAGTTTTGGGCCCCACGCTACAAGAAGAATGTGGAAAAATTGGAAAGAGTCCAGCAGAGGGTAACAAAAGTAATTAGGGGGCTAGAGCACATGAGTTACAAGGAGAGGCTGAAGGAACTGGGATTGTTTTGTCTGCAAAAGAGAAGAATTAGGGGGGATTTGATAGCTGCTTTCAGCTACCTGAAAGTTGGTTCCAAAGAGAATGGCTCTAGACTGTTCTCAGTGGTACCAGATGACAGAACAAGGAGTAATGGTCTGAAGTTGCAGTGGGAGATGTTTAGGTTGGATATTATGGAAAACTTTTTCACTAGGAGGGCAGTGAAGCACTGGAATGGGTTACCTAGGGAGGTGGTGGAATCTCCTTCCTTAGGGGCTTTTAAGGTCAGACTTGACAAAGCCCTGGCTGGGATGATTTAGTTGGGGACTGGTCCTGCTTTGAGCAGGGGTTTGGACTACATGAGCTCCTGAGGTACCTTCCAACCCTGATATTCTATGATTTGATGTCTCAAAGCTAAAGGCAGAACAATTCAAATAAAAAAAAGGCACACTTTTTTTATGAGGAGAATGATTAACCATTGGAACAAACTTCCAAGGAAAGTGGTAGATTCTTCATCTCTTGGTGTCCTTGTATCAACAATGGATGCCAAACATTATTGGTCTCCATACAGGGATAATTTGGAGAAATTTTTTGCCGTGTACATGACAGACTAGATCTAATGGCCTTTTGGCCTTGAAATCCATGAATAAATTCAGTGCTACAGTTTGCCATTGCAGAGCTTGGCATGGTGTTTGAAGAGCAGTGGAGCATAATTCGTCACTGTGCCTGATGGTATTTCTGTGGAACATTTGTTCATTGCAATTCAATGTCCTGACTAGTGACTTTTTCAACCTTGCTACCACTGGACTCAATTCTCTGCCTGTACCATTGAGGTACCCAAGGCCTCACCAGACAGGATACAAGTCTGCTGTTCTCTCCAGTAACTTACAGAAGCCATTAAACTGATAGTGTGCAGCCTTCCCTTGTGCACTGAACTGTATAGTTCTTTCACCCTGGGCGCCTCTCTAAACTTAGGGCTTCTCTTACTGCAGCTAGGTCCCTTTCTGATTGCCTCTCTGATTCCTGCCACTACGGTCTAAGAGCATTTCCTTAAGTTGACAAGTCTGCTTTTGCAAGCATCTCCCTGAATAGTTCAGTAGAGTCCAGAGTTTACTCTTAAGACTCCTATGGATCCATTTTTCCTCCTGACCCACTGTTGACCTGGTGCCTGCTCAGTTATACATATTCACAATGTGCCACTGCAGCCCTCAAGCTCTCAGCTGCATTCAGTGACCCTCACACAGTGAATTATTTATCTCTAGCCTTTCCGTTAACCAAAACAATTAGTTCTCTGACATCAGTAATTTACACTTTCATGAAGCAAAAGCCTTTGTGCTGCTGCTATACAAGAAATGTTATGGGTGATCACAATGGAAGGAACCAAATCAGGGATAAAAATATGTAATTTGATATGCAGGATTGCCAGAGAAATTCTGGTAGGCCAGAGACATTCTATAAATACATTGCATTCACTGAATCATTTAACAAAGATCTACAACAAAGACCAATGCCTAATGTCAAGACAGAGTCAGGAAAGAGAATATCCAGTGGGAGGAAGGACGCAGATGGAAAGCTAGCTTAAAAAGAGGAGGCAATGATGGAAAACTTTGTAGGTGTTATGAGTGGGCTAGCCCCTAATTCAGTACAAGTAAGTTTATTCTTACTACTATAGGTAAGATTCTGGATTTTGGAATTAAAAAAATCTCCATGTTTGCGGATAATATTGGAATTGGAGACAAAGCCAACATTTAGGAACAAGGCAGCTAGATCCCAACATATTGATAGTTTAGGTGGTTGAGCAGAAGAAAAATGTCAGAAATAGGATCAGTTATGGTGAGGGAATCATTGCCAGTATCATCCCAATACCAGTTCCAGTGACAAAGGGAAATAAGATCCTAGCAAAGAGATGGACACATTAGCTTTCACATTTAAAATGTTTGTGGCTGATGAATTTTCAAAGTCCATTTGTCCATCGCAGGCTCTCAGAGTAATCTCTTCTAATGTTTCTTTCTAGCTCTAATCTTTTGTAATCAAAGATTCACAGATCACAGTTCTGCTCCTCTGCTTCCAGGATTAGCTGCAGTATTTCCTTACCAACCAAGGATTTCAACACTAATACTCTCTCTTCGTTGCATAGCATATGATAACTATCTCCATTTAGATATTGAAAATACAACATAATCCACTTAATTATTGTTTTTTATACAGAACAGAGCACTGTGTGCAGCCAGAATGACTGGAACTGAGGTTTTAGCCTTGTCTACCCAACTTTTCATCACTGATCACAACTGTAATTTTAGTATATATTTAGATCAGCTATCAGTAAATCATTCTTGCTGCACATGAATCTGTCCAGAGAGAAGGCTGAGCCTGTGAAGTTCTAATGCTCTTATGCACTAATCTCAAGGTACTTACAGTTTGACCCTCTCCTTTCATAAAAGACATTTAACTTCAGTGGAATGTGTCCTATCTTTCGGTATTTTGTATGCCCATGTGTTTGGGGAGCAGAGGACATTCCACGCCTTTCTAAAGGACAAGCTGGAAGTACCAATGAATGTTCATCTCTCATTCAGAGCTAAGAAATCAGAAGCAGATACAGGTATTGGAGCCAGGATTGCCCCTTACCCTTCTATCTGCTGTCTTGCCTTCAGATAGAACTGGGAATCTTGCAAAGAATGGCTGCAGAATTTATTCCGGAAGCCTCCTTCCAGTCTGTGCTGCTTCTTTGTAATTGGGTCTGACACACCCTTAACTTGCAACAACAGGAGTTGATTAGCCTTGCAGACCCACACTAACCACTTCACTAACTGTGGGGGGCATACACCTCATCACAACATGAAAAAAAAAGAGAAATTTCCAAGAGAGGCTTCTTGACTCCTAAGATTACAATATTTATTTATTGTAAAATTGTTAATCCGTGATGTCCCAGAGTGATACTTCCATGAATTTCCAACTCCCTGTCTGCACACACTGTCTAGTCAGTATCTCAGTTACACTACTACACTTTTTATTTATGCTGATTCCTTTCAAAGGCAATAGAATTACATGTTCCAATGGATTAGAAAACAAAAGAATTTCCAGACTGGATTAGACTGGGTCCATTAACGATTCTGAACTGAAATTCAAATACCAACATTTATTTGAAAAACTGTCTAAAAAAACCCTTATATTATTGTCTCTAAAATAAAAATACCAAATTTTGTTCAAATTGGGGTTTATTATAAAATAACTCTCCAAACTTGTCTTCAACCTGCTTTGCTAAATGTAGTTATCAAACATGGCAAAGAATTTTTTTTTTTTTTTTTTGCACGCTTTGGCCACTCTGGATTTCATCTGTTTGTTTCAATTGGACTGCTGTTCACAAGTTGTTTTACTTATAATCTCTTATGTGTGTTGTCAAATGACATTGTGACAGTCACAATTTGCCAGTCATTTTGCAGGATGTCAGCCCTTTATCTATCCAAATCTAGCCAGATACAATTTTTTTTTTTACCACTGCTTTTCAGGTGCTGCAGTTTGACCTAAACTACCTGGGAAAACAAAAGACCCTCTTTTCCGCTTGTACTATGAATGCAAAATGGCATGTTAAATGATTTACCTACCTATGAGCGTTGCCCAAACAATTATTATGTTCAGTCAGCTAATAGGCTTGAGGAGATTTCGTATTTTATTCTAGCACAGGTTAGGAATGTTCTCTTAAATCAGTAAGGGGATTCTACTGGTAATTTCATTTTTACTTTTCTTTTGCATCCAACATATTAGTAGTGCTATTGTGAGAGCGCGAGTGCGAGCAGTGGCTGTTTTGCAGGAGAGTTTTTCAGAAAGTAAAGGGATAATTTAGTTCCCAAATCCAAGGCAGATATATAAATGAAACCTGCCCAAAAAGGCTTCATGCTCTGTGATAAACTTGTGCTTCTCCCAGAGCGCTAGCATATGAGATGGATAGAGAGAAGAAATCTGGCTGTGAAAAACAGGACACTCTGGGCAAAAACCTATTACCACTGACACTGTTCTAAACCAGGAGTTGTTCCTTTGGCTTCCGGATCAGAGAGAGCAGAACTTAGCCCATTATCTTTCCATGTACCACAATGTGTCACATTAAATAAAAGAACATGCAGTCAAATCTGTTTTTTACTTCCAACCTACAAGCAGCAGCTCACCTAAGGATTCTGAAGCTGGTTTTCTTTTATACTAAAAATAATTGATTCCCATCTTAAAGCCCTTCATGCTATCAATGGTGTGTAAAATGATCTTAGTGCAAATGAGAATTAGGATTTTCATCTCTGCATCTTCAGAAGAACAGTTGTGAAAGAAGGAAAAGGCATCGCAGATAAGAAATGCGAATCCGAAGATACAGGCAATTAGAGACAAAGAGAAAGCCGAGAAATCTGCTTTAGCTGAAGAAATGGGCATAATACTGACACCCACAGGATGGAAAGAGCCCCTAGAGTCTAGTGATAATGGAGCTTCACTTTTCCTGGGTCTTGCTTTATTACTTTCATTTAATTCCTGTACTTCAACATTTCTTTTTAGCCCTTCTGTATTTAGAAGTTGCATTGAGTATTATCTTTGTTCTGGGTTTAATTATTCATGTCTGATGGGTTTTCTAAAATTCACTGTTTCTGATCAGAGAATGGCAGTGCTATTAGCAAGAAGATTTAAACACCTACACCACTTCTGAGGGAAAATATTTGAAGGGATTACTACATATATTCTTTACAAGAGTCTAAACTTGTCTCCAGATCTGCAAAAGCTGTTTTTTTAAATACTATTGTGAAATTAAGTTATTGGTAACTGCTAGCATGACACACACACCTCCTTGTAATGTGACCTGGCTAGATTCATAGACAGGTGAACCCAACCCTAGTGCAGTTATACCTGACTAATCTCAAAACTCCACTGGTTACCATAGAGACATCTCAGTGTTTCACCCTGCCCTCCACAGTGTATTCCATAGTCTGAATAAACTGGAACATACTAAGAGTATCTGTTACTCAGAACTACCTGCAGGTACAAGTGCCACCGTGTTTCATAGGTAAAGGTGAGTTCTGAAAGTATTTTGGCAAAAAATTTTCTGATTTGATATTTCCATATGGCATTTAAAAATTCCTCTTATTTTGAATACTAAAGCAGAGAATACAAAGTGTGCGGAATGTAACTGCATCATTCATGTAGGCTCACAGCTACAACTCACCCGGAAGTATTTGGACATGCTTTGTTTGCACTGCAGTTTTAAGTTCCACAAGTGTCTGATATTTCACCTGCAGTTTGTAAATTTGAGGTTTCTTTGCAGTTATCAAGACAACTTGTTGATTTTACTTACAATGTGTAGTCTTCTGTCAGGTACTGTATCAACTCTAGTTTATTCTATTGTAACCCTTCTGCCCATCAGAGTTGGCAGCAACAAGGGCCGGGTTCAGTATCCAGGGGTTCCATTCCAATAGCACAATACAAAACCGGCTCGAGCCCCCACCCAGTGACCTGGGACAACCATATACCACCCCTCTGAGCGTCTGTAAGAGACAATACTTCCCCTCTTGCAAGCACAGAGTCTGAGTGTACCAAAGCCGTTTAATAACAGGGAGAAACAATGTGGCATTATATTGGGGAAACACCACAAACAAGGTTAATAAACCAAACCATGAACCAGAAGCCCCCACTCCCAGCAAATAGGCCGTGGCCTGCCCTTTGGCTCTTGAGTTCCACAACCCCAAAAAGTCACTCAATAGTCCCAAAAGTCCAACAGCCCAAGAGTCTCTGTTCTTGGTCAGTGCAGAGTTCAAAAGTCAATTGGCAGAGTCTTACCTCCCAGCCTGGGTGGAAATGGAGGGTAGGGCACGGGGCACCTTACGTGGTCCGAGGCCGACTGCGCCGCCTCTCTGTGGGGTTCCGCTGCAGCCCTCACCGCAATCCGCTCTGCTCTGCTCGCCGACACTCGGACTGCTCTGCAGCACCAACTACTTCGCTAGCCGTCCTGCTAGCCGACACATGGACAGCTCTGCGGTGCCAGTCACTCCGTCAGCAGCACAAACAGCTCCGCTAGTCAACACATGGACTGCTCTGCTGTGCCAGCCACACAAACTGCACCCATGAACCGCTTGGCTGAGTCCGCTACCAGTCGCACAAACTGCACCCATGAACCGCTTGGCTGAGTCCGCTGCTTCGCTCTGCTAGCTGCACAAATTGCTTGGTGCCACAGACATGCCTTTAGGCCCACCCCCTCTTAACACAGTGCTCAGTGGTTTCAGCTCTTAGTGGGGATGAGGGGGGCGGCACCTTGGCACAGGTACACCAGCAGACCTAAAGTGAATTCAGCTTAGCAGGCTGAACCCAGACTCCTAAGGGAATCAAAATTAGCTCTAACATTCCACAGTGGAGAGAGATGAGGTACAATAGACCTGGGGGACCCTTAGACAAGTCCCTCACCAAAAGATATAAAGACCTACCCATAGCACCTCTCAATTTCATAGCTTTCTGAAGTGTGTGGCCCTTGACCAGTGAGTGCTACTTAGATGATGGCGAGTCCCTCCATCATAACAAGGGCCAAATACATGTCCATAGTCCTTCATTCACACGATCAGGGTAACATCACTTTATCATTCCTGCCCCAGTAACATAGAAACTGGGGCTCCCACATCAGCCGAAGTGGCCACGTGGGCTGCTGTGAGCTCAGGCTAGGCGTGGTGGGTGTGCCTATGCAAATCGATCAGCCCCAAAGTTATTTTCCACCGCTCACTGCAATTCCCATAATTCATCACCAGATGTCAGAATAGATCTCATTCCTGACACTGCTTACACTATTGTTTAACAAAAACAACCAACTGATATCTAAATCCCAAAATACTAGCATTCTGGCTAAAGCAATAAAAACAAGCTAATAATTTTGCAATAAATAGGTAATAGTCCAATTTTCCATGCTTAAAAAGAGGCTTGTAGCTAACAACAACAGAAACTACAGTGATTGAGTTTTAAATATTTTAACAGGAACCCATGGCAAACACAGAACCTGAGTACTGCACACAATTTTCTGTTAATATTCATTCACGCTCGTAACGAAGTTTGCTTCAATTGTGTTTTCCTTCAACACGTCCCTCCCGCCTTGTTTTCTGCAAAATTTAGACAATAAGTTCACTGGTAACGGTGAATATTACTGACAAGAAAATTCACAGAAACAGTTAATCACATCAGCCACACCATCAGAGGCTCATTCACCTGCACATCTACCAATGTGGTATATGCCATCATGTGCCAGCAATGAACCTCTGCCAGACCGGACAGTCTCTACGCAAAAGAATAAATGACACAAATCTGACATCAGGATTCATAACACTCAAAAACTAGTAGGAGAACACTTCAACCTTCCTGGCCATTCTATTAAAGACTTAAGGTGTCAATTTTAACAGAGAAAAACTTCCAAAACAGACTCCAATGAGAAGCTGAGGAACTGGAATTAATTTACAAATTGGACACTATCAGCCAAGGGTTAAACAGGGACTGTGAATGGCTTTGTCATTACACTAATTGAATGCATTTCCCTAGTTAAGTTTCTTTTCACAGGTTCTTATCAACCGTGAGACACAGATCCATTTGATCTTCACTACAAAAGGTTGTTGTTTTTTTTTCCTCCTGCTAATCATGGCTCATCCAAATTAAACAGCCTCTTAGAATTGGTATGGTAATCTCCAACTTTTTCTGCTGTCTGTGTATATAAATGATCTTACTTCTTCTGTGTGTTCCATTCTATGCATCCGATGAAGTGGGCTATAGCCTACAAAAGCTTATGCTGAAATAAACTGGTTAGTCTCTAAGGCGCCACAAGTAATTATTTAGTATCTGCAGGTACACTGGGGGTTAAGTTTTAAAACTATGCCTATCTCAAGTCAGTGAGATGCTTTAGAGATCAGGTTCTGAAAGGCTATATCCTCCCAAGAACTAGTTAGACGGATTAACTTCACAAAATAAAATGTAGTATAACAAACGTATAATGTGTATTTACTTCAGGTACAAGTTTGCTGAGTTAAAGGAAGTGAATCACAAATATGCCTAATACATTGATGTCAACAGAATCAATAATATAAATTTAAATTAAAAAGCCATTGACAGAGAATCATCCAAATATTTTTTGTATAGTTAATCCATACGAGCATTGAGGAAGTGACAGCTAGAAATATGCTTGTGCTGCTTATACTTCTTGCGAATAATGGTAGAATAATACAATTTGCTTGAACTGAATGGGACTGGACAAACACGGATCTGGGATAACCAAGCAGAATTTAGTCAAAAAATTTAAATAAAAATGCACAGGTAAATGCATAAATGCTTCAATAGTTAAATGCTTCAGTATTATAAATTATAATCTTTAAAAATATTCTATTTTCCTGACTAAATGGACACAAACTCACATTTCCATGTAATAATAGTAATATTTTTGTACTTACTATGACATCTTTCATGGACTATTAAAGGGCAACTGGCCAGCAATTAAGGATTTAATAAAATCCTGTGTTAAAATGACACATCTGGGTGGTCTCTCACTCAGGTCTTGACTGAGAAAATATTCCCTGTTAAAACATGTAAAGATTTGTCAAAGTACTTCTACATTTATCATGCCTCCTCTTTTTTAATGCCACTCACCCAAAATAACCTGGCATTTTTTCAGTTTTTTCTTGTACTTCTATTACTTCTTTTATTTAAGGTTTTTTATTAATATTCTGATCAGCTTCACAATTTGTTAGAAACATAATTTCTACCACTTTACTACTTGAATGTACAAACCAAAACACAGATTATAAAGAAGGAGATTCGCTAATTTTTCATTTGCCTCTTATGCTATCTGGATTAGTGCCTGGAACAATGATGCTTGCTTATATTTCCATTTTTACTTTAACATATACAGTCAATCCACAGATACACAAAATAGTAGTGAAATGTGAATACACCTTTGCACAGTGTACATTTTAGGCCTTGTGCTTTGCTTGAATATGGTACATTTCTCCCCATAGTATTTTAATAATGCTTTCAGTATTTTACAGCTGACATATACACTACTCCAGATGACACACTGATGATATCTGGAGGACTATCTGATGCACCAAGGATTTATAACCCCAGTATGGCTGTACTGGACAATGATGAGCTTCAAGCTGAATACTTACCATTTGGCTCCAGATCTGGAAGGTTCAGACTTGAAATTTTATCTAGTGAAAAAGAAAAAAAAAAAAACAAAAAAAAAACCACTTTTCCCAATCTTTGATAGATTTCAGCCACACCACAACACTCAAAATGTAATAATAATGCCAGTAGTATAGAGCAATCTCCTTAACTAGCTGTAATGCTAGTTTTAAGTAGCATTTGTTAAAATATTAATAATTATATTAGCTCTTAATCTACAGACCTCAATCCACTTCACAAAAAGGAGGCAAGTATTGTTATCCCCATTTTAAATAGTGGGGAAACTGAATCACAGAAAGGTGAAGTGACTCGCCCAAGGTCACCTGGCAGGACTGCAGCAGAGCGAGGAATACGTTCCAGGTCTCCTGAGTCCCAGTCTACTGCTCCATACTCTACATATGCCGCACTTCCCCACAGCTTCAGTTTTATGCCCAATATTCTAATTAATATAATGCTACTTGTACATATTTGGTTAGACATGCTCAGTTATACTGAAGATATCATTTATTTCTCATATGAAGTTTCATTGCAACACTGGATTAAAGCCTTCCACCTAGGCAGTCAAAGTATTCAAATTCCTGGTATGCAGGGATATAACAAAAACATGAAAATGATTAGTAAAGATTAAACATGGATTTTAAATCTTAATCGTACTGCTGCAAAAATTTGAAATGCATGGATTTATAAGTGGGTCATAAAAGAGAGACAGGCGAGCCACTCTAAAAAAAACCCCACCTCCACAAGACCTGAGTGAGAAAGTTGTAGCACTGTAAATTGCCAGTGTAGACAAGCCTTAAGACACAGCTTTTCCTATTCACCCTCCCAGCTAAAACTCGTGTCTTGGCTTTCCTCATCACAGTTACCACAAGAGCCATCTCTCTGCCCTTGCCCTGCTCATATGCATTCAGAATGCTACTACAAAGATCATTTTCCTAGCCCTTCACTTTCGTCATGTCAACTCTCTCTTTGCATCCCTCCATTGGCTTCTCTCAAGGATCAAAGAAAGGCTACTTGTCTACACTTGACAGCCTATCACCACCCTACAAGGGAGGTGGCAAAGTTTTCACAATACACAATTACTCAAGATAGTAAAGTTCAAAGCTGACTGCAAAGAATTACAAAGGGATGCCTGGACAATAAAATGGCAGATGAAATTCAGAGTTGATAAATACAAAGAAATGCACATTGGCGAACATAATCACAACTATAGATACAAAATGACGAGTTCTAAACTAGCTGTTACCACTCAAGAATGACATTTTAGAGTCATTGTGGATAGTTTTCTGAGGCCATTTGCTTGATGTGCAGCAGCAGCAGTCAGAAAAGGTAACAATGTTAGGAATCATTAGGAAAGGGATAGACAGTAAGGCAGAAAATATCATAATGCCACTTTATCAATCCATAGCATACCCATACCTTGAATATACATGCAGTTCTGGTCGTCCTCTCTCAAACACGATGCGTTAGAATTGGGAAAAGTTAAAGGAGGGCAACAAAAATGATTAGGGGTATAGAGCAGCCTCCATCTGAGAAGAGATTCAAAAGACTGGGACTGTTCAGTGTGTAACAGAGGACTAAGGGGAGGTATGATAGCGGTCTATAAAATCATGAACGGTGTGCAGAAAGTGAAGAAGAAAGTGTTATTTATCCCTTCCCGTAACACAAGAATCGAGGGTCAACAAGAACCAGGCAACTGGTTAAAAAAAACCCACAACATACAGAAGTACTTCTTCACACAATGCACAGTCAATCTGCGGAACTTGTTACCAAGGGATGCCGTGAAGGCCAAAAGTACAGCTGGGTTCAAAAAAAGAATTAGATAAATAAATGGAGGATAGGTCCATCAATGGCTATTAACTAAGATGTTCAGGAACTCAGCCCCATGTTCTGGGTGTCCGTAAACTTTCAGGGACTAGAAGCTAGGACTGGACAACAGGGGTTGATCATCCAATAAACTGCTCTGCCTTGTTCACTCTCTCTGAAGCATCTGGCACTGTCCACTGTCAGAAGACAGAATACTGAGCTAAAATGGACCATTGGTGTCACCCAATATGGAGATTTTTACATACTTATCTTTCATCCACTATTGAGATGTGGGTTCCTGCCTCTGATCCGCTTCCATAACTCACTTGTTCAATTTTCAAACAAGTACTTCTATGTTTTCTCCCATTCTGTTCCTCAGCTGGGGCAGAGCTCCCCATAAGCATCCACAAAACTTTTCAAGCCTTGCTTAAACTACTGTTTTAGGCAACACAAACAAAAACCAAAAAAGGAAAAAAAAAAATTCTGACAACGATTACATTGCTGATGTGCTGAGACCACTGCCTATCATGCTGACCATGTACTCACCTGTTTGTTTGCTTTTCTCCATTTCTTGTTTTAGAGATTATAAGCTATTTGGAGCAGGGACCATCTTTTTGTTCTGTGTTTGCACATTGCCTGGCATAATGGAGTCCTAGTTCATGACTAACTATCCTAGGTGTTACGATAATACAAACAAAAATAATAATAATAATTTCTAGACACAAGTGAAATCCTGGCCCAAGTGAAGTCAATGGGACTTCTGTAATTAATTTCTATGGAGCCATGGTTTCATCTAAACATTTTTATTTTCCTTGCTATTTGTGGATCTATTCATGTTCAGAGATCAAATTATTTGCCTTTTTTTCCCCCTGAAGTTTTATTTAAGCTTTGAAGCCTTTTTACTATTTTTGGAGCAATTGAGATTAATCAAACACCAAAACACACAGTGTTTTAAATTACTCCTTGAAAGTTTTGTGAAAAAGGAAGTTCTCTTTAAATGGAGAAGGTGTTAGTCCTGACAAGAGTAATTTGGATAATTCTCTGTGAATATGAACAACATTTTTGCTTTAAGACCTGTTTGGTGCTAACTTGACTACTGATGAGCTCATCATTTTATAGATAAACATTTAGCCTAACACTTTCTTGAACTTGGCATTTATTATAAAACTAGATTCCTGAAAAGCGAAAGAAAAGATTTTAATCAATATTGTTAGAAGTTCAACACTTAAATGTTTCAGTTTGTAGCAGTATTGAAAAACAGGCTACTGCCTCAACCAAACTACTTTAAAAGACTATTTGTAAACAATGCATCAAAAGCACAAAAGTGAATTCAAATATAAGTACTCAATTAAATGAATGCAGTTCAACAATCTCAATAATAAAGCAATAATCTTATGGATAAGATACTGCAGAAGTGAAAGTAAACTGTAAAAGAACAAAAACTGATGTTATTTAAATGACTTCAAACAATTTTGCAACATGTTTTTCCATTTTAACACACCATACATTATTTTTTCTATCAATTTTCAAAACATAAATGGGCCAAATTTATTCACAGGTTTATGTTGCTTTATAATGGTGTAAGCCCAATGTGAAAAATCCTCCAGAAGAGAAGGCTGTGGTGGAACAAAGTAACCACAATTAAATCAACAGGACTGCCACAAACATGCATGTCAAGGATTAAGCCCTAAACCAGTAATATGCTGCAAATGCTAACTGTGTAGGATTAATAAATTCTACCGTAAAAGATTTTATATGAACAGAAAATTCCTAACTGATTGCTCAGTTTTAATTTTAGGCAAAAAGTTTTTCAGCTTCTTTCATTTTTTTCTTCCTGTCCATTTTAGAAACTGCAGTCCATCCAGTCTCTCGCATCTTTCTCATAGTTGTAAGTTTCAGTGAAGCGCCAGGAGATTTTATGGTTGACTGAGTTGGTATCTAAGAACAAAAAGTAAAACTATCCATTTATTTCTGTAACCAAATCTTTCAAAGTGCAGTTTGATCTGAAGTAAAGTTAAGAAGATACCTTTTTCGGTGTCATGACACACAAGCGAGAAGCTTGAGGACAATTTTTGTACAGCTTTTTAAACATTTCTTCCTCTGAGACCATGCTCTTAAAATTAAAAAAAAAATTACATAACCAAAAGAGACATAATAAACTATATATGTTTTCTATGCTACCATATTTATTAACATTCGATCGTGAAAAAAAATGTTAAAAATTTCTATAGATCCTGATGAATTCAACAATTCAGTCAAATACCAGAGATATTAGAATGCAGTACAATTGCAATGATTAACTGAATATGTGTTTCTGTAGATGTGCCCTGATCATGTTCTGGTTATTAAATTATGTACACAAACTAACAATCTGATTTACTTCTTAAATATACAAACACGTTTTTATTTTGTACAGTATATGATATCCCTGAATGGTAGACACACATTCTGAGATATGGCTAAGAGCGTATACAGAATAAACAGGGATAAGTGCTATTTATTTGGAATTTTTTTTTTTACCAGGAGGTCATTGTGTTCTGAGCTATCTGAGTGAGTATCCAGCTCTAAAAGCACTTTTCTTTTTTTCTTCATGTCTTCTTCTGAAAATGGATTCATGCTTTCTCTTCGCAATTTATATTTTGGAGGAGTCTTCACAGTATATGTCTGGGGGGAAAAAAATTTAAGGTTATGTTGTTACACTAATTTCATAAATGGAGGACCAAATCCAGAGCAGAGTACAGAGTCTGAGTTGTATCATGATTTGTGGAACTGAAGTCAGAGGGCCCAGGTTTTCCTGGTCTCTCCTCCATAACAGGTACTCCTGTAAGGACATGGACATTAGCGAGACAGAGTAGACTAAAGGAGTTGCGAGGGGCACAGTGACACAAAGGTCATACGAGGTGACTATGCCAGAGGGACAAGTGATCTGAAGAACAAGAGCTATCTGTGAACCAGGAGACAACACCCAGAGCAAGTCTACAGAAATACATAAATCATCACATAATGCAATGACAGAGAACCATCTGGAGGCCACACCGAGAGCGCAGAGACTCGAAAGAGCAAGTTTGCTAGACTTGATAACAGCGGGCTAGTCTTCACTGGGAAGGGCGGGGGGAAAATCGACTGCAGATCATGTAGCTGAAGTCTGCTTATCTGCAGCCGATTTACCTACCGTCCTCACGGCGGTGGCAGTCAGCGGCATGCTCCCCCCGTTGACTCCAGCTTATGCCTCCGGTCAAGCTGGAGTTACGAGTCGATGGGGGCAGCGCTGGCGATCAATTTCTCGCATCTTTATAAGACGTGAGAAATCGATCGCTAAGAGATCGACGGCTACCCGCAGTAGTGAAGACGTACCCAGGGAGACAGAGATAGGTCACTTCTAGTGTGGTTGACTCTTGGAGACCAAAACTATCCCAAAGACTACGCAGCCAGCGGATTTTGTGATAATGACAAAACTCCAACTCAACTATGTGCTAGCAACCTCTGGTCCAGGGGATACAGGAAAAGGGTCTGGGTATCAATTATTTTTTAATGGCTATATTAAAACGTTGTGCAAAATAGGGATGATCAATCATACTAAGTGGAACTGGAGTCAGAGAGCCCGTATTCCCTGCAGGGATTGTTATGGAGAGGACACCAGGAAAACAGGGAATGAGAGGAGTTGGGCTAGAAGCATGAGGTCATGTGGACAGATCAGTGCTTAGGCCAGGGGTAGGCAACCTATGGCACGGGTTCCAAAGGCAGCACGCAAGCTGATTTTCAGGGGCAGTCACACTGCCCGGGTCCTGGCCACTGGTCTGGGAGGCTCTGCATTTTAAATTTTCAATGAAGTTTTTTAAACATTTTAAAAACCATATTTACTTTACATACAACAATACTTTAGTTATAAATTATAGAAAGAGCCTTTCTAAAAATGTTAAAATGTATTACTGACACGCGAAACCTTAAATTACAGTGAATAAATGAGACTTGGCACACTGCTTCTGAAAGGTTGCTGACCCCTGGCTTAGGGTTTAATAAAGTTCCACTTCGCCATCCATGATGCAGGTTGCTATCGCAACCCAAGGTAGGCTGAGCCTCCAGAAACAGCCCTGTGTGGTGGTCCCACCTGTGCTCTGCCCCCAGTGCCCCTCCTCCTTCCTGCTGGTTCTCTTCCCATGACCAGGAAGAGGGGAGAGGGGAGAAAGAGGGCGGGGGAGTGGACTGCAGCCTGGGATTCCAGGCACTTCAGAGCTGGGGGCCATGCCATTGGCCCCCCAGCACTATAGGGCTCAAGGATTCCCCTATAGGGCCTCAATTTCCCCATCCACTCTTTCCGTTACATACAGTGTTGCCAATTTAGTAGTTGGTTGGAAATTTGAATTGAAATTAACACACACTTTAAAAGCATATACAATATATGAGAAAATACTCATACCTGAGAAAGCATAATACTTGTATGAAGAATCTTCAAATCCATTATTTGTGTCAGCGTCAGCACATTTGTTTTGGCTATATTGGGCTAATAATTTCAGATTATGATTTGTAAGCCAGGTCTCACTGAGTTCACCCCTAACAGCTAATAATGAGCCAGAGGTGGGTGGAAAGGCTTCAAGACCAGACTGTATTTACATGAACACACCTACTCTGCCTAGATATCCAGCAAACAGAGCTGCGCTAAGCAACAGATCAATTTGGGCTGGTGCTGGGTTATAAGTCACTTTAGTAGTCAATGTGGGGATCATAGTAAAAATTGTATGTGGGTTTCTCATATTTTAAAAAGAGCCTATTTTATGGCTATGATATAACAGTGATGAATACTGTAATGCTATTATAGCTGTGCAATCTAACTTCTTTGGGTTTTTTGCTACTTACTAGAAATATTTCTGCTGTGCAGGACACACAGCACTTTTTCACCAAGACTTTCAAAAAAACTCTTGTGACAATAATTAAATAAAGCCTCACAAAGCCCTAAAAAATTGGTTTAGATAGCCCCATTTTACTGATGGGTAGACTGAGGCAGAGATGAGTGAACTGACCTGTCCACAATCACACAACTAGCAGGAGTCAGGAATAGAATCTTGGAGCCCTGTTCAAAAACTTGTTTTTCCCTAAATATTCCCCCAGTGTATGCACATGAAAAATAGTCTATTTTTTAGCCTATGCTTTTCTTAATCAAAAGTGAAAAAGTGTCTCTGGAGACAATTAGATCAGCATGGGCCCTTAAAACAAAGTGAAAGGTACACATTTAAAAAAAAATAAAAAAAATATGGAATTAATATACTATCCCATAAGCAACAGACCTTTAATGATGGAGTGACCAAGACACTTTTAGTAGGTGTCCAAGATGACATTTCTTTGTTTTCCAACTTGTTCTCTCTAAAAGACGTTAAATTCTGGGATACATTTTTTTTTGAATTAACTGATGCAGAGGCAAGCTTTAAACTGGTTTTAGGGGTCTCCATAAAGGATGTTTGTATTTTCTAAAAATATTAAAAATTAACATATTAATAAATGCCAATCTGCCAATGTTTTCAGTTAGTATGAAACCTTGTTTCATTATACATGCCTACAAACACAAATCATAACATTTTTAAAAATCAAAGTGAAAAGCCACCTTGTACTTCTTCTCTTTTTCAGAAACTGCATTTTCTTTTGCTTCTCTTGTAAGGTTTTCCTGTATAAAGAGAGAAGTGTAATATATAGTAAATGCTCTATTTGCAAATATTTTAGCTGAATCTCTCTCCTGTACAATAATGGAATAGTACACATGTTCACTATTCAGTTATAAATACACACAACAATATGCAGGCAGCATTTAATTAAATTTCAGACTTCAGTAGACAGAGAAAGTGAACACAACAATTAACACACTTATCTTAATTATATATGGGAAAGGATACATCTCTTACTGTCCCTAAATACCCAGTTTTCGTTAGTGTTTGTTTTTTATTTATGCAGTAAGTTTTTTTTATTTCAGACTGTTTCTCATTCACATACTTTTATGAAGTTCTGCCACATAAGGAGTTTGGTCCTTTACGGAGTCAGGTAAACACAGCGAAAAAGTATTCATTAATATTCTGTCAAATATATGTGATCCCTTTTATTCACTAAGGACTTGAATCTGCAAGCACTTAGGCACCTGAACAGACCCATTGAACAGTCCATTGACAATTACACAAGTAATCTACTGAACAACTGCAAATAGTGAGCAAATAAAAATCACAATCTGTTTATATATAATTCATGAACTAAGAGAGTCTAAATCCATGACATTATTTGTGGCATATTGTTTGGCCATTTCTGGTCTTGTGCTAGTCTAAGTAATTTAGCAACAAATTCCATGAGTCTGCCTGAGGTTGTAATAAAAGTTAATGTACAAACTCAGCAATCTGTATGCTAAGATTCAGACCATCAAACGTTTCTCCCACAGTTTGTATCTGGATAAGAGAGGCTAAAATGTCTGGGTCCAAAACAATTTCATTTTCTATATGCCTGTACTCTTGTATAGAAAACTTCCGTAGAGTTGCACATAGAGTTTTTTTACCCACGAAAGCTTATGCCCAAATAAATCTTTTTTTAAAAAAAGGTGCCACCAGACTCCTTGTTGGTTTTGTCAGTATAATTAGTGCTATTTGGGGGAGGTGGTATTGCTATGCCGGCAGGACTCCTTTTGCCAGCATATCCTGTCTCCAATAGGGGGCTTTGCTGGCATAGCTCTGCCAGAATATCTATACTCGCAAAGGCTCTTACATGTACACAAGTCCTGAGAGAGAGGAATCAACCCAAATTTCCTTCATAGTGTTAAACAGCCACAGGGCTAAGCCAAAACATTTTCAATGTAATGCCACAAGACATACCTTCTCTTCAATCTCTATTTTAAGCTGCTCTTTAAGGGATAACAATTCACTTTTCACATGAGATAGCTCAGTTTCCTAAAAATTACAATCAGATAATTCTGTTATGTTGAAAAAGGAAATACATTTATGTGAGTTTTTAAAAGCTATCTGTGATATACTACTCTACTGTTTAATTTTACATTATTTTAAAGACAGAATTAACTCTAAAAATTAACTGTGGGTACCCTTTAAACACTAAGCCATTTACAGGCCTCTGGTTAAGCTGGATGTTTTGAACTAATGGAGTTTCCTATTTTAGGAACAGGTATGTTCAGCATGAATGAGTTAATCTGTAGACTTGGATCAACCCTTTCCCATGGAAATACATGTGGAAAGGTCCTGTAAGAAGGAACTCTCCATGAGAATCCCCTCACTAAGTTTAAGGAGGATGAGGACCTGAGGTTACACTGTCAGAGACTCCTCAATGACTTGGTGACTACTCTCAGAACCTTCCCCAAAGTGGGGTTTTGACAGGTAAAAGAGGGGCACAGAAAAGTTAATGCAGTTATATAGACTAAGAGGTTGTCTTTTTTTTATTTATTTTTTTTCAACAGATCAAGTACTATTGAGAAATGTATCTATTAATATTTGGACAGGACTATTCAAGCCAA
Source organism: Dermatemys mawii (assembly GCA_007922305.1). NCBI lineage: Eukaryota > Metazoa > Chordata > Testudines > Dermatemydidae > Dermatemys > Dermatemys mawii. Next base: position 14,862,591 of record ML677412.1, on the reverse strand, counting down.
GCAGTTTTTCCTCTTGTTATTTGTGGTGTACTACCACCAGGAAAAAATGGTACTGTTTGATACAAAAGATCCTTAATCAGATACAATGATGAAAACATTCAAAGGCCATCATGAGAAAAGTAGACAGGAAAGTACACTTGCGTACATTTTATTTAACACACTCTATATTGTAACACATACAAAAATAATCAGCAGCAAGCATGGCACAGAAATTGAGGGGCTAGCCTTCACTGTACAGTTCTAAAATAAAGTACATCTCTAAAACGAGAACGGTATAAAAGGAAAAAATCTAGTTCTTTAATTTTCTCATTGTTATTCACTATTAAGGTTTAGCTCTTACCAAGGATTTTGTTACTGACATTTGTTCTTGTTCTTTCGTCTTACAGAGTTCTAATTCTGTATCTTTTTCTTCAACCATTTTATCATATTGATGCTGCATAAGAAGTCATGCGCACAAGTGAGATAAATAAAAATCACTTAACAGCTACTATTCATTTTTTATTCAGAAGTTACAAAAGATTATTTTAGACACAAAAGTAGTTTGAAGCTTCAACACATCTTAACTCTTTCTACAGACGCTACTTAAACTTTCTCTAGACAATAATATTCTGTGTGGCTATTTAAAAGCATTTTATGTCCTCAGTGGGGAATCAAATGTACCTATGTGTAAAGGCTGGTCATACTGAAGCTAACAACATTTATGAACATATCCACTTAAGAGGGGTACAGACTGCTTCACTAAAATATGTTAAACTGAACTACCCAAGGCTACTGAAAGGTTAGAGGCCTTACAAGACTGGGTCTGAATTAACATAAAAGAAAACCTGGGGCGGGACAATGGGACCAAAAGGAATCAACTGCCAGAAAATCCTTTCAGTATTCTTCCCACAGGACAGATATGGGAACATTCAGAATTCTAAACTATCATTAAGGTCCAGATTTCCCTTCTTCCATAAAAGTGTATGCAAATGTAATACCTCAATATTTGCAACCCCCAAAGCAGCTCTAGGAGAGCTGCATCTCTGCCACAACTAGTTTTACAGTATTAGGGATTGCCAAATGCTTCTGTTACAAGTAGTTTCTCGGCCTTTTGGCTAAGAAAGCATTACCTATATATTTAGGCATTAAGATAGTGAAGAAATGTCTCCTGTCATTGATGCATTTCTTGTTAGATGTTAAGAAGCTGAGCATTTCTCCAGCTTAATTTTCCTAGATCAGTGCCCTTATAATAAAGCTCCATTTCCTAATGCCTAATACTTGTTTGTGCAATTTTACTGATTCCAGACATAATGTCATGTATTGTACATATACAACCAGCAAAATCATTTTACCTTGTGTTTTTCCATAAGTGCTACCATTTCAGTTATCTTGTGCTGACATCGAATATCACTCTCTTTCTGCTGCATTACTGCTTCATCAGCTATTAACCTCATCTTTTCCACCTGTTAACAACACAGTATTTTCTAATTTGTGAGCAACATTGAATACATATTTTAATGAAACCCCCAATGCCACATATAGTTTAGTTTTTATTATGATAGTCAAATACTTAGTTGGGTTTCCATTAACTCAGAAGCCTCTGTTTTTCATATGGCTCACTTGCAGTGCTTGCCACAAAATTTTGACAGTCTTAGAGTTAAAGATAAACTGTGCATCAAGTAAAAAAACCCAAAGCTAAATATATAACACACACACATATATACACACACACACACACGTGTGTGTGAAAAATGCTTTTTTCACAATGGACCTAACAATCTTTGTATTTTATCAAATATGAAACCCCAGCTATTCATTTAATGAGGAAATACACAAGATACATTTTGAAGTTATTCTAACAATTACAGTAATATGGATGAAATGAACCACTTGATTTGGAGTGTCTCCTTTATGATATTATAATCTACAGTATTGAACACTAAAAAATGCGTGGCTGCCCTGCAAAAATTTGTAACACAAATACTTTACAATCACTCATTTTATGTCAGTCTGGTACTTTCTAGCACAAAAAAATTACTGTGCAGTTAGTTCTAAAAATAGTATTTTTAATTTTAAAAGTTCCTGTATTAGAATGCACATTAGTTGGAAGGCTTACACTTGCAAACTTGCATATCTAAACTGACACACTAAATCCTAATTTTAATTAAGGGCCTAAGTTCAGAGACCCAAATATGAACATTTTCACTTAAGGACTCAATGCTGAAAGCCTATAACCACCAGTATTCGTAGTTTCCACATAGGCAGTTCCACTGACTTTGTCACAGCCCTGGTCAAACTCTCCCTGCTACACATTCGCCAGGTGCTGTGTTTGGGTCTCAGCACATTGGAGCCATGTGCACTTATGGTTCCTGAATTTGAACAAAGTCCATGCATTCCCTTTCTCTTACTCTGGGTCTCTAAGCAAACTTTCAGGCTACAGATGCTCTGCTAACAATCCATCTGGCAAGCTGAAACTCCATGGTCCAACTTCTTAGGCCCTGAAAACTAGCACTGGATCCCCTAAACTCCCCAGTAGCTTACTCACACACCTTCTCAGAGGTCCAACTCTGGTTTAGTCTCTCTTCAGTGACTCATGATAGTTGAAGCAAACAGACATAGGCTTTGCAACCGGAATTGCTAAAGTAATTACTTTCTATATTAGCTCAAAAAAAAAAAATTCAGATCATGCAAAATAAATCACATCTATATGCTATTCCCTGTCTCAATTTCCTCACCTGTTACAGTTTCCTCCTCAGTGTTTTCTGGGATTTGGTTAGAGTCCTCCAGGATTTCCAGGAGCTCCCTCCTGCTGCCCATAGTTTCTCCTCCAAATCATGGAGTCTCTTTCCTCATGCTGGTTTCTTTGATCTTGACTGGTCCCCCAAACTCAGAAAAGTCCTCTCTCCTTCCAAAACCATGTGTCTTTGTTCCTCTCTCCTGCACCATGTTTCTTCCTCTGTCTGACCCTACCCTCCCAGATTCTGTGTTTTTAAAAAACTAGCACTAAAATCTGGTACTTGGTTTTGCTCTTTGGAGCTTTTCCACTTTTCAAACCACCTTGCAGAGAAGTTAGAGAGAATTGTTTCTCCAAGGCTTCAGCCATCACACTGTCCAAAAAAAATGGCTTCATTTGAATGGGATCCATTCACATTAATGATTTACTATTTTTTATCTGTAACTTCTCCCAGCCCATGACTGACTGACTACAAATTTAAGGTTGGAGTTACATCTACAATTCATGATTTCACACAGAAGTAATAGACAGCTTCCCCATATGGTCATGGGTGACTAACATGTGAAGGGAGTTCAGGATCAGCCCTAAATAAAACTTTACAAAAAACATTGGATAAATCATCAAATTACTTGAGAAAATCCAAAGAAACATATATTTTAGTAATTCTTACCTTTTCAAGAAGTTTTTCTTCCGTTATACTTTTTGCCTCCATTTCTTTTCGGTAGCTGTCAACTGTTTCTTTATGTTGCCTATTTACATTTTCGAGCTCTAGTTGCAATTTATTCACCTTTTAAAGAGATAAAATAATTTCAATTACCATTCAGAAGTAAATTTTAATATATGTTGATTCATTTAAGTGGTTATTACCTATTCTGTACTGGAGATACAGGATAGGGTGACCAGATGTCCCAATTTTTGAGTCTTTTTCTTATATAGGTTCCTATTACACCCTCCACCCCCGTCCCAATTTTTCACATTTGGTGTCTGGTCACCCTAATACAAGGTGAGTGAGGTAATCTCTTTTATTGGACCAACTTCTGTACTGGGAGAGTTTACCTTCTGTTAGAGATTCAATTTAAAAAAAAAAACAAACAAAAACACACACACAAGGATCTGAGCTATGGACTTTCACATTTTTCCTAATTAGTGGGGAAAAATACAATAATTTCAATTAAATCACCCCTGCCAATGGAAAAAAACATATGAAGAAGGAAAAGTGGAACTTAAGGAGTTTCAACTAATACTGTCTCCAAGACATCATCCCCTTAAGAGGGGGAGGTTTCTGAGTACTTGAGAGGACAGCCCGCCCCCACCCCCCGCCCCAGTGTACATGATGTCTTAAAGGAAATAACAGAATGAGACCGTGCTTGCTATTCCCTGGACATTCATCCACTGGCAGTATGACTTTTTCCCAGAACTGTGCAGCCACAGAATAGTCTTCCATTCCTGTACTCTTCCTAATCTGGAGGGGGGGCAGGGGTGTTAGTTATGCAAAGCTGGGTTCTGCAACAGACAGACAGTCTCTCCATTGACTCCCATGCCACCTTTGCAATTCGCATCCTGAGCAGTACTGCACACTCTTCGGCCACAGTCAATCATTTAGTCCTTGAGTTAATTTTTTTTATTTTAAATAATTTCCATTTACAATACCATTGCTTGAAGAACAGGGAATTTTCCTGGCTTATTAGTCTTAGTAGGTTTTTATTATTAAAAGTAATCTCTATGAAATGAACTGTACTTGTTAACATTTTAAACTGCTGATTTTGCTGGCAAGATGCCAAAAATTTGCATGTTCGTCTGAGAACTGACTTCAGGGAAACCATGACATAAATTAAAGAATGCAGCCTAGTAAAATTATTTATTCAAAATTAAGTACTTAGAATATTTAAACAAAAGTTCATATATATTATGGCAGAAACAACATTACACAAATTACATATAATTACGGTTAATATGCATATGAACAATTAGGCTAGAGAGAAATTTCTTGTGCTACATTAGTAGATGCTAGAGAAAAGAAGTTCAGAAGAATAAACCATTTATATTATTTATTTTAGTAAAGCACAAGGATATTAGTACTTTAAATAATGTTACATTGCTCTCATAGTATGTAAATGTATTTTTAAAACTGTTGCTGTAGCCATGGTGGTCTCAGATATTAGAGATAAGGTGGGTAAGGTAACATCTTTTATTGGACCAACTTCTGCTAGTGAAAGAAAGACAACCTTTTGAGCTACATAGAGCTCCTCTTCAAGTCTGGCTGACATGACCAACTAGAATGCACACAGAAAATGTTCATTTATGAACAAACCATTTTTGGTTTAACGCTGCTCCGGGTCAAGCCAATGGGACAACTTCCTTGATCTGAATGATACAGAAGCAAGCCCGGGAGAACTTTTTATTTTTCAGGAGAATTGAAACTGACAGAATTAAGAGAGAAATTCTGAACTCCCAAACTCCTATCTGGATTTGAATTTTGTTGCTGACTTGTACCTCCGCAATGAGCCAAATAAAAATATACTTATATTTCTAAAAAGGTTCTTATATGGTCACCAACATTGTAGTATTGAATGCTACATCTGAATATTGCAACCAGGGCCAACTTCTAATTAAAAGCATTAACTGATCCAAAAAGATAATACGTGCATGGGTGCTTGCAGCATGACAAGTCTTACTACCCTTGAAATCTTGTCCTAGAAAGGGTGCGTAGTTTTACAAGTTTCTTATTAAAGGTTTGATTCAGTAAGGTGCAGAGCATCTCCTGTAAGATTCTTAGAAACTTCAATTCCTACTGATTTCAATGGGGACCCAACAGTCTCCAATATATCATAGCTTCATATAACAAGATGCTGAATATTTTGGCCCCAACCCAGCTAAAAATTAAACTTGCTTAATTTTTAAACACGTAAGAAATCTCTTTGACTTCAGTGGGACTGAAAGACAGACTCATGCTCGTCAACTACTTGTATACTAAGTATTTCTTGTAAAAGTGAAAGACACTTACCTTCCCTTCATAAACACCGGACTGCTTGCTTTCTGCTGCAATTTTCTTTTTCAACCCTTTATTCTATTAAAACCAAAATGAAGATTAAAAGGTATGGATTTAAACTGACATTTTATTGTAGGATGACCAGGTAGCAAATGTGAAAAATCAGGACAGGAGGTGGGGGTGGGGGTAACTGGAGCCTATATAAGAAAAAGACCCAAAAATCAGGACATAAAATCGGGACATCTGGTCACCCTATTTTAACAACATACCGGAGTATTGTTTTGCTGCTTCGGTAGCTAAAATTAGTTTTACAATTAAAAAGTACTATTCCAAAGACAAAAACTTTATTTTTATTTGACCTGAATTAAGACTATCATAGAAAAGAGAACCAGCTATGTAATTTTATAGGCATTTGCAAAGACTTCACATCTATTTAAAATCCGACCAGAAACTGAACAGTAGTATTGGTCTACACAGATGTAGTTGGATTTCTATGTATTCCATGTTCCTGTAACTTTTAAAAATTTTACATACCTCTTGCTGCAATTCTTCATTGTATTTGGTTTTATTTTCAATCTGTTTCTTTAAATTGTTAACCTAAAACCAGAGAGATTTCAAACAATGAATAATCGCAAAATCTTTTTTTTGTGTGTTAATTAGATAGATTTTTTTAAGAACAATTGCATTCATCTTAGCATAGGTCCCAATTCAGTAAGGCACTTAAGCATACTCAACTTCAATAACACGATTAACCTCACTGATGCTCATTGGAACTATTCTTGGCCCCAATTCAGTAAAAACACTTAAGAACATGCTCAAATCTCTATTTAGTAGAAGATTTACGCATGTATTTAACTATAATTGCATAAATCCCACCGATTTCAGTGGGACGTAAATACAAGCTTAAGTGTTTTGTTGAATCAGGATTTAGAGTACTAAAGCTGAAATGGTTTTGACAGTCTACTGCTAGCAAGTAAAACTGTAGTAGGATAGCCCAATTAGAGCAGAGCAAAAATTTGTAGTAGGAAACCATAGTCACCTCTTTTCTGTTCATAAACTGTATATGAAATACTGCAGCTAATGCTTTAAAACTGAAAAGAATTTCTGAAGTTCTCTCTTGTTCATAGTATAATAGTACACTCTCATACCTTGTTTTCTAGCATCTTCAATTGCTTTTCCTTTCTTGAAATTTCACTTCCAATGTTTCTAGTCTGAAATACATTATTTTTGAATCTGGCTAAAAACTTATTAGAAATTTTAAAAACAAATTGCCCCAAAATATGCAGCCAGTTTTCCCTGCTATTTATTTATATTTACAGAACAAACAAGCAACCATCCCTTGTTCCAGGTTTCTTTATCTAATTTAATTTCACAGTAAAACTTCATAAAAGAGACTGTTTGGCATGCTCCAAGATATATCTCTGTGCACCAAACATAAAAATCCTCCACACCAGACACACTAGTATTAAAATCTCAACTAACCTGCAGAAAACCAGGGGGTCATACTGGTCATTACGATCATTTAGACACATACATATGGAAAATCTGGGAGGTGTTATGCATGATGAAAATTATGTTCTCTAGGTCTTGTAGTTAAAGGCAGGTCATTCAAAGGCACAATGCCATAAGACAAACTTCTACAGATAGGAAGTGGAGACATTTTTCCCTGATGGATCACTGTATTGCGGGTCTTACAATACAAGTCTATTAGTATACTGAGTCAAATGATAACAAAGAGCTTGTGGAGACTTCAGAACGAAATTCAATGTAGGATGTAAACAGCTAGGGACACCCCTGTTCTGAGGTGAAGATCAAAGGGATAGTTTAGTATAGCTGGCATCCTTCAATCTGTAAAGACTAGGCAGCAGTGGGCTTGATCTTATGAAAGGTCCTGGTCGAAAATTCTTGGGGAAGGACTTTGGGTAAGTGTCTCCTACAGGAGACAGAGGAATGTCCTCCGAGTTAAATGTGTGTAGTAGAAAGAGAGCCTGAAGCATGGAACTAGTGCAAGGCCTGAGGTCTCAGCCAAAGTCAGCAAAAGTTATGCTATGAGCAACAGTTAGGCCCTGTCAGAAGCAGATGCTTGCCTGCAAGCCAGTGTCCAGTACATGAACTCAGCACCAACATTGCTAAAACACACTGAATATGTGTACACATCCCAGCAGGCCATACAAGCACACCCCAACCCAGCACATCATAGTGGTCTGACAAAAGTAATGACTAGCGATACTTTCTCTGAAACATCCGGAAAAAGTACAAGGGAAGGTAACAAACGTCATGAAACATGTAAGGTGATAGATAAATCGTTTACCCCAAGTTGTTTGTCTCAGTTTAAAAATGTTGGGATACCTCGCTGTAACTTTTTTTCTGGCCTAGGGAGCAGTGCAAAGTCCCATCACTGACTTAGCTGGTCCACTGTCAGATATACGTGTTAGCGTACCTGTAACCATTGAGCCAGAGCATTAGCACCATGCTTTGTTGGCAATAACCCTTCACTACTAAACCAAGTCTTGTGTTTATTGGTCAGTCAGTACGTACAGCAGGCTCTGATTGATCTGGACAAAGCCACTGCAGCCTGCAGAAAGAGCAGCATGCAGCCGAACATCTGACAACAAAATGTAAGCTCTAGAATGCATGTTATGATTCTATCTGCAACCATTTGTTTCCATTATTCTGATTTTTTATCATTTAAATCTGTTTATTAAACTTATTCTTGTTTTCACTAGAATTATATCAAAGTGCCATATCTTAAGTGGACTGGTGATCCTGAATTAAAACTGTCAGTGGGTATTATTGCTTTTTGAGTAGCATAGCTGAGTTCTGTGAGCGTGGAACAAGGGCTGGGTAGTCCAAAGGGACACTCAGAGGACTTGGGGGTTGGTGTGTTCCTACCGCTAACTTGCGCAGGGAGTGCAAGGCCTGAGGAGTCCTGGAAGGTAGTGTTTGCATTGTGAGAGGGCAGTGCAGTCAGGGAACTGATCCAGGGCAGCACTTCCTCACTCTAAGGGATAAATAGGTGCCTCACAACCCTGGGTACTCATGGAGAGCATCACAACCAGCCCCTTCCTACATGGCTATTATTTCCTACTCTTCTACATCTGTTTCCTAAGGATACCTTCTTTGGCTCAGACATTTACTGTTATAGCTTTTTCATAATAAGATGAAGCACTCTATATATCCCATACATTTTCCTCACTTTCATCCAGTTTAGTTTTAGCCTCTTCGTCTTTCCTTTTCATCTTCTCCTTCAGAGTCTCCAAGTCATTTCTAAATGCCAAATTAATAAGTATTAGTAAATAATTTAAAACTGAAGATTTTTCACTGCTACTAAAAAAAAAAATACAGTTTAGCTCAAGGCTAGAAAGCCAGCTTTCTTTATAGCTAATATTAAGGGTGCTTTATGCCAGTCTTTGAAGATGTCCCTAAAAGGTATAGGGCAGAGGCCCAGACTTTCACTTCTGAGCTGTACATAATATCTAAATCCATATTACAGAAGGCAGATTAACAATGAGACTTGTCAAAATATACAACACTTAGGATGGTAAAATTTAACAGGAATCCTCTTCTCCATAACTTTTTCCAAATTTAACTAAACTTTGTATATGCTATTTTCTTTAAATTTCCACTATAATTCAAGGGTTTTTCTGAGACAACTGAAAACCAAAACTTTTAAAGTCTCAGATGAAAATGAATGACTCAGTATAGCTCTTGGTATAAATTGTGCAGCAATTACAAAAAGAACATAACTAACAAATATAAAGTGGGTGTAAATTATTGTCATAGCAATTTCATGGCTCTGTACACTGCCAGAGTAGTGCAGAATAGTCTTACTATACATGAGAATGTGACACAGAAGCAGAGGGTCCCCTGTTCTTTGCAAACAATTCTCACCTCAAACCTGACTAGCTCACTACATCAAAACACACATCTTGCATGATATTTACCCAAAAGTAACACAAAGGTATCTAACAGAAAGCTTCTAACTTATCAAGACTTGTGCGCATTAATGTGTGGGTAAAAGGAACTAAATGGAAAGTATGCTTTATGGACTTGGAGCAGAAGTTCATCACTAGAGGATGAGTCTCCACAATGGATCATTTGAGGAGGTTGGAGTTGTCCGCCTGTCCCAGTTAGCTAGCGATTTAATGCAAGGCTCAATAGTCTAGTCTTGCTTCATCCCAAGATTTTCAGTGGAAAACCATCAGACACGATCACAAACAATCAAAACCACTTGGAGGTTTTTTTGGTTTTTTTAAAAAAAGGCCATTACAACAGGGAATCACGCTATGAATGAAAACAAAAGACTGTTTCAGTATAACAGAGAAGTGGAAAGGCAGTTGGTACTCTTTCACTGAAATGACATCTTGAGGAGGGTGCTTGATCTCACAAAATATTCGAGGTATGTTCCTTTGAATCCAGCCTGCTCTGCAACACACTGAACCTACTTTTTTAGATAGGCAAAGTAAACATTAACAAGTATAGACCTAGGTTAGTGTTTTATAATTTAGTCGTAACCATCTGTTTCCAATACTCTTATTTCTAGTAAAACCGCTATCCTTTTTTAAATAGATCTTATTTCGTTTTATTCCAATGCTGTACCTTTTACAGGACAAGAGTTTAAGGTAAAACTGGTAAACTGGCATATGCTGAGCCTTTGGGGGAAGAGAATCTGGAATTTCTGTGAGTAACCAGAGTCAGGGACTGGATATCACATAGAAATGCTCCAGAGAAATTTATGCACACCTGAAAAGACCTGGCAGAGCATGCAGGAGGGGTACTTGAATGGTTGATGGCCACCCAGCCAAGACTCTCCTTTCTTACCTCCTCCTCTCCAGGAAAGAGTGTAACAAAGTGACTCTCAGTCCTGGGTGCCCCATTATATTAACATACAGCCTGAAAACAAATATATTCATCTCAGGTCATCCTTTTTTATATATAAATGTGTTTATGACACCAAAATCTAATAATAAATAAAGGAATCAAGACTTTTTCTGAGAATATGCTACTTAAATATTTGTTTTTTCTTCCCTTAGCTGGCTGTTTGTTTCTTCAAGGTTTTCTATTAGCTTCTTAGTCTTTTCTTCTTTCTTTCTGTTATCCTAAACAGATATATGCAATCAATTATTTATTTTGAATGAAATACAATCTGTGAAGTGACAGCACTGTAGCAGAGCAGCAACTCACCCCTACGGCGCCTCCCGCTGGTCATCCAGTGAATGAGCTCATCCAGCCTCTGTAGCTCCCTCTGCAGGTCGTAATCCTGCTCACAACTGGCCCAGTGTTCCTCCCAGGACCCCAGTGCCCTCTTCCCTAGCATGCTACACCCCTGCAGTACCCCCACAATGTTAGGGGGGGGGCCTCCCCACCCCAGGGAACCCTCACACCCTATCCCTACCTTGCCTCAGTATAGGCAACTGCCAGTCATCACTTACTCCTGTTCTCTGGGGCAGACTGCAGTATCATTGCCATTCATCACCAGCAAGGTGGGAGGAGGTTGGCCTGCTGCCTCTGCCTACCTGTGGGCTGCCCCCTGCAATCTCAGTACCCCTTTTTGGGCAATCCCCTAGGCCCTGCAGCCTGGGGGTTTCCAGGCCAGAGCTCCCCCAGATCCTCTTGCCTCTCCACAGCCCTCCTCCATTCTAGGTACCCTGTCAAGCTCCCCAGCAGCCAGGCTTGTCCTCCTCCACAGACAGAGAAGACTGTCTCTCTGAGCTCTGGGCCTTTTTATCAGGGCCAGCTGGGGCCTGATTGACCCAGCCACAGCTGTGGCTGCTCTGCCTTCAGCTGCCTTCTGTTGCAGCCCACTGTTCGGCTGCCTTTCCCTTGCCACAACCCTCTGCAAGGCTGTTAAGTCCTTTTTCGCAGGAGTGGGGCAGTTGCCCCACTACAAGCACAAAATAGTACATATGTTTTCATCTGGTCCTCTACACAGGATGAATTTCACCATTTGTATTTTAAAATGCAAAAATTGTGTTGTTTCAAAATTAATTAACATCATGAAAATGGTCCTGTATCATATTTTGATATACCATATGCTTTACCACATTTTAAGTAAGAGGTGTCTTCCAAAAGAAGGTAAGTTTACTTCTCAACTTGCCTTATGAACTTCTTGCAGTTTCTTGAGCTCAGAGATGGCATCACTTTTCTTTTGTGCTATTTGCTCTTTTTCTAATAAAAGCTTACTGTAATTCATATTTAGTTCCTCGTTCTGCAACCTATTAAAGTAATTGGGAGATAAGAGAAATAATTTATTTGTATTCTCAAATTCCCTTTCCAATCACACCATGACGAATCTCCTTGAACACAGAGTAACTGAAAAATTACTGAGATACCACCATACAGTTAGTTTTTGGTTATGTAAATCCCTGCACTCTGGCTGGATTAAGAGGTGGCAGATTTGCCTAAGAGTATAATTATTTTTCAGTGACTGTACAGAATGTAAATCTCTGTTCACTCAGGCCCTGATTCTACTAACTGCTTAGCATGCTGATTTATCTACCTAATCTATACATTTAAAATGACTTTGAACTACCAAAGTATGTACACTGTAACCATGTTTTTAGTAGACTCTGTAATCATGTTTTTATTATCTTTGTCCTCCTCCCACCATTTGTTACATACACTTAACACACTTGTCTGAAAAACAAACATCATTCTGGGATGTATTTGCAGTAGGACTATCAAGCAATCATTGATTTAAATATTTTTGGATGTTTCCTACATTTTCGAATATGTTGATTTCAATCACAACACAGAATACAAAGTGTACAGTGCTCACTTTACATTTATTTTTCATGATGAGTATTTGCACTGTAAAAAACAAAAGGAATAGTATTTTCAATTCACCTAATACAAGTACTGTAGTGCAATCTCTATCATGAAAGTTGAACTTAGAAATGCAGAATTATGTACAAAAAAATAACTTCATTCAAAAATAAAACAATGTAAAACTTTATAGAGCCCTCACGTCCACTCAGCCCAACTTTTTGTTCAGCCAATTGCTAAGACAAACAAGTTTGCTTACATTTGCAGGAGATAATCCTGTCCACTTCTTGTTTAAAATATCACCTGAAAGTGAGAACAGATGTTCTCATGGTAATGTTGTAGCCAGCATTGCAAAATATTTATGAGCCAGATGCGCTAAAGATTTATATGTCCTATAACACTTCAACCACCATTCCATAGAACATGCATCCATGTTGATAATAGGTTCTGCTCAATAATGATCCAAAGCAGTGCAGACCGATGCATGTTCATTTTCATTATCTGAGTCAGATACCACCAGCAGAAGAGTAATTTTCTTTGTTGGTGGCTCAGGTTCTGTAGTTTTCACATCAGAGCACTGCTCTTCTAAGACTTCTAAAAGCATGCTCCACACCTCATCCCTCTCAGATTTTGGAAGGTACTTCAGATTCATAAACCTTGGGTTGAGTGCTGTAGCTATCTTCAGAAATCTCACATTGGTACCTCCTTTGCATTTTGTCAAATCTGCAATGAAAGTTTTCTTAAAACGAACATGTGCTCTGTAATCATCCAAGACTGCTATAGCATGAAATATATGGCAGAATGTGGGTTAAACTGAGCAGGAGACATACAATATTCCCCCAAGAAGTTTGGTTACAAATTTAATTAATGCATTATTTTTTTAATGAGTGTCATCAGCTTGGAAGCATGTCTTCTGGAATGGTGGCCAAAGCATGAAGGGGTACACAAATGCTTAGCATATCTGGCATGTAAATACCTTACAATGCCAGCTACAAAAATGCCATGCAAACACCCGTTCTCACTTTTTGGTGACACTGTAATTGAGAAGTGGGCAGCATTAGCTCCTGTAAACGTAAACAAATTTGCTTGTCTTAGCGATTGGCTGAACAAGAAGTAGGACTGAGTGGACTTGTAGGCACTAAAGTTTTACATTGTTTTGAGTGCAGTTATGTAATAAAAAAATTTACATTTGTAAGTTGCACTTTCATAATAGAGATTGTACTACAGTGCTTGTACGAGGAACTGAAAAATACTATTTGTCATTTTTACAGTACAAATATTTGTAATCAAAAATATCAAGTGAGCACTGTACACTTCGTATTTTGTGTTGTAAGTGAAATCAATATATTTGAAAATGTAGAAAACAACCAAAAATTTAAATAAATGGTTGCTTGATAGGTTAGACATTAGGAAAAATTTCCTAATTGTAAGGGCAGTTAAGCATTGGAACAAATTATGTAGGGATGTTGTGGAATCTCAGTCATTGTCTAACCTGTTCTTAAAAAAAACACCAAACACCTGTCAGGGATGGTCTAGAAAATACTTAGTCCTGCCTCAGTGCAGTGGACTGGACTAAATGACCTATGAAGTTCCCTTCCAGTCCTCCATTTCTATGATTCGAAATAAGACTATAAAATCATTATGACAGGCAACGGATTCTTCTAGATGTTTCTACACTGCACAACTTGTGGAGCCCTGATCCTGATTGGGGCCTCAACCATAATAAAAATACGAATAATTTCTCAGATTGTCTAATGTAGGCTTCCTGCTGTAAATACTATTAGTAGTAATCTAATTTTAAAATGCACAGATAAATACAGTAACACTATTGTGGGGGGGGAAGAGGAGGGTGGCAGTCCATTCAGCTTTTACCTTACTGAAAAATACTCTGAGAAGCAGAAGGGGAGGGTATTGAGGTATCAGCAACAGTTGGGGTAGTGGGTTGGTTTGTTTTTTTGGTTGTTTTTTTTTTTAAACAAACTTTTGACATTTGTTACAGTTTAAGCAGTTTTCTATGGTTCTTCCTGAAGACAACCCCTTTCAATATGTAACATTTCCCCCCTTTGTTCTCTGGTACCAATAAGAGGGAGAGCCAGCTGAGAAGTGTGAAATGCAAGATACGCAGTAATTGCAAAAGAAACGCAGTAATACAAATATTACATTTTTAATTAGAAAACAAATCACAGATGTTAAATATATATTTAAAGGAGCAACAACTTTAAAGGCAACAATTAAAAATAAAGTCATACATCTCTTTTTCAAGCTCTGCATTCAATGCTGTAATCTGTTTTAAACAATTTTGTTCATTTTCAACTGCACCAGTTAACTGTACTTCCAAATCATGTATTTCTTTCTGCGGAAAAAAATGTGAGAAGTGCTTATGTGTTTATAAAATATAGTTTCTGAATACTACTGCAAAGAAAGAGACAACCCAAAACTTCATAATAAATACAGCTATGGATATCTGTTAGCCCAGGAGTGACCAACCTGTGGCTCCACAGCCACATGCGGCTCTTCCGAGGTTAATATACGGCTCCTTACATAGGCGCTGACTCTCAGGCTGGAGCTACAGATGCTAACTTTCCAATCTGCGGGGGGTGGGGGAGAGAGAGGGAGGGATGCTCACTGCTCAAGACCCTGCTCTTCCCCAGGCCCTGCTCCCACTCTACCCCTTCCTCCAAGGCTCCTGCCCCTTCCCCCAAGCCTGCCATGCCCTCGCTCCTCCCGCACAGAGCCTCCTGCGCATGTGAAACAGCCGATTGCAGCAGGTGAGAGGCGCTGACTGGCGGGACTGCTGGTGGGCAGGACGTGCTAAGGGCTGGGGGGCGGGAGCTGATGAGGGGCTGCTGACATATTACTGTGGCTCTTTGACAATGTACACTGATAAATTATGGCTCCTTCTTAGGCTCAGGGTGGCCATCTCTGTGTTATCCAGATTATATTTTTATAGCATTATATGGACTACTATGAGATATTACATGTTTGTATTAAAACATTTCCTATAGATACACTAGGCCAATCCTTTCCCTAGCGCATAGCCTGAGTAACCAGGCTTTAAGTGTTTTGTTTGGGTGCATGGGTGGGCACATGCACTCCTCACAAATCCAGTGGAAGTTTGGGAGTTCAAGGAATTCAGGAGAGCGCCTTCAATGAGAAATACATAAGATGTTATTAGGATGTATATGCATGGGATGTGCTACAAAGAGGAAAGCAGAGCATGCCCACCCATCTCTCCATTCCATCAGCAATACAGAATCCCAGAGAAATAGGAATCCATAATAGCTGGAAAGGAGGGCAGGTAATGGAATCCACATGGACAACACATGTCAAAGAAATGCAGTTACTGTAGGGTAAGTAACCAATCTTTCTTCTCTGAGAGACTGGCCACATGGATGCTACTCTTTGTGACTCTCAAAACATTACCCATTTGCGTGGTTGAGGCTCCTGGGAGTCCTACTTAGATAATGTGAGGAATCTTCCAGCTGTGTGGACTAACAAGCTGCGAACATCATCACATACTGAAAACTGGTACCCCCTTCATAAATGAGCTGTTTGGAAGACTGCTCTGCCAAGGTCTTTGCAAAGTTGGACTTCTAAAGAGCTTACAAGATGGTAAGGATCTGGGAAGGAAACTTCGTTCCATACCAGGGCTGGCCATTTCAAGAATCTGATCATGCTGTTTTGCATTGTGCAACACTCCCAGCAACCTTCCAGCATTTCTTTAATGACATCTTCAGGGACCCTAACTCTAACCTGCTGTCTATTAATTTCATTGCATGCACAATAATTTCCAAAAGTCACTAATCAGGATATTCGAGCACATTATATAATAAGATATTTCTGAGAAAAAAGTCACCCTTTCTACAGACCTCTCTGATTTGAAGAATATCCTTCATTTCTTTTTCTCTCTTCTGTAATTTCTCAATAGTGATCTCAAGATGTTTCTTTTCAGCTAAAAGTCCTTGAACTTGTTCCTGTTTAAGAAGATTGAGCTCAACATTTACAAAATTAGGTCTTGGACATATAATGAATAAGCTTAATTGGCTAAATTCAGCCCTGGCGTACATGAGCATATCTTTAAAATATAATTTCTAATTACACAAACAAATATAGGCCCAAAAGTAACATTGTGTAATAAATACATATACATTGAAACTAAGTTGGACTGCATTAATAATCTGGGGCATCTGTCTATGTACAATTTATTAATTCTAGTTGATATTATAAAGTTGTTCTTATGAAACTGTTTTTTTTCATGGAATGTGGATGTGGAATCCATCATTTTCTGCCGGACCAGGAACAACAGTCAATCATTAAACCTTAAACTGTTGCCTATTAAGGTAGAAATACCTTGGGCTAATAGGTTGGCACAGGCTAGGAGAAGCTAGTCCCTCCATCTCCTCTCTAGAGAGGGGGAGTGGAAAATCCCCAGTAGCAAAGGAATCAGGTATTGTTGGTGGGTGATATAACATGAGTGACAGGCTCACTGAGACAAAAAGGAAACTTTGACAGCAGTGAGAAAGAAATAGACATGCCTTCACGGGGGGGGGGGGGGGGGGGCGGAGAAGCTGGGAGGGTCCAATTTAACTGTAGGACCAGCCAATATCATAGAAAGTTAGCTCACCTAGAAAGGCTCTGTAGTGACAGAAGGATCACAGATACCCCAGAGGACTTTGCCCAAGCCCAAAAAACTCCTCAAAGTGATAAGAAAATTGAGGCAATGAAAACACGTGTGTGTTTATTATTTTGTCTAAATCTGCCTCTCTTTCTCCTGCTGTTAAGTAAAGAGTGTTTTAGAATCCCATACAAAATCTGTCTGATGACTTTCACTGTCACATGCCCCTGAAGGGTTAAACACAGGCTAACACATTCAACACGATTCTAGGGAACAAGAAGAGCTGCTGGAGAGGCTTGCAGGAGATGAGACAAGTGTCAAGAGATACGCATTTGGATCATAGCATCCCCACTGCCAAGAGTTGTCAGACACAATATGTGCACTTGGAGTGTATGCTTGAAGGTCCAAAAGCCAGGGATAATGCTAAATACCACCCAGCCCCAGCAATCTAAGGGCATGTGGGATTCAGCATTTGCATCCCCTCACTGCAGTCTGTTGAGCGCCTAGCAGTGGGAGCTTAACCAGATCTGTAATAGGGAGTCAGTGTTAGCCAAATCTAGGATTCACAGGGCCTGGATTGGCCCTAGGGTGACCAGATAGCAAGTTTGAAAAATGAGGACACTTTGAAAGGGCTTGGAGTGCGTATGTGTGTATTAGTAGCATATACAAGACAAAACTCCTAATATCAGGACAGCCCCAATAATATTGGGAAGTCTCGTCACCCTAGTTGGTCCCTCAATCTGCTCTAAGGGGAAGAACGCTCCACACCTGATCAAATGATGTGGCATACAACTCTAATGAGGGAATTGTGGCAATTGGGGCCCGGAATCCTTTTTATAGCTTCAGACCCTTGACGGTTTTGTCTATAAAGGGGCACTTGCACTGCCCCAACAGGCAGTGCTATCTATAGTTTGCCAATCTCTGAGAGCTGGGTGTGCACATCACTATACATGGGAATCTTATGTACTGGCAATTCTCAAAGAAAAACATCTTCCCTTGGGGGAAAAAATCCACAAAAACCATCTATAACTTTTGAAATAACTAGTTAAAGAGGTAACATAAATAAAATGAAATGCTAATAAGTACAATTAACAAGAAAATCCACATGGTCTAACCTTAAACTCTGAGTAGTCAGTGTCTTTAATTTCTCTCTTTTATTAATATCATTTTTTCTGATTTTTCACACACTATCTGCTGCTCCAAATCTTTTTGAAGTTTTACTGACCTCTCCTAAATAGTAAAGGGAAATGTATCTTACAGAAAATTGAGAATAATTATTATTGGACCTGATTTCACACTTCGGCCTCAAATGTAATGTCAGAGGAGTTCAACAGGGGTAGGAATTTGCAGACATCGTGGAAGAAATGAGTATTTAGAAAGATATCTGAATGAAGACAGGGTGAATGCTTGGCATACCAAGATTAGGTGATCCCATCCACAGGAAATGGCATGCAGAAGGATGGAAGTGCAGAAGAAAATGAATAGGGCATTGTGGTGCGGCGCCTGCCCCACCCCCATATGAGGTTAGCCTAGGGCAGGCCAGAGCAGCTGCACAGGCGGGCAGCCAACCAGAGAGGGCCTGAAAGCATAATCAAGGCACAAGCAGAGGGCCGCCAATCAGGGCCAGGCTGCGCCCTATATAAAGGCTGCCCAGGAGAGAAGCAGGCAGTCTGTCTTCGGAGCTAGGAGACCATCACCTGGGACAGTGCAGTGCTAGGCAGGCACGGGGGAGAAGGAAGATCCAGTTCAATACCTGCCAGGCTGCAGGCCCTGAGGGAAGGGCCTAGAGCAGGGGTCAGCAACCTTCCAGAAGTGGTGTGCCGAATCTTCATTTAGTCGCTCTAATTTAAGGTTTCGCATGCCAGTAATACATTAACGTTTTTAGAAGGTCTTTTTCTATAAGTCTTTAATGTATAAATAAACTATTGTTGTATGTAAAGTAAATAAGGTTTTAAAAATGTTTAAAAAGCTTCATTTAAAATTAAATTACAATGCAGAGTCCCCCAGACCGGTGGCCAGGACCAGGCAGTGTGAGTGTCACTGAAAATCAGCTCGTGTGCCGCCTTTGGCACCCGTGCCATAGGTTACCTACCCCTGGCCTAGAGGGTGCAAAAGGGGTCAGAGGGGAGGTGACCCAGGGAGAGTGGACAGATGAGGGGAGAGAAGGGTGGTACGGAGACTGTCACCAGATGGTCCTTCGGTCGGGACCCAGAGCAGAGGGCAGGCTTGGGTCCCCCCCTTCTCCCTTGTATTACACCTGGCCGTTGGAAGTGGCCATAGCGGACTGCACCAGGCCCCTGAAGAAAGGGGTTAGACTTCGGGGTGTGGTTGGCCACTGCAGCTGGGGCGAAGTGAAAGACTGCTGTTAACTCCCCCCGGAAGCGGGTAAGTGTGGACTAAGGGGCACTGCCAGAGGGCAGTGTCCTGAAGAGGACGCCCCGAGCTAGAAGCAATGCGGGTCCAGATGCCAGCACGGTGAAAGAGATGGATGGGACACCGCCTGCAGAGGGTACTCCACATGGACTGAGCTAATTCCCAGATATGCCAGCGGGAGGCACTGCGGTGGTGAATCCCTACTCCGTCACAGGCATCAAGACATTTCATAGCCATATACAGGAAGCAAACATAAGAAACGAAATCCAAGATGTAGGTTGTGGTGGAGTCGTGAAAGGCCTGGGCAAAGGAGAACCAGAACAAGTATTCAGGGACTTCAAAAAGAGATTAGTGAAATAGTCTAAATGATCAGTTAGAAAGTTAAGTTTAGTGGCAGCTTCTGAATAGATTGGAGATGGTTGATATGGGTCTCTAGGAAGCCTATAGAACGAACGCTGGACCCCAAATGAAAAATAAATGTCTTTAGACTGTTAACAGGTAGGACAAATTATATTTACCAAGGTTTCTGTCAGATCTTCAAGTTGTGTTTCTTTGTCACTTTTTAGTTTGTCCATCTCTTCTACAGCAAATACAATGTAAAGATACAATACAAAATGGATTCAATTTTATATATTTGACATTGTTTGCCCCCTCAAAAAGCTTTTTAGGCCCCAATTCAATAAAGTACTTAATTTTGTACAAATGAGTAGCTTTATTGATTTCATTGGTACTGCATGTGCTCAAAATTACAAAATGTACTGAAGTATCTTGCTAAATCAGGGCCAAACATATTGCCTTTTTATTTTTAGTTTCAAGTCATGTATGAAAATTAATTTATATTTTACCACTAAATATATTTTTTATGGAGTTAAAAAAGACATTGGACCAAATCCAGAAATCTTAACTCAAGGAAGGCTATATTCTGCTCTAAATTATGTCTTAGTAACATGACATAATTGAAAGCTCAGCTAGACAAGCACTTCAAAAAAGTATTGTGAACATTTCAATAAAAATTTAAAAACTCACTCACTTTAATGGTATTCATAACCCTACTTATGTTTTCCACAAACTCATCTACAAGTGAATTATTGTTTGCAAGAATGTACAGAGAAAGCTAGTTTTAGAATACTTATGCAAATGTCAGCTTGCACAAAGATTTGGACCACAAATGTTCACATGACTATCCTGAAATCTCACTGACTTCCCTCCTCCTGTTTAATAAAAGTTGTAGCTATTCAATCAGGAAGTAAATTCCGTAGTACTGCTTTTTAGACCCCAGTTACACACCACAAATAATGATTGCTAATATTCAAGACAAACAGTTCACAAAACACCTTTTGGATGAAATATTTTTGCATAAGCAATTATGAAAATGTATATATAAATATAATGTATTTTTAATTTATTTATAAGAATATGAAAGTAATAATCTTAGGGCCAGCATTCCAGATCAGTTCAAACTCTGCTTCGCAAGGGATCTGGGAAAAGGGAGAAAAGGTAGTTTATGATGTCATCTTTCTACTTCTCAATCCTGGAACTGATCCTCAATATAATTTAGAGCAGTCTAAAAAAGACAGGCACTCATCAGCATTACACCACCATAGAACCTTCCCATATTGATCATAAATACACACTATATCATGAATCAAAATACAAGACATTGGAGTGGGTATTATACAGATAACACCAACCATCTCAGAGAACTAATACTGATATTTTTACCTGTAACCAGCTCTTGCAAAACAACTTATTCCTTTTTCACAAATCTTACCCAGTTCAACAGATTTATTTTGGAGCTTTGAGGCAAGTATTTCTGACTCTTCTTCAAGTTTCTTCACTCTATTTAAAAGCATAATTAAAAAACAATATTTTTCCATGTAGGATTTAAACTAGAAAAGTAAGTCATATTTCTATAGGTAAACATTATGCACATAGGCAAGTAAGCTGTGAGAAATTTAAGTACCAAACATTCTATCAACATGTTGCTTGAATAGCAGGCATAATAAAATCAGTTAAAAATAAACTGATAAAAAGATACATTCCCAAAGTTTAGATTTTTTTAAAGTAAATGTTACATTTTTTCAACCCAAATCCAGATTTTACCCTTAATTAGACCACTATGACACTGGAGTAACCATAGAAAAGTCAGTGCAGTTACTCCAGATTTACACCAATTTATGTGAGAGCCCGTTTTAGCCTCATATTCCCTGAATTTCTCATAACTTCTACTAGTGACATGACATTACAGCACAATGCAATCAATCTCCTGAAAAACTCCATTACAAGAATTGAATAAAATATCCACTTTATAGATCAAATTCTAGTTTTGCTGAGATTAATTTTGATTACCATCAATTACTTCTTGCAAACCCCCCCAAGCATTTTAATGACAAATGAAATGAAAGAACATTAAGTAGCACTAAATCAGGGGTGGGCAAACTTATTGGCCCTAGGGCCATGTTGGGGTTGCAAAATGGTATGGAGGGCCGGGTATGGAAGGCTGTGCCCCTGTTCCCTATCCAACCTCTCCCGCTTCCTGCCTCCTGATTGCCCTCCATAGAACCCCCGACCTATCCAACCCCCCCGCTCCTTATCCCCTGACTGCCCCTCCCAGAATCCCATCCCATCCATTCCCCCCACACTCTGTCCCCTGACTATCTCAATCCCTATCCACACCCCCACCCCTTGACAGGCCCCCCAGAACTCCCACACCTATTCAAACCCCTCCCCCTATTTCCCGTCTCCTGACCGCCCACTCCCCACTCCTGAACCTCACCCCATCCAACCGTCCCCTGCTCCCTGACTGCCCCCCCGGGACCCACTGCCCCTTATCCAATCTCCTGGCCCCGGCCCCCTTACCATGCTGCTTAGAGCAGCATGTCTGGCAGCCATGCTGCCTGGATGGAGCCAGACACACTGCTTTGCAGGACTGCACAGCTCCGCCCCCAAGAGCGCTGCCCACGTGGCGGCATGGCTGCAAGGGAGGGGGCTGGCCAAGATGGTCCCGTGGGCTCTAGTTTGCCCACCTCTGAACTAAATAGTAATACTATTACATACCCACTGAATGTCCATATCACAACATTTATTATTATTGAATACTTCTATTACAGTACTGCCTACAGGTCCCAACTGAGATAAGGGCCACAATATACACACAGTAAGAGAAAGAACCAGTCCTAAAAAGCTAACAATTCAGAAAAAAAAAAAACATAGCAAAGGATGTGAGAAATTAAGGTTGATACTTTACAGGTAGAAAATTGAGGCACAAAGATTAGATAGTTTACTCAAGGTCACACAGAAAGCTTTACGGAAGAGCGGGGAACTGAACACTGTTTAGTCCCTTAAATCGCAAGATCATCCTTTCACTCTGTGATACAGCATGGCCAGATGACAGCAGGTGAGTGTTAGAGGGAAGCCTTATTCCCTGTAGAGGGAAGCAAGTTTGCTAGAAGTTGGTTGGCGCACCAGGAGCCAGTTATGGCACCCAAAGCCAGTCACATGGTAAACCCCCCTCCCCTCGCTTCAATCAGAGAGGGGAAGGAGTTGGAGCAGAGTGATTTGGTGTTTGTTAGAACAGAAAACAGTTTGAAAGAGTGAAGCAGAGTGGATCGGTGCTGGAGCGGAGAGCTGTCTGGAGGAAAGCAAAAGAGAGTTTGGAGAAGTGCTGCAGTGAACTAAGATGACCCAGACCCTAGGTAAAGGGATAACTGGTTTGTGCACAAGGAGGGCAGGAAACCCACAAGCTAACGGGTAGGAGAGAGAAGTAGCCAAGGGGAAGGAATAGCTAGTTCAAGTGGTTTACCGCTATCCTCAGGGCCCCTGGGCTGGGACCCGGAGTAGAGGGCCGGCCTGGGTCCCTCCCTCCCCACTCCTCTCCTTTAGGATACTAGTGGGGCAGTTAATACCCTGTTCAGGGGGCAAGAAATGGTGCCCTGAACCCCCACAAGAAGAGGAAGCACAGGACCGATCATAATAGTGCTGGCAATTTGCCACAACTCTAAATGTAAAAACTTTTTTAACCTATTTTGTTCTCTTTGCAGCAACTCTTTCAAATTAGAAACAGCAATTTCAAATTCTTCAACCACTGATGCATGCAAAGCCCTAGTTTCTTTAAATTCTTCCATTTGTGCTTCTTTTTCTACAGTGACTTCAATTAAGGTTTTCATTGCAGTACGTAATTCGGTTTCCAAACTCTTCTGAGCAGTCTAAATAATAAGAAGTGAAAAAAAATAAAATTTGTTGTAAATACATGTAAGACGTTAGCCTCCATATTCTTCATGGAAATATGGTTGTGATATGAATACGACATATCTGAAATGTACTTTATACAAAATGGCTCACTGGGAAGGTTATGATTTACTGAATGTGTTTGTTTCAATTTGTATGCATGTATCATTCTTGTATCTGAAACTGGGAATATTGACCATGTCTCTATATTTCAAACGTGCTATGTTGGATGAGGCCTAATAATGTTAGCAGCATATTGAAGACAATGCACACAAGCATAAGGATTACCCCAGGAACTGTGTGCAACAGAAAGGTCTCAGAGATAGCTCTGCACAATGGGAACTGTCTGATCCAGGTCACAGCAAAAAAGCTTTCCAGCAAGCTGGGGCGGGGGGGGGGGGGGGAAGATATAAAAGAGGGACAATGACAACATGAGTGGCCTCACTCTCCCTACACCCCCACACGTGAAAACACTGAAGGAACAAACCTAAACTTGCTGGTCCCAGGAAGGACTTTTAGCCTGTGTAAGAAAACCTGGGAAAGCCAAGGCAACTTGTGTCTTAAGAATCTGCCAGCCGATTTATCACTCAGGGTGAGAATTTGATTAGATAGGTAGGATACAAATTGAGTATTAAGCTCAATTTGCGGCTTTTGTGTATTTACTAAGGTAATCTGCTTTGTTCCGTTTGCTATCTCTCCAACCACTTAAAATCTACCTTTTGTAGTTAATAAAACTTATTTTGTTTATTATTAAACCCAGTTTATGTAATTTCGGGGGGGGGTGAAATTATGCACATCTCTCTTCACATTGAGGAAAAGAACAGATTTTTACAAGCTTGTGCTGTGCAGATTTTTCTATACAATGTAAGACAGTATTATTTTGAGTTTATCTCCCAAAAGGGGTGTGCACATGAGTGCTGGGGGAGTCTTCTCACACAGAGAGGACTTCAGTCTGACTGCAACTGGGTGTGGCCCTACCTTTGTAAGTGTGCTACAAGAGCCTGGGGAGCCTAATTCAGCAAAACAGGGAGTGGGAACCCAGGCTGGTGGAGAAAGAGAGGCTCAGTGAAACCCCAGTGCATTAGGTGGCATCCCAGAAGGAGGAGTCCAACTTGTCACAATGTGTAGTAGCAAGCAATTACAATTCAGGGTTCGGATTAAAAGTACTGACAATTGCTCGTACAAATTACACATACACCTTATTTATATTACATTTTGATTTATAAAAAAAGTTAGAGCAAGTCAGACCTCTGTTTTTTGCAGCAAAACTTTAGCTTCTTCCAATTCTCTCATCAAATGTTCCTGTTTGCTCTGTGAGTCTTTTAACACTTCTTTTTGTTGTTCTAAATGACAATTGTTACAGATAAGATATACACTAATGTTTATAAACATTATGTCATGTATCAAACAATAAATTGGCTTGTACTCCACAATAATTTGTACAATATTTGCCACTTAAGGAATTTCTCTCTCTAAGCGGTTTAGGAGAGACATGAGACAGCACTGCATAACTTTTCATTATGTAAATATAAAAGAGGAAATACTTAAGATATTTATTAGTTATAAAATGTAATTAAATGTACCCATCCTAGGCACAACATGGTATAAAAACTATAAAACTTACAAGCCTCCAAAATAAATACTGTTTCTCATCTACCCAATGAATTGGGATGCGCACCATAATTTTACAAAGCAAACAGAAATAACTTCTTTACTGATAAAATGATATAATGTTGTCTGTCAAAACCACTGAAAACATACCCACTATTTTACGAAATATTTAATTAAAAATGGCTGATTAACAGTTAAGAAGGCTGAAGTCCTTCTTTGCCCTTTCACAAGTTTCACTCAAAAACTGAAATGGAAGGCCCCTTCTAAAAGCAGTTTGATTTCCAACTCCATTCAATCCTCTGCCTTTTGACTGTTTACAACGATGTCAATTCTAATGCCATCTGTAATGGCATTTTTTGGAGATGTGGAAACATGTCCAATAGAGAAGAGTGAAACCAGCATTTACTTCATTGGCTGTTGAACAACTGCTGGAAACTAACAGCTTTCAGTAACCAAGAATCAGAGGGGTAGCCGTGTTAGTCTGGAATTGCAGAAGTGACAAAGAGTCCTGTGGCGCCTTAAAGACTAACTAAAGTATTAGAGCATAAGCTTTCATGGGCTAATACCCACTTCGTCGGATGCATGCAGTGGAAGTATCCAGGCGCAGGTATAAATAGGTAGGCAAGAACCAGGCTAAAGATAACAGGGTGGGTCCAATGAGACTGAACCAGCTGTTATCTCTAATCAGGGAGGGTGAGGTATTCCTCTAGCAGCTGAATTGGAGGTGTGAACAGCAAGAGAAGAGAAACTGCTCTTGTAGTTAGCTAGCCATTCAAAATCTCTATTCAGTCCCAAATTGATTGTGTCAAATTTGCAAATGAATTGCAAATCTGAAGTTTCTCTTTGCAGTCTGGTCTGAAAGAGTTTTTTGCTGCAAAATGCTGACCTTTAAGTCTTTCATGGTGTGTGCAGGGAGACTGAAGTGTTCTCCTACAGGTTTTTGTATATTGCCATTCCTGATATCTGATGTATATATCAGATATTAGGAATATATGTAATATATTCCTGATATCTGATATATTTTGTATATTGCCATTCCTGATATCTGATGCATCCGACGAAGTGGGGATTAGCCCATGAAAGCTTATGCTCTAATACTTGAGTTAGTCTTTAAGGTGTCACAGGACTCTGTCACTTATACTTAGATTATGAACTTTCAGGAGCAGGGACTATCTTTTATTTTGTTTGTACAGCACCTAACACAATGGGGTCTGGGGCTTTTAGGCAACACAATAATAATAATAAATTGAAGACCAGACCCTGGAGATTAAAGTTTGAACATACTGTTAGGGCATAAGGTGCTAATGGTTTGTCCATTAGGGTGTCACTGATCGATAAGCACCCAGACACTGGTTAAAGAGATTGTATGGATTAAAGTACTGGTCTAGCAGTTACCGGTTTGATACTCCTTTATACTGAGAAGCAGAATAATACCAAGGCTCACTTTTCCAGGCCATGTGGTCTCAGTGAGTACCTTGGACTAAGGTTTTCACAGGTGTACTGTGCAGGGGCTGAGAGTGGAAAAAAAGGACACAGGATATGTTTAAAAGAAGATGGATTTGTTAGCAATTTGAGACCCTTCCTGGGGTGAGAGGAGAGCAAAACAACTGCTTGTTTGGACTGGGAGAGGGGCACCTTACCTGAGCTTTCTACAAAAGTTATCTGCTTATCCCATGTTTGTTACCAACTCTATTAAAGGAAACAGCACTTGTGTATATTTTATAATTAAACAAATCACACTAACAAAATACCCAATTCAATTTCACCCCATTTCTGCTTCAAAACATGAAAGTGATCTGCAAGGCCCCAAATTCCACCAGTGCTCAGCAAAAGAATAACACCACCATGATCAATCTCTAGCTTTTCTATCTCTTGCACTATTACAAAAAATGCTATTTGGATTATAGCAACTAAAATTCTTACTTGTTGCTTCTTCTAAATCAATAATCTTATCCCTTGATTCCTGCAACTCAACTGTGATGGCTCTCATTTCATTGTCTTTTTCACCACTTTGCACAGTCAGAACTGATAGCTAATGAAGTGAAGAGCAATTATAATATATAAATAAGGTCTAGAAAAGACTACTAACTTCATATTATTTTCACATTTGTACATTATACACAGGATTAGGATTTCATTGCATAACTGTAGAAAAATGAATACTTCTCAAGAAAAAATAGGGAGGCATTAACCACATTTCCACAAAAAAGGGTGCTGGGGTCTGGAGACAGCAGATCTGCCATCAAAACTAGAATTCCAACAGGAGGGAGATGTAGAAACTTATATTTAGGGTGTATGGAGTATCCATTCAGACTCTCAAGTAGTCGGTCATTTCCTACATTTACACCAGTGCCTGGTCAGACTGCTTGCCACCTCCTCAGATCCATTCCCCCCACGAACCAACAGGTCCAACTTCTGATCCTTCTCAGATTAAAAAAAAATAAAGAAAAAAAAAATACTTTCCACACTACTGATTACACACTCCTAATACCATCACGAGTTTCCACAACCTGCCCACCTTCCTTGGCTCCCCCAGTACTATGACAGTACCCTATCCCCTCTCCTAGTCTCAGTATGCCTCTAGTCAGTCCCCGGTCTGATCTGTTTCCTGATCCTTCCTCCCAGCTTCTGCATCATTGTCCTTCCCCCATCATTTCTTCACCAGCAGATGTGGAATGAACCTTGTTCAAACACAAGGACTGTCAGAACGCAGTATTTCTTTTACGGTGCTTTGTGGGGAGAGAGATAATGGCATATAACTCCTTAATATTGTAATTCAAATAACACAAACCAAGCAGCACACAATTTAAATATCACTTATAATAATTTTCATCCTTCAAAAGTACAAAATCTTTTACAGACAACAAAGCAACTTTTAAAGAACTACTTTGGTTTTTATGCACTCCAACTAAATTAGTCAAACAAAAATCAGTCAAAATTAGTTGAAATTTTTTGCTACATATAATGCAAATTATATTCCCAAATAAAAGTGTACAAATTGGACTTTACACTAAACAAACCTGCTTTTCCTTGACATTTATTTCCATTTTGTATTCCTTTTCAAGCTGTTCTACTTTTTCTGCTGCTTCTTTTACTTCAGAAATAAAAAAATGTAAATACTTAGTCCTTAAATTAAATATACTTCAAGAAATCAAATGTAACTATCATTTTAAAATATAGGTTTATTTGTATAGCTTTTTCATTATAGATTTACTGCTGAGGTTATGTTTGAAGCTATGAACTATTCAGAGAAAATATTTTTGCAATGTCTCTTCACATATTTATTCCATTATGTAAAATGGGAAGTCAGTGAGAATTTCATGTATAGAAATGATGCAAAACTGGGTACTTAAGTGTAAATAACCAAATAATGAGCCCAATTTTTTGCTGGTATAAACCAGTGCAGCTTCATCATATATCAAGAAAGCAACTAGAGAAGACAAGCAGTGCCACTGTGGGCTGGGCTCCATAAGAGGAAAAAGAGAGTCTGTAAGATACTTACGATGATAGGTACAAATACAAAACCATAAAACTCAAGTAAAACAAGAACAAAGCTGACAGGGAAATAAATATATGCAGTGTTGTTGTAGCCATGTTGGTCCCAGATATTAGAGAGACAAGGTGGGTAAGGGAATATCTTTTATTGGATCAACTTCTGTTGGTGAGAGAGAAAGAGAGATTTTTAGAGCTACACAGCACTCTTAAGATTTGGAAAATGCACTAAATATCCCAATAACAACTATGTGAGTGAAACAAGACTCTCTCTGTACTTTCAAATGAACTCTTGCAGAAAAATGACAAAAGACAAAAAAATACAGTATCACAGAATCATAGGACTGAAAGGGACCTTGAGAGGTCAACTAGTCCAGGCCCCTGCACTCATAGCAGGACTAGGTATTATCTAGACTATCCCAGACAGGTGTTTGCCTATCAGTTGTGTGTGAACACTTTTCACAAAGCAGTTACTTTATATCTGACCTATAAATCCTCATCCTCATTGGAAACCTGCATAACACCTTCAAAGAATAAATCTGGGAGATTAAATTCATAATTTTGCTAGATTCTAAAAATCATGGACTGAAGAAAGACACTGGATTTATGGCTTAACACAACAATTTGTAACAATAACTGGGGTGGTGTTACCAGGCACTTAACCTTCAATGGTCCTCAACAGGTGTGTTAACTTCTTATGCTAACCAATCTGTCACAGCTTGTATTTAGCTGAACCTGTGACTCTAAGTACACTTCTCAGACCTGAAGAGGAGGTCTGTGCAGCTTGAAAGCTTGTCTCTCTCACCAACAGAATAAAAGATATTTCCTCATGCACCCTTTCAGTCAGGTGAATAAATGTTATTTTCAAGCTTTTTGAGCAGTGTTTCTCAACTTGTGGCCTGCTTGAGGCCCAATCAGCACAGAGCTATGGCCCAGGCAACATCCTCAGGGCCACAGAGGTAGTACTGAATGCGGTCCACAACAGTAAATAGCGACAAAGAGTCCTGTGGCACCTTAAAGACTAACAAAAGTATTGAAGCATAAGCTTTCGTGGGCTAATACCCACTTCGTCATGCTAATACCCATGCAGTGAGCAGTAAATAGGTTGAGAACCACTGTTTTAGAGTATTACAAGTACTGTATACATCAGGGGTCGGCAACCTTTCAGAAGCGGTGTGCCGAGTCTTCATTCATTCACTCGAATTTAAGGTTCTGCGTGCCGGTAATACATTTTAACATTTTTAGAAAGTCTCTTTCTATAAGTCTTTAATATATAACTAAACTATTGTTGTATGTAAAGTAAATAAGATTTTTAAAATGTTTAAGAAGCTTCATTTAAAGTTAAATTAAAATGCAAAGACCCTCAGACCGGTGGCCACAACCCAGTCAGTGTGAGTGCCATGGAAAATCAGCTCGTGTGCCGCCTTCGGCACCCGTGCCACAGGTTGCCTACCCCTGGTATACATGTTCTAAACCTACTCCCACTCAATTAATGGGAATTTTGCCACTGACTTTAAGAGGTGTAAGATTAGGCCAAATGAGTACAAAGAATGGATGAGAATCTCTTTTATGCCCCTTTATAGAACCTAGCTGACCTTCCTCAGGAATTGTTGCCATATTGTGGAACCAAGCTGTGCTGTAATAAGGGCATCTATTCCCCTTATTATCACATAAGCATGTCTTATAAACATGCTTAACAGTGTGCCTATAATTCATTGGTTCTAATAAATCCCATCACTCCTGCCAAAAGTGCATGTTATGATATCTCCAAGCATCAAAGAGATTGTTACACATACAGAGTACATTATGAGTATTGTAAACATTAGAATTCTCACATTTAAAACACATTTCCAATCTGGAGTTCTCTGCTTGCACACGAAGTTCCTCAAAAGCCAATATCATTCTCTAAAAAATAAAACATAGCAATAAATGTTTACAGACAAATGATTTCCTATAATGAAAAAGGAATGTACATACCATTTAAAAATATGCAGTATTATAAGCCAATGGTAACGTTTCCTGATTAAAAAGTACTTTTTTAAAAACATAGTTACAGTTGTAGACAGCTGTTAATTTCAATCAATATTATTAGGACATTGTAATTATTTAAAAAAATATAAATTTAAATAATTCCATACTTAAATGGTAAGCTCTTTAGAGCAGGGACTATCTTTTTGCTAGCTATTTGTACAGTGCTTAACATAATGGAGCCTCGTGCACAACATGGGGTATCTAGATGCTATCACAGTACAAATAATAAAAAAGTCAAAGATTAAAAAGACAAACATTTAACTTACTACTTTAATATCAAATTCTCTATCCCAGTTAAAAATGCCTCTCTCTTCTCATTGACAAGTATTCAAAACTGTCACTATATCCCCACTGAACTTCAGAAGAAAACTGAAGGTCAAATGTACTTTGCAAGACTCTACTGACGTTTTACAATTACTTTGTTTAAAATACCAAAGTCCAGACAACAATGGTGTAAAAGAGCTTAATCTCTCCCTCTTATCCCTAATCTTCAACACAAACTTATCTGTTCCTCCACAAAAC
Source organism: Dermatemys mawii (assembly GCA_007922305.1). Taxonomy (NCBI): domain Eukaryota; kingdom Metazoa; phylum Chordata; order Testudines; family Dermatemydidae; genus Dermatemys; species Dermatemys mawii. The sequence continues at coordinate 14,831,253 of ML677412.1, read as the reverse complement.
ATATTATGGGTTTGTCTACACTACCACTTAAGTTGATTTAACATTTCAGGGATGAGTTCAGGGATGTGAAAAAAACACTCCCCTGAGCGATGCAAGTTACATCGACTTAAAGTGGCATCTACAGAGCGCTATGTTCGTGGGAGACAATCTGCATCCAACCTTGTTCCTAGTTCCACTCCACTCTTGTCCTGTTCCTGATCTCTGTCTTGCTCCTTCCCTTGCTCCTCAGTTCCTGTCTTGTTCCTGATCCTTCCTTCATCTCTGGTTCCTACCCCATATCTTGTTCTAACAGCCCTATCAATCCTGTCTCTGATCCCCAACTTGTTTTCTGTCTCCAGACTCTGACCTGACCCCCCAATTATTTATTCCAACCTCTCCCAGTAGGCCAGACCACCTACATCCCAGCTCCTAGCAGGGGCACTGAACCTCCTGTAGATTAATGACAAATGTGTCTTGTATTTAAGAAAATCTCAGCATTCACATCAACTCAATTCAGTTGTTTAAATTTAGAGTATTTTGAAACCTCTTACAATCAATCACTTACTTCGATATTATTATTAAGTGCCAAATATAGATGCCTGGTTTCTTCTCTTTCATGTTCATCTGTCAATATAAAAATATTTTGAACAAAATTTTACTTTAAAAATATGCATAACAATACAGCAATAATATATAAGGGAATATTAGATGCTACATATGATTTTAAAAGAAGTTTTGCCCAAGAATTTCAGTACACAGTGCATCAAGAATTAAAACATGAATATGGTTATCCTGCTTTTTCTCGTCATTTTACCAAAATGTCTGCAAAAATATTGCTGGCAAATGTTATGCAATGCAGAAAAAGTGTATTCTCCATTTAAGTAGCATTCCAGATCAGTTTACATGGTTTCATTCTGAATTCCACTTCTTCCAGACAGAATGGCAGGCTAGATGTAAATCCAGGATCAAACAGTATAAGCATATTATCATTTTTATTCTTATAACAGATTCTGACACATCAATATACAGTGACAGCAGGAGTATCAAAGATGAGTTGATAATTCCTTGAGTAGCCACAAAGAAATCCACTCTGTTTCGTTGAGACTACTTGGGAATAAGGAGGTCGAGTGATATGGTCACATAATTACACATGCTAGTAGTGCTACATACAACTAGAAATTTCTTAATCAAGCATTTATATATATTTATTTATTTACTTCATGGATTGCCCCCTCAACCTAACCATTGTTAGTTGGCCAATTTCCAATAACTATCATGGCAGAAATGAGTCTTGAGCGATTTGAAAGGGTAATTATTTTAAAGATACTGTGACAAAGCTCTGTCCTTATCTTCGTGGATCCTGCGTTTCCTGGCGGATTTTTACTGGCCTCAGCGGCTCACTGTGACCCTCCATGGAGCCCTTCTCTCTCTGGAGACAAGGTCACAGCCTATTGAGCCATTTTCATCACAAACCAGTGAGGAGAAGCTATCCTTCCTGGCACAGTCTCTATTGTCTCCCAATCTCAGAGACTAATTAGGGGAGGTAGAAAGGGGGGAGCCCAGGCCCGCCCTCTACTCTGGGCTCCAGCCCAGGGACCCTAATAGTATCAGCTAAGATGGCTGACCTTTTAGGCACAAAACACAATACAATTCCCTGGGCTACTTCCCCACAGCAGTCCCCGCTTCTTCAAACTCCACTTCACCCTTACCTCAGGGCCTCCTTCCTTCTGTACGATATGTTGTCCAACACTCAGTCTCACCAACAGCATAACTTCCTTCCACAGCTCCTGACACCCACAACCCACCTGACTGATTGGGAGGTTTTTATCTGGACTCATCCAGTCCCTGATCGGCTTCAGGTGTCCCAGTTAGGCTAGCTGTTTCTACTCCTTTCTAGAAGGTTCTTAATTGGCCCCAGGTGTCTTGATTGGCCTGGAGTAGCCTTTGTTTGGCTATCCAGGGAACAGGGACCTGCACACCCTGAGACTAATGTACCTGTCTTCCAGCACTCTCCTATATCCTTCTGGTCTGACTCCGTCACAATACATTCAGGAAAGGTGTTCCATATGTAAGAGATGGCACAGAAGAAAGCGTGAAGACAGTTGTGAGAAAAGCAGTCAAATGGACCACCAAGGCGGACATCATCAGAACAGATGAGGGAACATGAGGTTGATGTGATAAACGACAAGAACAGATAACTAAGATGAGACAAAGTTGTGAAAGGCCTTGAAGGTGAAAACAAAGCATTTGAATCTGCTGCAGAGGAAAACTTGGTCAGTAAAGAGATCCAGAGAGATTTAGTTAGTGCAACAGGCAAAGAAGATTATCTTAGCAGCTTCGTTCTGTTTGGACTAAAGAGGGATGATGTTAATGTTTTAGCTGTGTGAACAGAAAGAAAAGATCTTATTGTAGAAATGTTGTGAAGTAAAATGGCAGCAGAATTTGCACGTGCCCTAGATGTGAGCACAAGGGAGATAAAAGAGTTAAAGTTAATGTGCCAGGTTAACCAACCACACTGCTGTGGTAGCTAAGCATCTTACAAAAATGTCCTGGGTTCCCCATATAGCGTAATAAATACTGATTTTTGGTTCTGCCCTGTCTTCCATTGCAGTAGAAGAAAGAATATATTTTTACATTTTTATTATTGTGGGGATGGTATGATGCAAGGTTTAGTCTTGCATTTTGTCCTATATGAGGAAAGATGCAGGTCATTCTCTTCTCTTGTGAAAAGAGGTTTCAAAGTCATGAGACAACTCTTAAAAAACCTCTGCATCTTGCGCTTAAGACTTTCATCCTTGTAGCTGACAATACCATTGCTCCTCAGGAACACAGATGTCATGACAGATAATGGTCAACAATAGGGCTACCCACCGTAGTAAAGTTAAATGTGTAAATATGTGCAGGATTGAAGCCAAAGAAACAGAGCAACTCTCCAGCAGCACGGGTCTAGCAACATTGAGGGTTTTTAAGATTAGAACTACGATCTTGAATTTGATCTGGACTAAAGTCCCACTTCAGGAAAGTACTTAAGCATATACCTAATTTTAAGTACTTAAATTGAATTTAATGAGGCTATTAAATTTACACATATGTTTAAATATCTTCCTGGATCAGTATCTAAATGGATAGCCAATCTAATGTACAGAATACTGGAGTGATGCACTTATTTTGTTCTGCATTGTTTGGGACTCAAGCTGCCCCGAACAGGTCAATGTTGCTTCCGATGACTATGCCAAAGAAAAGCTTGGGAGACAAATATATAACCCTTTAACAACCCTGATGCCTTTGAAAAAAAAAATCTGAAATTAAGACCACAAAACTAATAGCTATTAGGTCTATGGCTTATTTTCTACAGAAAACTTCATCTTAGTGAAATGAGCCATGCACAACTTATTTAAACTACATTAGAATCCATCCCAGCAGAAAGCAAGCTTTTCCTCCCGTGCAACCATCTGCATTTACAAATGTAAAACAATATCTAAATACTATTTACATTTGTTGGACTTCTCTGTGGATCGAGCGCAGGTTTCCTTGAGCAGATTACACAAATGTCTTGTTGCACTGTTTCTGAAAGAAGGAAAAGCTATTTTATTATTATTTACGTAATAATACAAGGATGCATAGTATTTTGCAGATATAAAAATGACAAGGTCCTTGCCTTGAAAAGCTCTGCAATCTAATGTCTTTTTCAGTGAAGTTAATTTTAAATTATAAATAAAAATGTGAAGGATTCAGTATGAAAAAAAATTTCTATAATATTTTATTCTTATTACTTACTCTTGTAGAAGATCTTTATTTTCACATATCTCATCTTCCAATTTCAAACTTAGTTTTTCATTTTCAAACTAATTTTATAAGACAAAAAAATTAGCTATTCAAAATACACTTATTATCTAACTCCATTTCTTTTCAAATCTCATCTGATAATATATTTTTTATGTACTGTTAATTATACCTCTTATTTTCTCTCTCTACACTGTTATTTCACTGTGACGGCAATATTTAACTCTGAACCATGTTTTAGGATATAGTTTATATGAAAGGGGGAATAAACATAAGTTCCACTGTACTCTTTTAACAAGTTACAGAGAAGCTTCATTTCCACATGTTAATTACATTCTTATTTTATCTTTGTATATATTAACTTCCTTTTTTCTTTCAAAACAAACATTCATTATTGAGAGGATAAGGTTTTACATTTAAAATTAAAAAATGAAGTTTTGCTTGTAAAAAGGTGAAGCTTTTGGATCAGTCAATTTTTTTTTCACGAGATTAATTGCATAAAATATTTTTGTGAGCTGTGAATCATTAGTGAATGTTCAATGATATGAGAAATCCAAATTATATTTGTTTACTCAGAAAGTTTTTATTCTTAAAAATATATTTTGAAGTATCCTAGATAAAATCTTGCCTGTAACTCTTGAATAGCTTTACGCTGTGCTTCGATAATCTTTTTATTTTCTTGCAATTTTCTCTCCTTCTGCTTCAGTTCAGATTCTACTGTCACTTTCCACCTCTTGATCTTTTCAGCCTCTTTGTAGAGTTTTGAATAAAGCTCATGCATTGTCTCTATATTCTGTTGAAACAGGTTTCACAAATTAATCTGAAATCATGTTTAATTAAAAATGTTCTGCATACGTCTCTTAGAAATATCATATGAATTCATAGTTCTTTAATAATTGCAAAGCAAGCTGCTCTAGAGACCAACGTTTAAACTGAATACATTTTGTAGCACCACTGATGCATTATTCTGAATGCTTACAGCAGCCACTAAAAACCACCGCGTACTAATTTGTTTAATGGAGTAAGAAAGAACAAAAAAGGCATAATTACAATACAATAAAAATATGGGAAAATTATCCTAACATCCTCGGCTCTTCTAACATAGCTGAAGGCAAATCCTGGCAGCTATGGATGATTACACTGGGTCAAACCCAGGCCCCACTTAAGTAAATGGGAGTTTTGTTACTAATTTTATTAGGGCCAGGATTTCATCCGCTATATTTCCCATACCAAGTTCCAATGCCCAAAAGTCCAGACATTGGGAGTGAAATCAGTAGTAGGACTCCAGAGAGCATATCCAAGAATTCCTATGTTTTTTCTGCAGAAAAGGGAATTTATGTGCTGTTCATTATATCAGTCAATTAAGAACTCTGAAAAGAAATGTAGAGCACCACACAAGAAATGGTAGATCAATGGTCTTAAGCAGCTCATAGAAAAGGGTAATTGGGTCAGACAAAAGGTCATATTTTTTCTACTCTTGAAAATAAACTTAAGGGATCACCAAATTTTATCCTCCTTCTATTGCTTCACCAGGAATTATTACAGCATGATTGTGCTTTATTAGCTGCCAAGGCTAAAGAAGTTCAGTCCAAGTAGAGATGGAAACTACGAGACCCACAAGAGGAAGCCCACTGGATCTGGAAGGGTGTGACTGTCGTCAAGGTGCTTCTCAGGTCAGGAATGCTAACTGCTCTAAAAACTTTGCTGAGGACTACCATAGAGCACAACAAAACAGCACTGGGGAAAATGGGCTGAAAGTACAGTACTGTAATTCAGTTTTTCAGTAGTTCATGCTAGCAAATTATTTGGTGTTTCCACAGATTGTACTATGTATAAGTGGAAGGCTGTCTAATGGTAGTCTAGGATTTTGGAGACCAGAGTTCATTTCCCTCCTCTGCCACAGACCTTCTCTGTCATTCAGTGCCTGTACCTTTGTTTCCTCATGTGTTAAACACTACTTGCCTACCTCACAGGAGCATTGTGAGGATAAATACATTAAAGATTGCAAGGTGCTGAGCTATTAGATTCACAGTCTGTATACTTAACTGACCTCATCTTCTACCCCAGGCAAAAAATTTATTTTCTGTGAAACAGGATCTGAAAAAGATATTTTGATAAATATTTTTTTCTAAATACATTTGTATAACATATAGCATAATAGTTAAAACTAGGCAAAATGTTATATTTAGAAGTGTCTTCTTAGAAGACATTAAAAAGTGCATACAACTAGAAACAAATTTAAAAAGACTATTGTACAAGATGATGTAATACCTTTTTTCCCTTACCTGGATCTGTGACTTGACCATGGCCTGGTGTACTTGTCATTACAAAAGGCAAACTAAAATAATCTTCTGTGCACTTGTTAAAAGCCTGGAAAGTTTTAAAAATTAGTTTGTTAAGATATATCTGAAGACTGCGAGTGCCAATCCCAGAACAATACTATAGCTAAGTCTCTGATCAAAATTTACTTTCCATTCCCTGTAACATTCTCAGAAAACATGTATGATGAAATTTCACAACCTAAATCTTACCTTAGAAATCAGTTATTCATTTTTAGAAAATACTACAGAAATCTGATATGAGTATACCTGATCTCCTATGCTTTTAAAAACTGAGCATTATCTGGAACTGATCAGTACTTGAATAAAAGACCCAAATGAGAAAAAAGAATATGCTGAACCTATGTATATTTACGCAATAGACAATTAAATGTGTGCACGCCCCAACTAGTACTACTGACTGACAAAACATGAAATAGTTCATAATCCAAGTGTTTTCAGTGGGACTATTTGTCAAGTAAGGTACTATTCAGGATGAATAAAGATATCTGAATATGGCCCTGAAATTTTATAATCCCTGGATAATTTTCTGTATTCTACATTATCCACAATAGGCGTTGCAATTTTTATTCCTCGTTGGCTGAATATTTATATGGTTTTTTCCTGTTCTCCAATTGTGGTAGCTTTCTGTAAACAACAATATGGGTGTGTGTGTGAAATTTTTCATTCTTGTTCTTAAACCAAATATTACCATTTTTGGAAATTCTAGTAACACCATTTTTAGTTGTTTTGGAGCTAAAGTTAGGCTTGGAAGGATTATATTTTCAGTAAGTGTCAATTTCAGCATACACACACAAACCAACTAAAAAATATTTCCACTTATAATAATCAACATTTACAAAAAGGCAAAGTAAGAAAAATGCTGCTTGTTTGTTTGATTCAATGATTTTGTATATTTCTACATGAGATATTAATAACGTTTTAATGGCTAAAAATCTTTAACTTCTTGAATTCCAAATTCTACTGTGACTAAATATTTACTGTCTAACCCTTCAGTTTCCCAAAACTGTGAAAATTTAAATCTATAAAAATTGACAAGAATGCTTAAAACTATTATCCATCAAAATTATTTTAAAAAATAAACAAACTAAATTCTGCCAAGTTTAGCTACAACCATAATTCTGCCTGCAGCTTTCAGAGTGCAACAGGTGTAACCTTCCAGATATACATACACCGAATAATGCATGAGTCTTCATTTTTCTTTCTGAGGCTCTCCTCTGCCCCTGTCCCATGCTAAATAGTTCCATCTCCCATTTGTGTCACTGCAACAGTTTTTCAGTAGATTAATAACCCAGGCCGGTGTTAGGGGGCTGCTAGCAAAGCAATCGGTTTCTGTACCCAATGACTGAAGATAGCTAATGTAACGCCAATACTGAAAAAGGGCTCTAGAGGTGATCCCAGCAATTACAGACCGGTAAGTCTAACGTCCGTACCGGGCAAATTAGTTGAAACAATAGTAAAGATTAAACTTGTCAGGCACATAGAAGAACATAAATTGGTGGGCAAAAGTCAACAAGGTTTCTGTAAAGGGAAATCATGTCTTACTTATCTATTAGAGTTCTTTGAAGGGGTCAACAAACGCGGACCAGGGGGATCCAGTGGACATAGTGTACTTAGATTTCCAGAAAGTCTTTGACAAGGTCCCTCACCAAAGGCTCTTACGTAAATTAAGTTGCCAAGAGATAAGAGGGAAGATGCTTTTATGGATTGAGAACTGGTTAAAAGACAGGGAACAAAAGGGTAGGAATAAATGGTAAATTTTCAGAACGGAGAGAGGTAACTAGTGGTGTTCCCCAAGGGTCACTCCTAGAACCAATCCTATTCAACTTATTCATCAGTGATTTGGAGGAAGGGGTAAACAGTGAGATGGCAAAGTTTGCAGACCCAAGCAGACTGTGAAGAACTTCAAAAAAAATCTCACGAAACTAAATGATTGGGCAACAAAATGGTAAATGAAATTTAATATGGATATATGTAAAGTAATGCACATTGGAAAAAATAACTCCAACTATACCTACAATAAGATGGGGGCTAATTTAGCTACAACTAATCAGGAAAAAGATCTTGGAGTCATTGTGGATAGTTCTCTTAAGATGTCCGTGCAGTGCAGACAAAAAAAGCAAACAGGATGTTAGGAATCATTAAAAAAGGGATAGAGAATAAGACGGAGAATATCTTATTGCCCTTATACAAATCCATGGCGCGCCCACATCTTGAGTACTGTGTACAAACGTGGTCTCCTCATCTCATAAAGGATATACTGGCATTAGAAAAGGTTCAGAGAAGGGCAGCTAAAATGATTAGGGGTTTGGAACGGGTCCCATATGAGGAGAGATTAAAGAGGCTAGGACTTTTTAGCTTGGAAAAGAGGAGACTAAGGGGCGATACGATAGAGGTATATAAAATTATGAGTGGTGTGGAGGAAGTGAATAAGGAAAAGTTGTTTACTTATTCCTATAAGAGAAGAACTAGGGGCCACCCAATTAAATTAATAGGCAGCAGGTTTAAAACAAATAAAAGGAAGATCGTCTTCACACAGCGCCCAGTCAACCTGTGGAACTCCTTGCCTGAGGAGGCTGTGAAGGCTAGGACTATAACAGGGTTTAAAAGAGAACTGGATAAATTCATGGAGGTTAAGTCCATTAATGGCTATTAGTCAGGCTGGGTAAGGAATGGTGTCCCTAGCCTCTGTTTGTCAGAGGGGGGTGATGGATGGCAGGAGAGAGATCACTTGATCATTACCTGTTAGGTTCACTCACTGCGGGGCACCTGGCATTGGCCACTGTCAGTAGACAGGATACTGGGCTGGATGGACCTTTGGTCTGACCCGGTACGGCCATTCTTATGTTCTTAATTGCCCAGGACCTCTCGCCACAGGGAGCCCCCATGAACCCCAAGTTGCTTGGGCTTCAGCCAGGAGCACAGGGGCTCAGGATTCAGCTTTCTGCCCTCGGCTCCAGTGAGTCTAACACTGGCCCAGCTCTCTGGTTTATTTTGGCAGAGGCTCTGAAACCTGCTTGCTGCCCTCTCAGGGGGACTGGCCTCCCGCCTGAGATAGGGCTGCCAACCCTCCAGGATTGTCCTGGTGTCTCCAGTAATTGGCTTAACATTCAGTTGCTATGTCATGGGATCAAACCTCCAGGAATATGTCCAACCAGAATCAGCAACCCTAGATGAGAACCACAGTAATAAAAGTAGGCCAGTTAGACCGGCCTAGAGCGTCAAGGTAGAAATTGCACTACACTAGAAGACAACACTCGTGCTTGACGGGGCCTTGAACTGACCTCCAGCAGCAGCAGAGGGGTCTGCACCGCCCGCTGCGCCATGGCGCCAGACAAAGGCAGAGCCATTGTGGAAGCTGCGATTCTCTGACCGTACTGCGCGGGGCACGGGGAGTACCGCTGGGGAAAGCCGGAGCCCGCCCCACCACACGCAATCCCTGTCCGCAGCCTCGTGCTATCTCTGCGCCAAAAATCAGCCATTCCCTCCGCGCCGCCTTTACCTGACAGGATCCAGCGTCCCTGGCGCTCGCCTGCGGTTTAACGGCAGACACTTGGCTGCTGCTCAGCCTAGGTGGCACGAACAGCTGAAAGGGCTTTTCTTTTTCCATCTCCCCGGGCCCGGCAGCGTGAGACCAGGGGCTCAAAGGCACAGGGACCGCGCCGCGCCCCGCCGCCGCCGCCGCCGCACCCCTGGGCGCAGAGCTCGACGGCCGCGCGAGCCAGAGCGACGGAAAAGGCGGGAAGCGCGAGCCCGCAGGGTCGCGCGCCGGCTCGAAGGCACCTGCCTGCGAGCGGCGGGGGCGGAGGAGACTCCGGCCGCGGGCGGTTCGCGCGTGAACAGCGGGGGAGGGGGGCGTTGCGGGCCCTGTGCAGCGGTGGGTGGGTGCGTGCGAGCCCTGCCCCGCCGCTGCTGTGTGACGCGAGCTGGCAGCAGCCTGGCCCCAGCGCCTGGAAGCTCATCGGGCTGTCAGCCGGCGGGGACGGCTGAGATGGGGCAGGAGAAACAGGGGCGCCCCGTATGGGAACAGATTGACCCCGAGGCGGGGGGCATGAGGGTCCTTCCCCGAGGCCTGCCCTGGCAAGGCTGCGGCCTCTTCTGGCAGGAGGTGCGGAGATGAAGCAGCCGGTCCTCTGCTCCCTTATTCACCGCCTCCCAGCAACTCCCCTCAGCGAAGAGGTTGCTTTGAATACCTGCCAGCCCCAAAACGTCCCTCTGGGATCTCGGTTTTGCTCTGTGCCCCTCAAATATCATTTGCCATGATCAATAACAATTCTTCAGGCCCACTTCTGCTCTTGATAATACCTGTGAAAATCTAATGCCTTCCAGACAGTGCCTTGGCCTCTGTAGTTTCTTAAACTAAATTTGGAGGAACTGCTCCCTTCACTCATTTTCTTGTATTTCCATTTCCCTTTTTGTCTTAGTAGTCTCCACTTGGTCTGTTCTGTTTCACCTGTTCCCTTGATTCCTCTGGTTTGAGGCCGTGGTGTCTCATAAAGCTTTACATATTCTTGTCTCCTTTTAGTCAGTATAACAGAGTTTAGGCCATAGTACATACTTGATGCACATAACTTACAACTGTATGTGGTTAGAGCACACCTTTGGCGCTTCCTAAATCCATACAAACTGGAAGTCTGGAAGTGCCTTGAAAAAGAATCCTCAAATCCATATAGGAATCTTCTACCGCATTATAGTGATGATAAAGGTAACAAAGAATTCAAGCATTAGTGGGGAGTTCTTATGATATCCTCCATAAAACTTGCACGATGGTTGGTAGGCAAAAATACTAAGTTAAATCTTGGTCCCATGGGAGTCTTGCATTTTGGTATTGACGTTAGTGGGGACAGGATTTCACCCATAGTAGGTAAGAAAAAAAGACCTATGTTGCTGACATTGAAAAAGTATATTTTATACTTATCTGCTTTGGAGAAACCATTCCAGGGTAATTCGTGTGTAAAAATTTGAGCACTATAATCCTGCCAGGGTCACATTCAGGTGACAAAAAATGTATGCACCCAGCCTTCCCAAGATTTTAAAAGTTTTAATCACATTAAACTTGTAGTGTCCGCTTGGGCCACTATATCCTTTTTCCTACTTTTTCTGAGGCCTTTTGGACATACGTGCTACCCACTGGATTATACGCCTGTCAAATGTCTCAACATAGTTACATAATTCTTGCAAGGAAGATGCTGCACAAGTTGAACAGATCCCAGGAAATTAACTTTTCAGTCCAAAGGCATGGCAGTATTAGAATCATAGTACCTACGTAAGAGCAAAATACAACTTTGCATGGAAGATTAGATTTTTTTTTGTTTTTAAATGAAGGATCTACTACTGTATTTTTGGGGGGGACTCTGATCAAACTGTGAACCTGATTTAAATCCTACTTTTTTTCCCCATTTGTGGTAATAAAGTTTAAGATAAATTTAACATATTTAATATTGGAACACTTCAAAAGAGCATGACTTATTCATCCAATTTTTATTTAAAATATAGATTATTACTACAGATATTAAATACAGTATTTTTAAGAAGATGCTGCAGCCATATAAAATAAAAGTGAAAATTTTAGTACTTTTTATAAAAGTAAGATGTTTCTAACAGATTGCATTTCTGCAGGTTTAAGGAAAATCAGCCATTTGTGTAATAAGAGTAATATAGGTTAGTTGTTCAATGCAAATCCCAAATTTCACAGAGTAAAGAGGTCAGTTTGGGGTCTTTTGTCCTCCAAGTTACTAGCACTTCTGAATGGTTGTGATTGAGGGTCCTGAGTTCGGTAAGCCTCCCTATGAGGCGTGCAAAATGCTGCGGATCTTCTGGATGATAAATTTTTGAATATTTGTACAATATACCTAAAAGGGGTTCTTGGAGTTTTTCCACATGTTGTTTGTTTTTTAGGAGTGGGCGATCTGCAAAACAACAATAGTATATTAATACAATTTGGGACCCAAATCTGCCAACTTTCTTTTCTATGAGTAGTCCCATTAATTTTGGTGAGACTACTCATTTGAATGATGAGAACAGGATTTGACATAAATGAAAGGCATAATTGAACAAATGATTAGCAAAATTGAACTCTCAAGAAATACTATACATTCAGGAAAAAGTTTAGCAAAGAAAAATAACATAATTAGTTATACACTTTTTGCTTCTTAGGACAGTGGCTTGAGCATAGTTGATTTGAAAGTGATCAGTTAATTTTTTTTAAAGTTTTTTTAAAAATTTGAACAACATAATTACTTCTTCATTAATCTGAAAGTTTACCTGAAAAAAATATAGTAGTTGCTACAAGTAGGGCATATTCTGTCTCAGTCACATTAAGTTCTCCCATGCTTCTGTAGAAGTAAAATAGCGCAGTGATAAACTCCTCGGTGATACCTTTCAAAATGAAATCAAGCTATTAAATCAATCCAGGAGCAAACTTGTGTTGCCATTGTCAATTCATTTGCTCAAAAACTTTTGAGTAATTTTAAAATTCTGAAACTATTTCATCTCAAAATTATTAGCAAATTTAGTAAAAGAATGATAATTCTTGAGGTATTGAGGGCTCATCTACCTGTAGTAGTTGTGGAAGTTGGACTTTCTTCACTGTGAGATATTTCCATGGAATAAATAGTACTTTTATCAATGTCTTGAACATGACAATACACAGCATGATCAGAAAATCTTACATGACCTAGAACAAGGGAAACAATATTAAAAGTCACTTCTGCATTTAATTTTACTCTCTTTAAACATTGCATTGCAAACGTTTTGCAAATGAGTCCTAGACAATACCGTATATTGCACTATTTGTAAATCCAATATAGGGGATACACTCACTGTACAGTTAAGTTCACATACCTCCACACCCACCCAAAACTCTGCTCTACAGTATAAACATTCCAGAAGCACTGCTACTTCTTTGGGGCTAATGAGAGGGAAGAAAGGATCCCTTTTATTGTTATTTGTTGGGGTCTTCTAAAAAAAGAGTAGGTGGACACTATTATCAAAGCTATTATAAGAAACATCCTTTTATGTTTAAATGACAAACCCATTTAGATTCAGTATCCAGAGGAGCCAGGCTTGCTGAAAAAAATGTCAACAAATACGAAACTGTTGTTTGAATTCACACAACTGTTAGCATTAAAACTTACTTACTTTCACTCACTGATGATTGGTATTCATTAATTCTTTGATTATATATCTGGGCCGAACGCAAAAACATTGCTTCCACCGTTGAACCTTTTAACAATGCAATCTGGTCATCATTGGCTAAACTTTCAAATCCTATAGGGAAGAATATTCAATAAGACTCAAAATTAGGAGTGTCTATTTGGCCTCAGGCTACCAATATAAGTTACCAAAAATCATTAGTCTCTGGCTTTAAGGACAGTAGGACTCGTAATTGCATCAATGGCAAAATCCTTGTACCAAGCAGTAAAGAAGCAATCACAGCTAGCAGAGTCTTGTGGTCTTTCTAAATATTTGATATTTACATAGGAATTGACATCATGGATCAGACCAGTGACCCATCTAGTCCACCATTCTGTCTCTGAAAGTGGCCAATAATAGAAATTTCAGAACAAGGTGCAAGAAACCAGTAGACAATTTTGGAATAACCTGCCCTGCAGCCTGAGGGCTTATATCCCTATGCATTCATTACCTTGTCTGGTGTAATTGTGGATATTTTGTTTAGCCACAGACATGTACTCACCTCTTGGTCTCCTACAAGAGCAAGGGGACATTCAGTTAAATTGCAATGATTTCTTAATCCTGATCAGTTCAGGTTTATTTAACTTGGTGGTAAACATTCCTGTTTTTCTTACTAGTGCTACCAGCAGTCAAGTTGTACCAGTGCTAGATAATTAGTGTGAAAATTCCTGCTGTAGACAAACCCAATATCTTTTGACAATGAGGTCTACACATTGATTGTACACTGTGTAAAAAAATTATTTCCTTTTATCAGTTTTAAATGTATCACCTTTCAACTAAATCAGATGTTCCCTTGTTTTTGTATTATAAGAGAGGATGAATGAGGAGTGCCTGATTTGTCTTCTCTACATCATTCATTGTTTTATCTTTACAGTGTACCTCTTATTTTTGACACACAAAGTAACTTCACTTTTTGCTGTGACAATGTGAAACGGAGTTCAGACAATAAGATGAACAATAGTTCATGAGAGACAGCATTTCTAATTGTATATTTTTGAGATAATATAGCTCTATTATCACATTGTATATTGTCTGATATTTTTTTATTTGGAAAAAAATATTGTGAATTGTACTGTTATTAAAGCTAAATGTGTGTCTTACATGTTGAGTTGGCTTTTTGAAAGAAAGAACAGGGAACTGTTTCTTTGTTTTTCAAATGCTAGCGAATTAGTCAAATGCTTCCTAATTGTCATTTGCAGTGCTGTTGTAGCCATGTTGGTCCCAGGTTATGAGAAAGACAATGCAGATGAGGTAATATCTTTTAGTGGACTAACTTCTGTTGATGGAAGGAACAAGCTTTTGAGCTTCACAGAGGTTTACCTCAGGTCTAGGGAAGATAACCAGAGTGTCCCTAATTATTAACATTTGCAAGTAAAATTAAAAATGAATCAATTGAATAGTTTTTCTGAACTGTATATCTTTTCTCAGGGTATGCATGCCACATAAATAAATGTCCTTCTCTTAGAGTAAGGCTAAATTATACTGCTTGTGGTGAAGCGTTTGTTAAATTATTTTATAAAGTTACCTGGGAGTCTCTTTGTGAAATCCACTAGTACTTGAACATGAACAACTGCTGTCTCTGAGAGCCTCAGAAAACTCTCTTCAGGGTTTGCAGTTTCCTGCAGCTGAATAAAAGAAAAAAAGTAGAATTATAAACCTTTGGTATTGCCAAAATACACTGCTAGAATATTAAAAAAGAAATATAACAATATTAATATCTTTGTATTTTGGCCTGTCCATTCTGAACACATACAAATTTCTTTGCTTCCTCTAGGGGAATTGTATATTTTTGATGGGCTGCCACAATGTGATCAATAAGTTCATGTTCCACTGGAGTAAGTTCCATCCTCTCTTGGATCTTTTTAAAAAAAAGAAAAAAGAATCTGATAAATGACAATATATATGTGTTAAAGTAAAAGTAATGTGTAACAATGAAAAGATACATTTTAAATAGGTAAAATCTCCTACTTTTCCAAGTCTAGTTGTGGATGAAACACGTTTGCTGTTTACTCCTTCATCTTCCACCTTGATGCTACAAAGGAAACTGCTCTTCTGCTTGAAATTCTTTCGGAGTCGTTTTGATTTACACTGGACTTCAGTCAGCAAACCTGTAAGATACATAATTCTGTATCAAAGTACTTATTAAAGTTCAAATACCTGTACTGTTCAAAACAAGACCTTGTGTTATTATGCAGACTTTGTAAGTCTGGCTCCTCAGTAGCTCATCACCTATATGGAAAGCAGCTTCTTACCTATGAATGTTCTCAGATAACAGGTAGTTCCAGGTGCTGCCTATGATGGTGGCAACATAATGTATTTTGGCAGTTAGTTCCTTTCAATAGCCTAGATGTGGGCAAGGGTCAAACAGTCTGATGTCACGTTGTTTTAACCTAGGATCTACACCAATGAACATAAGGGTTTCTCATGAAGAATGAACATGGGCAAAATTTCTTTATCTTTTGGTAACATGAAAGAGCATTAAACACGCTTATGGAGATCAGTCACAGTTCACTATCTTTAGCTATCTCTTGATGGAAATTTCATAGACTGTTCTGTAATTCAGTTAAGGTGCCTGACACAGCAATTCTAGATCACAAGTAAGTCTGCATCACTTTAGAGAGGCTATTTCCCAAATACTGATGATCAGTATGGGTGGAGAGAGAAATACCACAAATGCTCTGAACCTAGGAGAGTTCAGAGTTAAAACTTCCTAAAGCAAAATAAAGAAAATGGCTTTGGAAAATAGTATGCCAGAGAATTTGTTGTGGTTGTAAGGAGCAGTGGAGCACTTACACTCTGCCAGCATTCCCACAGCCTTACACTTCTTTAGACGACACTCCTGACACTTCCTCCGCATGTACATGTCCATTTCACAGTGGCCACCATTCTTGCATCTATATATTGCATTTTTGGTAATACTACGTCGAAAGAAACCTAAAAACAAAAGATATTTTGGCTGACGGGAAGGAATCTAAGGAATCTTTGTAATTCCACTCTCAGTTATTTAAAGAGTTACTACTGTATGATGTTTCTACAATGAAAGGATCAGATGTTAATATTTTCTAACAATTTCATCAATCTAATAATCATGGATTATTTTTATTGCTGTTTTATGCTTAATATTAACCAGTGCTTGACCAAGGTAACTCTCTTTCACTCTTTCTAGTGACAGGCACCTTACCAATAACAAGAGGGATCTATCAAGAGGCAGGAAATCCAGCATACCCGCCCCCAATTTTTAAGTAATGGCTCAAACCGTATTCCAAGTAGGAGGTCTAATCAACACCCTAACACTTGGCACTGTAGTTCCAAGAAAACCAAAATGAGCAAAATAATATAGGCCTGATAGAGGCTGAGAACGCAGCAAAGGCAACATGTTTAGCAACTTGGAAGAGGAGTGAACAATGAGGTGGCAAAGTTTGCAGATGATACAAAATTACTCATGATTGTTAGAGTCATAGAATATCAGGGTTGGAAGGGACTTCAGAAGGTCACCTAGTTCAACCGCCTGCTCAAAGCAGGACCAATTCCCACATAAGTTATCCCAGCCAGGGCTTTGTCAAGCCTGACCTTAAAAACCTCTAAGGAAGGAGATTTCACCACCTCCCTAGGTAACCCATTCCAGTGCTTCACCACCAAAGCAGTTGATGTGGAATTTCAGCATGCTGCACTGATTAACATGGGGCAGTTTTATTTCAAGTCACAAAATAAAACAATTTCTCCCTTACCTTTACAGCCTTCACAAGTGAGTGCATTGTAGTGGTATCCTGAGGCTTTGTCCCCACATACAACACAGAGCTCTTCCTGACCCTTCATTCGCAAGGAGGAATGACTTAGTCTTGGCCTTTTTAGTTCATGATATCCATCATCATGGGCAACCATGCAGGGGGGCTTGTTTAATTCACAGTTACTGATTATGTACTGCCCATGACTATCCTGAGAATCAGGGCTGTATGTGTTGTATTGTGACTGGGAAGGTTGTGACTGTAACACTGGAGGAAACTGAACAGTTGAATACTGGCAGTAAGAAGTAGCTTGAAAGTCCGAGTCTTGCAGCTGATAATTTATGTGCTCTGGCAAAACATCTAGATAATGAAAAAAATTAGAATTAAACAAAAAGGTTGTGGAAGAATTTGTGACTTCATTTACCTGAAAATATTAAATTATTTTTGTAATGTGTCAATATTAAGAGAAATTTTCAGAAGGGTAGCTTCACTTTTGCACCTAAAAATTGGTGCCTGCAATTTTTCCTAGTAAATTATTTTCAGGTGTTTGGTCAGTGTCATATTGTAGGCAACTGGAATTCTGTAAATTAGTCATTTAATTTTCCATAGATAGTTAAAGTGCAGGCAATTCAGATAGTAGAGTTTGGTATACTCAGACTTATGCCTGCAGTTAATTAATGTGGACTATGGTTGAGGTCTGGAAAAGAAACCAGGTATCAGTCCAGTAGAAAATTTACCCCTAAATAAATAAACATTTTAAGTAGGGAAACATTTATGTTTTGTATTATTAAAACACATTCCAGGCACACTATATTAAAATTAAAAACATTAACCAGCAGGGAAGGACATTTCAGAAATTCCAAAGGGTGATATGTTTTATCATCACATACACAGCTCAAAGCTGATATTCAGCAGACCACAAATGCCAGATCATGTTTTATTTAATATTTCTCTGTGTAACCCAGATTTCATATAGTCATACTTGCATTTTCAGTAATACGTTTGTACAGCGTTGTGACAGTTGTTTTTACAGTTATTTATCATGTTTGCAGTTGATTTAAAAATGAAACAAAATGTACAAGAGTTACAGAAATGTAGGGCTAGAAAGGACCTCAAGAAGCTATGAAGTCCAGCCCTCTGTGCTGTGGCAGGTCAAAGTAAATATAGACCATCCCTGACAAGTGTTTGTCCAACATATTTTTAAAACCTCCAGTGATGGGGATTCCACAACCTCCCTTGGAAGGTCATGTTTAACTATCTGTATAATTAGAAAGTTTTTCCTAATATCAAACTTAAATCTCTCTTGCTAAAGACTACACTTATTATTTCTTATCCTATCTTCACTGGACTTGGAGGACAGTTGATCAGTCTTCTTGATAACAGCCCTTAACATATTTGAAGGCTTATCAGGTGCCCCCTCTGTCTTCTTTTCTCAAGACTAAACAAGCCCAGTTTTTTAACCTTTTCTCATAGGTTAGGGTTTCTAAACCTTTTTTTCATTTTTGTTGCTCTTCTCTGGACTCTTTCTAGTTTGTTCACATCCTTCCTAAAGTGTGGCACTCAGAATTGTCTGTAGTGCTTTAGCTGAGGCCACTCCACTGCTGACTAGACTGGGATAATTACTTCTCGTGTCTTACATACAACATTCCTGTTAATGCACCACAGAATGGGATTCGCTTATTTCACAACTGCATCATTTTGTTGACTCATATTCAGTTTCTGATCCACTTTAACTCCTAGATCCTTTTCAGCAGTACTACCACCTAGCCAGTTATTCACCATTTTTAGTTGTTCATCTGATTTTTTTCTTCCTTACTACTTTGCACTTATCATTACTGAATTTCATCTTATTGAATTCAAACCAATTCTCCAATTTATCAAGGTTGTTTTGATTTCTAATCTGTCCTCCAAAGTGTTTGCAACCCTTCCCTGTGCAGTGACACCTGCAAATTTTATAAGCATAACCTCCACTCTAATATCCAAGTTATTAACAAAAATATTGAATAGTACTGAAGCTATTACTGCCTCTGCAGAACCCCACTACAGAAGCCCTCCCAGTCTGACAGCAAACCATTGATAACTACTCCTGGCATACGTTTGTGCACTCATCTTATAGTAATTTCACGTAGACCACATTTTCCTCATTTGCTTATGATGGTCATGTGGGACCATGTCAAAAGTCTTACTAAAATCAAGATGTATCAAACCTATTGCTTCCCCCTTATCCACTGAGTTAGGAACCCCATCAAAGAAAGAAATTAGGTTGGTTTGGCATGATTTGTTCTTATCCTCTTATCTTCCAGGTGCTTACAAATTGATTGTTTAATAATTTGTTCCAGTATTTTCCAAGTATGAAAGTTAGACTAATTAGTTTATAATTCCTCACGTCCTCCTTGTTCCCCATTTTAAAGAGAGGTACTATGTTTGCCTTTCTCCAGTCTTCTGAGATTTCACCTGTCCTCCAGGAGTTCTCAAAGATAATTATTAATGGCTCTGAGATTGCTTCCGCCGATTCCTTAACTATCCTAGGATGAATTTCGTCAGGCCTTGCTGACTTGAATACATCTGGTTTATCTAAATATTTTTTAACCTGTTCTTTCCTCTTGTTAAGAATATGTGTGCATATTTCAGTACATTATGTATCATGTTTCAGTCTGTTCTTCAGTCTGATCCAAAGAGCACTGAAGTATCCTGAAAGACGTTTTGCCTTAAATGGGCTTTTGATCAGGACTTTACTGTGCACTCATCCTGAACCAGACACTAATTTCAATTACACAGTCACACACTGGAGCAGGAGCAATAGTCATAGAGCTTTTACAGTATTTCTGGAATAGTTTAATGACACCTAGATTTTTAACCTTTGTGTGTCAGGGATGAAAAAAACCCTGCTCCATGCAACCCTGTGATAAAACTGATGGTCAGCATATCACACTAAATGTACAGATTTTTGTATCTGATTTATTTTAATTAATTTTGAATCTCTCTCACTGGATATTTCATAGATTTCACGGCCAGGTGGGACCACTGTGTTCATCTAGTCTGGCCTGTATAACAAAGGCCCCGGAGCTTCCCCAAAATAATTCCTAAAGCATATCTTTTTAGAAAAACATTGAAGCTTGATTTTAAAATGTACAGTGATGGAAAATCTACAATGACCCTTGGTAAATTGTTCCAATGATTAATTACCCTCACCATTAAAAATTATGCCTTATTTCCACTCTGAATTTGTCTAAGTTCCACTTCCAGCTACTAGAACATGTTATACCTGTCTCTGTTAAACTGAAGAGTCCATTATCAAATATTTGTTCCTCAAGCAAGTACTTACAGACTGTAATCAAAGCACCCCTTAACCTTCTCTTTCTTAAGATAAACAGATTGAGCTCCTTGAGTCTATCACTGTAAGGCATGTTTTCTAATCCTTTAATCATTCTCATGGATCTTCTCTGAACCTTTTCCAATTTATCAACATCTTTTTTGAATTGTGGACACCAGAACTGGACACAGTATTCCAGCAGGGGTCACAGCAGTGCCAAACACAAATGTAAAATAAGCTGAGATTCCGCTGTTTATGCACTAAAAGATCACATTAGCCCTTTTGGCTAGAGCATCACTTTGGGTGCTCATATTCAGCAATTATCCACCACAACTCCCAAATCTTTTTCAGTCACTGCTTCCACGGATAGAGTCCCACATGACATCCGGTAAGTATGGCCTACATTCTTTGCTCCTAGATATTACAGTTAGCAGTATTACAACACATATTGTTTTCTTGCACCCAGTTTACCAAGCAATCCAGATTGCTCTATATCTGTGACATTTCCTCTTAGTTATTTACCCCTCCCGCCAATTTTTGTATCATCTTGTACTTGATCAGTGATGACTTTACCTTTTCTTTGAAGTCACTAATAAAAACTTTAAATAGCATAGGGCCAAGAACTGATCCCTGTGGAAGTTCACTAGAAACATACTTGCTTGATGATCATTCTCCATTTGAATGTATAAGTGCCTAGATCTTCAAGGTAATCTTTTGTAATAATAAACCAAATGAAAAGAGTAACTGCTGCAGACAATTTTTCTGAGTTTTCATAATACTTTAATTTTGCTTTACTCACCATAATATTGAATGGGTTCAGCAAGACAGTACCCATCAGATACAGTTACAAAGGTATTTGCCATACTCTGCTCCAGCTCCCACGGTTTCATTCACTTTGGCATATGATGGGCTTTTAAGAAGAAAATCTGAGAAGGAAGAAGAAAAACATTGGCAGTTACTTCAAAAGGCATGACTCGGACTTTCATTAGAAGACAGACATTACTTCAGAAAGAATGGTTGCTGGAGGCAGGTTAAACATCCCTGAAAAAAAAAAGAAACATCTCCGGATAATGAGGCCATTTGCGAATTATGAGAGAAATGCAGATAGGTGGAAAGTCACTGGGAGTCTACAACATTTCAGACTGTGTTGGTGCTAATGAACAGGGTTGCGGATTCATTTATAAGTCTTCTCATGTTGCTGATTTTACTCTAAACTATGTTTCCAGCCCAAATAATTAGATTAATATTCCCCAACATTAATCTCATAGTAGCAGTGGAGTTGCTCTGAAGCCACTACTGCCTAAAGTTTGGTGTAGCTGCCATACATAGCCATAGTGTCCTTCTCATCCCTCCACAGTGGGGAAGGATTAGGGGAACTGCATTGATTAAAGGTACCAGTCGAATTGACTTCTCCAGAAAAGGTGAGGCTCCAAAGGGGGCCTCACCACTAAAATATTAATGGTTTCTCCTTTAGCAAAGAAGAGGGATGACAAAAATGAAGAAGGCAAATAATGGGAAAAATAAAAAGTGCATGATAGGAGTGAGTTCAGAGGGTCAAAGAGATGAAAAGTACAGTCTGACAGCCTTGAACTCAGAAGCTCTGCGCATATCCCCAGAGCAAGTACAAGATGGGCGGTGGCAGTGCAAACTTCTGGCCAGCACTGGCCCCAACCAATATGCTTCAACTCAGCTATGGATACATCTGTATTTGAGCTGGGAGATGTGATTCCCAGCTCACATAGAGATACTCACACTAGCTTTGCCTCAATCACATCCCCAAGCTCAAATGTAGATGAACCCTAAGGGAGATGTGTCATGTACCCAATGTTTTACATTTCCACTGGAAGTTTTATCCCAAAGAAATTTACAGTTGATACACAAAATGACTGAACTGCTGCCATCAAGCACGCAATATGCTCCATAAGGGTTTGGGGAGGATATAAGGTTAAACTCTTACAGTATGTCTACATTGCATCTTGGAGCACTCCTCCCAGCCTATGGAGACAGACACTAACTTTGCTCTAACTAGACTAGAGCATTAAAACCAACAGTGTAGACAGTGCAGACTGGGCATCAGCAAGGTCTAGCCACCTGAGCTTGGATCCATGGGGTCAGGCAGGCTTGTACTCAGGTGAGTAGCCCATGCTGCTATTTTTAATGCTCTAGCTTGAGTGAAGCTAACATGTGCCTCTCTGCCTACCCATACGGGTAGGCATGCTTTCCTCTGCAGTGTACACATATCCGTACTCTGAAAGAAAATGAGAGCATCATGGGATCTGTCATGACTCCTACAGACCAGATAAGAGCTTGGATCTTAAGGGCTTACCTGAAAGATGGCCACATCAGGCTACACGCAATAGTTTATACGCTGTACCTGAGAAGATGATTTTATGATTCCAGGGAATCTGACCCGAAGCCATATCTTGAGGCATACACCTCTCCTCCCAAAATATACATTAAAACCCTTCCCCAGCATAGATATAAACTTTCCCCTCATGTCACCAGCACAAGGAGAAAAGGTGCTGTGAGGCTGGAATGCTGCCCTTATGTTATCTCTGGTAGCAAATATTTGTTTGAAAGAGAAGCGACTCAGTGAGTCATGGTGGGGGACCCTTATCAATCAGATCAATTTGGCATGGACAAAGTCTAAATTTTTTCCTTTGGTAAATACGCATTTTTAAAAACTGATTTAAGTGTCATTCCAACATCCTTTTGATGGCTGTTCTATGTGAAAAAATATTCCAAAGTAAAATAAAGTTACACTGATCCAGTCTATCAAAAATGTAAATTGAGTGTACAAAACCCACATTCACATCTGTAGTGTGTCTAAATTGTAATTACATTTATGTAATGTGATTCATTACCTGATGTAATGAATCAGTCTTTATTCAGATGCAGCTCTGCTGACTTAAAAGAGTATTGCTTGAGAAAGAATTTCAGGATTGGGCTCTTTGTGATGGTGTTTCAAGGTCATGGAGAAACAAAAGTTAAATTATGCTCTATATTTCATCCAAAAAAATAACATGAGGATATTAAGGTTGCATAGCAGAGCTCTCCAAAATTAGGAAATGCCAAAGTTAAAACTGAACATTCAACTTTAATTCTATCATCTTGTGTTTTGTGCATTATGGTATGGGGCTAGTTCCACAAGAGGAGATAGGTGCCAACATTTAGGCAGAATGGGGATCCTCAAATTTCTTGCTCAGCTGCTACCATCTAACCCTGGGGGCACCTTAGGTTCCTACATATCTATATTTCCACTTGTAAATTCCCAAGTCACTGAATTTTCTGCCAGTGAGCCTATCCACAGCTGCCTCAGTCTAAACACACGGTACCTATCTCACACTTAAGCCCCAGTGGGATACTCAAATTAGGCATTTCCTGTCTATCCTGCGGGATGTGATGCAGTAGGCATAATCAGCGCATGCCTAACCCCACATAAAACAGCCAGGCTAGGGAAGGAGATGGCGGCCTTCCTTAGAACTTTTAGCTAGGTGGTTAAGGAACTCACCCAAGATGTGGGAGATCCAGACTCATTTCCCTCCTCTCCCTGATGTGGAGAAGGGATTTAAACTTGGGGTGTTCTTCTAGTTAGCTGAGTGCCCCAGCCACTGGACTATAGAGTCAGTCTGACATGCTGTCTGACCCAATACATATTTAATTATGTAAACAAAGTGGTATAACTTTAACAGGGGAAAGAGAGAGAAAGACACTCAGCCAGTGGTTAAGGCACTGTCCTGACAAGTGGCAGACCCAAGTTCATGTCCATTCCCCATAGCAGGCAGGAACTGAACCTAGATTTCCCACCTACTGGTTGAGGGTCCTGACTACTGGGCTAAAGGTTATAAAAGGATTATTGCTGCTACTGCCTCCTGCCCCCAACATTTCATGTAAAAAACAACTCAGGTACCTAACTCCAGGAGAGGATTCACAGCTGAGAATCCCAGCAGAAATACACACCGAGCTCCTTGGAAGGCTAGGGCTTAGCGCGCTCTCTTTGCCTTGGCATTTCCTTTTGGCTAACTTGGGCAGAGCCCTGCTCAGCATGTTGGTTTTTGTGGCTCCAGCTGAGTCACCCAACTCTCTCCATGCAATATAGAGGGAGCCTAGGTGCTTAACTCACATCTGTGGATTGCACTGGGTGACAAGGCAACTACAAGTTAAGCACTGTAGTGCTAAGTACTGTAGTAACTAAGTCCCTGTGCGATTCTAGCCCACAGTCCTTAATTACATGTTCACAGTTATATATGTGACCGTCAGATGTGACCGCAAAATTTACAGTTTACACTGGGTCAGTGTAACCTGGAGTATTTGTTCACTATAGAAAACAAACAAAATGATATTAAAATAAAGAACCACATGTTTATTTGAGAATTAATTAAAGGCCATGTATTGTCATCATGATGCATATGCACAAGGAACTGGAATTTCCTGATTTGTGAGAGACCATTTTTAATACAGTTTTCAGGTATTAAATTGCCTAGGAGGGGTGGGTAGTAAATAAAAAATATAGAAATAGAAAAAATACTAAAAGAGGGAACTTCAATCTCCAGAATATTAAAGCTCTGATGGTTTGCAAAACTGACAAAAGCATGTGTATATGCTATAAACGGGAATGCTGTCTCGTCCATTTGAGGAGGTCGGCAAGAATGAAGCCTTTGCCTGCAAATCATATGAAGTGCAGAGCTCCTGTGGTGCCTTGGAGCAGAGCACCTACATGCACATCTACAAAGGGTACAGTAGCTGTCTCTAATCTCCTACATCTTACGAGGTCTGCAGGAACTGAACAAAGAACTCTGTGGAAATATTTCCTCAGCCCATATTCCTTTCACATACTCTAGTTAGGCATGTATACATACAGAACACAGCCTTCCTTAGTTGCCCATGCTGAACTTAGCAGGAAAAAAAAAAAAAAAAGCAATTGCTCAGCATGCAATTTTCAAAGTATCATGACTCGGTCAAATCCTAACCAGATTTCACCAGAACACGCAAAAGCTCTTCTCCTCAATGACAGCTGTTTTTCTGACAAATTTTAATGTTTTACCCCAGAGAGAAGAGTTACAACCATTTTTTTATTACACACACGCACTTCTCTTATTAACCATTATTACTTACATTTAAAAAGAAAAGACAAAAAAATCATCTTCGCACAGAGATGAAGCCTGGGAAATTTTAACCTAAAAAGTAAAAGTTTCTGAAAGTTGCGATTTAAAACGGGATGATAGACTGGGAAACTGTGATGCACCCCTTTATTAGAGCCATCACTATCTTATCAGTTATCTAGGATCACAATTAGTGCCACACTTAGGGCCCAACACTTTAGTCCTTAGTTAGGCTGCCTTAAGATGAGTTTTTCCTGTATAAAGATACACTTTATGCTCTGCTCATTTTTTACTATTTCTGATGTTATTTCTGCTAAGTCTTTTGTATGGAAAGAGTTTTTTTCATAGTTTTTAGGAAGTATATAAAAGAAATAAAATGTCCTTTCCACCATGACTTAGGGTAAAGTTTTCAGAGGTGCCTAATTGATTGACAAATATTAAAGTTAATGACACTTAGGCTCCTAAGTAACATAGGCACATATGAAAATCATACTGTTTTGCTTTTCTAACATTACTTTTGATAGTATTAAATCTCCAGTAGGTGACAAAATGTAAACTGGAACATCTACTGAAACAGATGTTTATCCATCCACTGTAAATCTTGAAAAGGTTCAAGAATATTCAGCTATTAGTCCTAATCAAAGGATTTGTCAGTCATCTTCAGTTTATCAAATGTGAAGGGAAAGTGACATTTTAATGGTAAAGTCATCAATGTATCAAAAGTGAAGTATGAACTCATAACACAAAGCCATCTGAGTCATTTACCAGAAGTCACGTGTACAAACTAAAGACATACTGTGCATCTGTTTTCATGTTATTAATGGCAGAAGATGCTATGTTGTTTTTCATAATTTTATTATGATAACTATTACAACGTGGAACATATTTCTTTAAAGAGACCCTCCAGGGAGCTCTTCAAAATGTCTGAATTGACAGTATATTAACATCTATCATAAATATTTTGACAGTTGAGTCAAAAGGGAAATTTCTTGTTCCAAAGGAATTTCAGGAACTTGGGCTGAAGGTCTTTTAGATTTATTTAGTGCACCCCATATCCTGGGAAAGAAAGCATGAATGAACAACCACACAAATTAGTGGATTTCAATCTCAGTTTTGATCCCAGCTTTGTTTTGTCTTCAGAGAAGGAGCTGTACTTTCTGAAATTCTGAAAATTAAATCAAGAATTGATAGGAAGTTACCAGCCACTCTCACTGGCTACTATATTCAGATATCCCAAGTAGTATATTTGACTGCATTCAGAAGGCAATCCTCTAGCCACATCTGTGATTAAACTAAGAGTGGATTAATTTTGCAAAGAAAGCTAATAGCATCAGATAACATAGTGCTGCATAAATCAGACCTTTTAATAATATGAGCTCCTGTGGGGATTTTTTTTTTATTAATAGGTGAAGAATCCTGAATTAAACTGCTCTCTGAGGAAAGCTTCACCCCCACCCCTTAAAAGATATTTGCTTCGTTCATCTGTCTGTATGGTGCCTTTTTGGGGACTTTCCATAACAGGGATTGCTTTATCCTATTGATGGATAGTTTTTTATGTGACGATTTTGTAATCTCTGCTACTTGTCTTTTAAATAATTGCTGTGTGTGTACTTATTTAAAAGGAATAATTTAAATAAATTGGAAAAATAAAGGGGGACAGGTCCTTTATCACTGTATAACTTTGATGTCTGCCTGTCTGGTTTGTTGAGAATGGGTAACACTGAAATGGATCCACCACTAAAAAAAAGTTAGTTTAGAAGGACATCAACAATAACATTTATTTTTACACACACATAGAATTTTTACACAATTCATAGACACATTTGTACAGACACCTGATTAATTTTACCACCAAATCTAATCCTGAATGTTGCACAGAATCCTTGGGTCTCAGAAGCTGCCATTGCATAATAATTACATAATTAAAATACTTCTATTTATTATTGCACTGAATTTTGCATTTCTTTGTTATCTTCAGGAGGGGAAAATGCATCTCTTGAATAGCCAGCATATTGTAAGTCACCAAAGCAGTTTACATATGTATAATTCTCCTGAAACAAAATGATTGGCAGTAAAGAACACCTTATTTAAAAGGTTTACATTTTTCTATTATTCCTTGATCGACATTTTAAAAGTCAGGTGATGAAAGTGTTCTAAACTGCAAATATCTTAATAGAACACAGTTAATTTGTTCGTAGACTGATATTGTAAAATCCCCAAGCTTTTAGAGAACTAAATAAAATACTTACATACAGTAGTTCTGGAGAGAATGCCCTCTCTCCCTAGAGTGGGTCTGCGAGGATGCAGCAGTTACTTCAACTTTCTGATTTCCAGCTGGAGCAAACTGGGCCTTTTCCCTATTTATCAGTTTCTTTGCATACACTTCGGCTCCAGACACTCTGCAGACCAACGCTTCAGCCTATCTGAGACACAAACTTCCCACACAGTCCTTCCTAGGGTCAAAGCAAGGGCAGCTGTGAGTCCACATAAATCAAATAATAACTGTATCATCAGGGACAGAGGCCATTGGGACTCTCACGTCATCCTTTCCCAGAGTTCTCTCTAGGCAGCTTACTAAATATTTTGCTTTCTTGTTAGAATTTGACATTCTCCTAATTTGATTGCTTAACACTGGCATCTCTGCACATAAATAGATAACATACATTGCTTAGTAAGAGAGCATTGGAATAGTCATTTTTAACATGTATATGTGCCATAATAAACTGAATTTGGAAACTTTATGTGAGGCCAGTATCTCTAAACTATGTAAACATTAAGCTTTTTCTACATATTTTAATTTTAACATACTGTGCTGCTGTATTATACAGGAAGATTAATCCATTTCTCCATTACACATTGGCTATTGTTTTGCCATTTGTTTGTCAGCTGTTATGGCTGTGTGTTTTATAATTTGAACATACCGAGACTTCCACAGCTCAGGATCTCAACAGCACATAATTCTGATATGCACACCTCCAGAATGGACTCTAGAGAAGTTTAGGAAATCTATGTATGTGGGTCTTTTGGAGTGATTTTCTATTGGTTCTTTTCATTTATGAAACATTGCATAATCTGGCCATTGGCATTCTTAAATGCCCATGAAGACGTTAGTGCTACTTTTTCATTTAAGTTAACCAGAACAATTTGTACTACATTGTATTACGCACACTTTTGTAGTATGATGCTATTCTATATTGTATTCTAGAATATTGCATTGTAGTTGACCTATCTTAGAGAACAGCTGCCTAGCTATATTTCTTTATACCAATTTCACTTTTGTGAAAGAACTCAAAGCTCCTTCATTCTGAAAGATTTTTGTTGATTTAGCTATTCCAGCAATAGGCTTTCAGGACTTCCTAGGGTACGATTTAATGCTTTTGGGGTCAGGGCCTTCTCTCATTCAGCACCATGATTCTCCTGCTCCCTGCCTGACGTGATGTTGAGGAAGCATCAGATGGTTTAAATTTGGACTCAGGTCGCATTTAATTTTTGCCCCTGGTTTACTGACATTTTATATTTACAACAGCAATGTTTGTTGAAATGTTAGCTGCTCATCTCTATACTTTTTTTTTGCTATGACAGGGCCACGGCTTTTCTCATTTTTTTGCTCTGTATTGTTCACAAGAACCAGTCAATCTTGATACTATATCTTAGTTCCCAACACAGCAAATGAATTTAAACAAACAAATCAAAATGATCATACGAGGCAAATAATCAGCATAAAGTGATTTAAAAATTGTTTAGCAATAAGGTACAGCTCTGGTTTGAAAACACTGCTAACCCTATCTGGTCCACAGTGTGATGGCAAAGGAAATCTGTGAGCATGCTTTGCTTGACTGGGAAGGTTTACTTCATTTGACTTCTGTATTCAGGCCCCAGAGATTGATAGAACAAGTTATGTATGTCAGGAGCTGGAGTCTGGAAATAACACAGTTCAGAGTTTCGAAGGCACATGTAAGTTCATATTCAAGAATAATCAGTTGTGATGATGCTGTGAGTCCGACCTGAAAGACCCTCTTATATTTCTCATATCACACTACTTTGGCAGCCTCGTTTAATTCATTAGCATCATAGTGGGCCCCTCTACAGGCCATCCTATGGGGTGAGGATGCCTCCATCTATTCAGTGGTCTAAGAAATGTGATGAGCTTCTTCTGGAGTCCGAGCTCAGCAGACAGCTTGTACAGAAAGTTGCTGTTCCCGAATCCTGTTTTATGTTCCAAGCCAGGCATCAATCAGAGTCATAGAATTCAGAACTCTTATGGGTTTGAGTTCTCAGGAGATCTTGTCTATAAATGGTTTGGTATGCAAATAGTTAAAGGAAATCATATCTGGTCCAGCTGGATCTTTTCTGCATAACTAACCCTTCCTGCTTGATCTGGCATTGGATTGTTTATGCCATGTCAGTAATTAACCACTATCAACCTCATTAATGAAACATAAACCACCTCTTCTGCTCATTTATAAAGCACTTGTCAAACAAAATTTAAACAAAGGGCAGAATCTCAGAAAAGTAATAGTCCTTTAAAAGCTACTTAGACTTTGATTGCAAATAACTGTGGTCACTTTTTGTTGTTTTTCATTAAAAATAAAATAGAAATTATGGAGTCATCTATTGCTTTTGGCTAACTCTCTGAGAGTCCATCTGAGATCTGTTATATAGGGGCAACAGTGCCTGGATAGTAATGTCGGCCATTTCAATGTAAAATACTGATGTGTCAGCTCTTTACTCTAAATCACTACATGATAAAAGAAGAGTCAACCCCAAAACAATCAGGAATCCTTGGAAAACTCATTGTTAATTGCATCACAATAACTGTGGTTGTATGTGGGCAGAGAATATGTTAAGATGACTGATTATACTATTAAAGCTTTTTCACTCTATGCCATGCAAAAGAAGCATAACTGGTGGCAGCAAGGTGTTCAAAACTGGGAAAGAAAGCAGTGAAAAATGAATGCTTGTCCATCAAAAATAGTCTAATTTTGGCTATATGTATTTTCAATTTTACAGGAATAAAGACAGGCATAAAGGTATAAAGAAAAATAATAAATGCCAAATATACTGTGTTCTGAGAATTATGTAAATGTACCATTTCTTGGGGAAATTGTGAAATCTGCAAGTTTTCTGCACACCTACTTCTTGGATGAATAATTGTCCACATGAATATATTAAGGTGATAAAGGCACAGACGTCTTTGCAGTGTTTCTGGTATGGGTATATGTTTCCAGTCATGCAGAAGCTAATGTACAAAATTCTATGAACTAGGGGTGAAATTCACCCCGTGCAGAAGATCAGCCCAAAAGCCTGTCCACTACTTACATTCCCGTTAAGATCTCTGGATGTAAGTGATGCCAAGCACTTCTGCTGGCTCTCTGCATGGTAGTCAGTTTCATCCTCTTTAGATAAATTTTTGCTGGTATGACAGTTGTAATGATTGGTTCAGATGTACTCAGATAAAAATATCAGAGCCAATATCTGCCAAAATGGAAATTGTCCTTCAGCATGTTCTGGAATTCTCTGCAGCTGCTAATGTGAATGGCAATGCATATGAAAGGAAAATAATTGCCTGTACTTCACATTTGGGATTTCGTGGCCTGCAAGGAGAGATGACAGAACAGTAGGATTTCTGAAGAAATACAAGCTCTCAACTGCTTGTTCTTCACTTTGTGGCACTTTTCATGATGCAGTACAATCACTGATGGTGACTAGAGACTCAGTCCTTCACCACTGATGTCAGCGGGTGCAGGCTCAGGAACTAGGAATTGTAAAATGGAGGAGAGTGGCTTTTGTAGTGATGTCACTTACTCGCATAAAGATACTGATAATGAAGTGGCTGGGGAGGAAAGAACCAGAAAAAAAGGTTCTAATCACATGCTGTATTGTTATGAAGAAGAAAGGAATCGTCCAAGAGATCTTAATTCTTTGTTAGTGTTCCTTGTTAAAGGATCTAGCAGGGTTGGGTGCATACAGCTAGTCTGTGAGAAATGTTACTGTTACCCCATCCCTTCTCCCTGCCACCTGATCCCCCTTTGTTTATTTCACAAACCTGTTGCATCTCGACTTAATTTAAGAATGCCTGCTCAGTGAGCCAGGGTCTATCTTTACAATATGTCTATAGCACCTAGCAATATGGGGCCCCAACCCGATAGGAGTTTCTAGACCCTGCTCTTATACATATAATAAAATAGTAATAATCGAAAGGCCTGAGATCTGGGATGAGGGAATAGTTTTGTTTGCAATACAAGTTCATCCTGTGGTTTTCTTCTTTGGCAGCTTTCAGGCTTGTGCTCACTTCTGTAGCTCTGGCAACAAGATTTCTTTGGCATTTCCTGACTTTTGAGCACTTACTTGTGCAGTCTTAACCTTCCCTTTACGTAGTTTTTTGTACAATGAAATTAAATCAAAAAGAATGGTCTTCAGAAGGTAGAATTCTTTGTTATAGCATGGGGGTGAAAACAAGAGATTGAACTTCAGCCATGGAAATTTCATCAGGCAGCATCTTTCAACTAGGATTTACACAGATTTCAAAAATTCCATTACTCAGCTATGACCCAGGGAGAAAAAGCTTTGAGATACAGTGAACAGCTCCTGTTTAGTATTAGGGGGTGTTCATTCTTCTCTGGAGCTTATTCCAGTTGGCTTCGTGTTAGATAATATGAAGACTCTTCTGCTTAATGTCAAAGACATCAGAGAAATCTTCCTAATAAAATTAATAGAAAAATAATGTTAATAGAAGATATAAATTCTCATTAAGTTATAAAATGCTTTCCTAGAATAAAGTGGTGGGAAAATACCTCAGTCCAGGGAGAAAGATGGGCTTGAATTAAAGCACTATATTATGTTCTCTTGCAATCATGAAAAGCAAAGTTTTGTTCTCACTATTCATCCATTATACTGTCAGAAATTAGGACTGGGTGTTTCATAGATACCTAAGGTAGTTACAAAGAGTCCTGTGTCACCTTAAAGACTAACAAACGTATTGGAGCATAAGCTTTCGTGGGCTAATACTCACTTCGTCGGATTAGCCCACGAAAGCTTATGCTCCAATACATCTGTTAAATCTATAAGGTGCCACAGGACTCTGTCGCGTTTGCAGATCCAGATTAACACAGCTACCCCTCTGATTCTAAGATAGTTAGGCACCCAATTCCTGCTCTATTTCAATGTGATTTGAGTGCCTAACTGCTTAATGCAGGGGGCTGTGGCTAGGGAGAGGCAGCCCAGCAGAGGACTGCAACGGAAAGCATCTGGGGCAGAGCAGCCACGACTGTGGCTGGGTCAATTAGGGCCCAGCTGGCCCTGATAAAAAGGCCCAGAGTTGGGTGCAGACTCAGAGATAGGGTTTCTTCTGTCTGTGGAGGTAGAGAGACCTGGCTGCTGGGGAATGTGACAGGGTACCTAGAGTGGAGCGGGGCTGAGGCAGGGCAAGAGGAGCTGGGGAAGCTCTGGCCTGGAAGCCCCCAGGCTGCAGGGCCTAGGGCAGGCGTAGGCAAACTTTTTGACCTGAGGGCCACATTAGGTTACAAAATAGGGCAGAGGGCTGGGTAGGGAAGGCTGTGCCTCCCCAAACAGCCTCCCCACACACTTCCTGCCCCCTGATTGCCCCCCTCAGAATCCCTGACCCATCCAACCCCCCGCCCATTCCTGATTGCCCCCTCTGAAGATCCCCCCACTCTGCCCTCCCCAGGACCCAACCCCCCCATCTAAGCCCCCCCTTGTCTTTGTTCCCTGACCCCTGCCTGACTTCCCCCCTACCCTGAACCACCACCCACAGGATCCCACCCCCTATTGAAGCCCCCTTGCTCTTTGTTCCCTAACTGTCCTCTCCCGAGACCACCACCCCAGCCCGCCCCCAACAACCACTCCCCAGGACCCCACTACCTAAGTCCCTGCTTACTGTGCTCAGCCGGGCACGGGGCCCTGCGGCTGACGGCACTGGGCCTGGGAGTGCAGGGCCCCACAGCGGGCGGTGCTCAGCCAGGCGCTGCCGCCCCAGCGCCCCGGTCGGAGAGCGTGGAGCCCCACGGTGGGCGGCATTCAGCCCGGCCCGGGAGCACTGGGCCTCGTGGTGGGCGGCGCTCAGCCAGGCGACCTGGCCTGGCAACCCGGCCCAGGAGCGCGGGGGTCAGCGGTCTGGCCCCAGAGCCCCACAGCTGGTGGCGCTCCCAGCTCGGAAGCGCGGGGCCAGGCGACTTGCCGCACTCGCCCGGCACCCCGGGCCGGGAGGGCGGGGCCACTGGCCCGGGCCAAGCTCGCGGGCCGGGTAAAAAGGGCCGGCGGGCCACATGTGGCCCCCGGGCCGTAGCGTGCCCACCCCTGGCCTAGGGGATGGCCCAATAAAGGGTACTGAGGTTGCAGGGGACAGCCCATGGCTACAGAGGCAGCAGGCCAAACCCTCCTTGCCAGGGATGAGGGGCAATTACACTGCAATCTGCCCCAGTGAACGGGGGTAAGTGGTGACTGGCAGTTGCCTGACTGAGGCAAGGTGGGGATCGGGGGTGAGGGTTCCCTGGGGAGGGGAGACCCTGAGACTGGGGGGGTATTGCAGGATTGCAGCACCCTAAGGAAGAGGGCTCCAGGGTCCAGGAAGCAACAGGGGGCCAAGAGCAAGCAGGACATCAGTCTGCAGAGGGTGCTCTGGATGCAAAAGAGCTGATTCCCTGGACATACCAGCAGGAGGTGCTGCAGGGGTGAGTTGCTGCTTTGCTACATGCTCCTTTGAAAATCGTATGCTAGGTCTCAGTCAGCTTTGGAAATGGCATTATTCCACCTACAAAGATGTGGGTGCCCAGAAACTGGGTCAAGTGGATAGGCAGCAGAACTTGCACAGTCCCAATGTGCATGGAGAGGATAGGAAACAGGGAGGTTGCATAGGGTGTCTGCACCTTTTCACTTCACAGAGCTGTGCTGAACTTTGCTGTTCCATGGGGTCATTTTGAAGCACCATGATAGATGGGATAGGGGATCTGGCTTCCAAGATCCTTTGGCCAAACCTCCCCATAATTCCACTTAGCTAGTAGGCTCTGCGGCTGTTGTCCCACTTCAGTGTTGAGGCTCCAGTAGTGGCTGTGGATAGTAATGCTAACAAAATGGCAGGCTTCCCTCCCCTTCTGCCGTGGAACACCCTGTGCTACGCTCCTATTTGATCTCAGCACAGAAACCCAGGTTTGTTCCTGAAATATTATAATGCATAGACATTTGGAGATTTACATATGAAATAATATTAAAACACCTACGTCTTAAAGCAAGTGGCCAATTTACACCCTATCAATGCTAATCACAAATTCTTGTGATGCTGGTGAATTTAAATGATCTTATAGAGTAAGATTTGAAATATTCAGCTCCTTACAATACCAAACTATGTTTTTTAAATACATCAATGAGATCCCAGCCTTCAGACTTGCCTTCCATAAGGCAGAGTATCTTGACACCCTGTATTAAGCACTGTAAAATAATTATTGTGGAATGCATCCATCAGCATTTTATCAGGAATAGAGGGTAGCTACAGGGAGACTAAAATAGCTGGATATATATTTCATCCATTTATCAATGATAATGTTTTTCCTTTTTTCCAGCCTAGATTCCATCTTATGGAAGTTTGTTTTAATTATATAAAGAATATTAGACTCATCAACTTAAACTACATAGTGTTATGGGTGACTCTACCCCATTTGTCAAAACTGGATAATTAACAGTGGGGCTGCATTTCTTTGTAACTTTGAAATCCATTTCCTCCAATCTGTACTCCTTTGTCACTGAATTTCTGTTTTGCACAGCAGTGCTACACATTAGAATATAAGGATAAGAAATGGGTAGACAGGATTTAGTCAGCAAAGTGGGAAGTTATGGGGATTCTATGGATCCTTCTAATTGCTCCAGTTTTTGTCAAGGCAAGTAGCAATTAAATTACAACATTACCTGCCCTTCGCATTAATACCATACTCAAACAGCTTTTTAAAGTGACCATCCAAAAATTGCAAATTACATTTATATAATAATTATATTTCAAATACAATTTCTAAATTGTAAGCAGACACATCCAGCCTGTAAACGCCTGAAGACAAGAATTGCTGTCTTTTGGGCCTAATTCTTTTCTCACTCCGTTGGTGTAAATCCAGAGTAACTCCACTGACTCGAATAGATTTTCCAGCTAGCGGGGATGTGAGGAAAAATATTTTCAGCCGAGAACACAGCCCATTTCTGCTGGCAGTACTCTACGGGAGGTAAAGCAGAAGGGAATTTGACCCATAGTCTCTTGTATCATGCAATCCCACCACTAATAGTGATTATTGGTGCCAGTCTAACACTGTTTTTGACTAAATGCAAGAATCTCCTGGGGTGAGGAGGCAAGCTTCTACAGTCATCCTCAGCTGATATTGTATCTTCCTTCTCCCGACACTCACTGTACAGAGAAGGGACATTTGCTTTGTTATTGCTTTAACATTGCTTTATTATTCAAATTAGGAATATTTGCTTTATTCTCCCAATTCCAGCACTCTGTCTGCTAATGGGGTACCATGGATGAGGGGTGTCACACATAGCAGCGCTGTTTTAAGGCCCCTAGGACTGGTTCTTGAGGTTGCCCCTGGTTTTACGGACATTGTTTTGCACTCAGGACTCTATAAAACCGCTCAATCCTGCCCAATGCTGAGGAATTCTGTCTTTGTCTGCACTGCAGGTTGTTTTGTGAATTCATTCTCTCAACTGCAAGCCTGACCGCCCCCCCACAAAAATCCATTCCTTCCTGGTTTGTGCTGTGAGCTAAATCCCTGTAAAGCACTTTACATTAATTTCCAGTGCAGAAATACTGTGTGTGACTTTTCAAGATGGCCTAGAAGCATTTTGCACTGTAGCACTTTGCTTCTTTTTGGAAGCATCATTTCCTATCTATCACGTGCTTTTCCTGGTAGAACCCATGTTCTATTTGACAAAATACAGCCATGTGGCTAAGAGTTATTAAAAAGCATTAAAGCATTAACCTCTTGTAACCTCATTTTTCACTTTGTACACATACATAAGTGTTTAATCGAACTGAAGTTAAACACTGCAAAGTTTGAGAGGCCAGCTTTATACATTCTCTTCAGTTTATACAGAGCTGATGTGATAAGAAGCCAAAGGAATTAGAAGGATGACTCCACAGCACAGACAATGCTCATCACTTGTTTTGTAGTATAAGCTCTGCTGCGGCAGTTTTAAAAGGACTGCTCTATTTGTGGTGTTAGACTAAAACCTCAACTGATGAGAATGTCCGGTGTTCAAATGAATTCTGCATTTCTGGCACATGGATCCTATGCTGCACTAGATCACTCAATTGTTCTTTTTAAATTTAACAAATTTTTGTCAAAATATTCTAGTGGGAGAGTGGAGAGCCCAAACCGTGAGAGAATGCAGACTGGCCTCTGTAAGGCACTTGCTGCCTCTGCCTCCTCTTCACTCAGCTCTTAGGTCCCTGCCACTGGGAATCTTAAGCAGGGATGCCTTACTGCCTGCAATGGAAATCTAAAATAGTGATATACACTCCATTTTACCCCTCTTCTTGGCTTCCTCCTCCTCCAGGAGTGACAGGCCTTGAATCTTTAACGTCAGAAAAATTAATAATAAATCATCATTAAAGCCCAAGAGAGACAAATGGCTTGAAGCCAGGTATTGTTGATGCCTGGGATGGGACAGGCCAGAGACAAAGACTAGTACATAGAACTGTGTAAGTGTAGCAGAGATGCTGTGCCCTCTGCTGCAATAGAATGGACTGGCTGCCAGCTGCTCTAGTGAAGCTGTTCTTTTAGCGGACTAAGTTCGACTAGAGGTCTTGGCACTGAAGTTCCGAATGGTTCTTATACAGTGCATACAGCTTTGTAAGATATGGCTCATTGCAGACGGTCTCCCGACTATGGGACTGAACTCATATGAACCCCATATATTCTACATTCTTTGAGTTAAAAGATGAGCTCCTCCTTATGCTGGGCAAATAGGCAGAGTACTGTTTTTTGTATATATGTACCATTGCCCCCACAGAACCATATCAGATCTGTAGGACACTCAGTAATATAGCAGAGCCTCCTACAGGTCAGATCTGAGATTGGGTTAGGACTGGAACAGAAGGAGGTGCTGTGGGCAAGATAGAAATGAATTGAGAGAATTAGTTGGAAGCCTAGCACTGGCCTAACCCTGTGTACAGGAAGTCAGGATTAAGATTCATGGATAGACCTGTAGGCCTGGAACAATAGGGGTGTGATTTAAGTAGGATTGAGGGGCACTATGCCCATCTCAGATTGGTGCCATCAGTCTTCCTGTAATTATAAAGCACCTATAGTATCACTGTAGCATGTGTGAATATTCATAAATGTACTTTATTCACCCAATATGGAAAAAGGAAAACAGATACTAAAAATATTCCAAGCTTAACATTCAGCAATGAGAAGACAACTGAGAAGTGCCCAGAAAAGTAACAGAAAGCCACGCTATAAAACTCAGGCCAGTTTCTACTTCCATAAAAGACCTACCATAGTCAAAGTGACATTACATTTCCCAGGACTGCCAAATGAGCCACTCTGATATGTTACTAATTATATAAATGCTGTGTAAGTGTCCAGATATGTCTGCTTGAACTATACCTAATTTACTCGTAATAGAATCCTAAAATTCACTTGTTGATCTGAAATTGCCTTATTCAGCAATTTTTGAGTAAGCCTTTTGGAATGTTTGTCTCTGTGATAATAAAGAGGCTTTTATCCAGTAAAAAGCCTCTGAAATTATTATTCCATTTCTCTAGTGACAAGTTGTGAAATATTAAGGGGCAAATTATTTAAGTATTGTAGATTTAGCTCACTACGGTCAATGGGTATCCTGCGGCTAAATCCCTGCCTTATGCTTTGAAAAATTTAATATTTTTGGTAATAATAGAAAGCTAAAAGCCCTGTAGTAAAAGGTACATTAAGCATCAAGGACAGTAAATGTCACTAACAATCGCTTCACTTAGCAAATAAGTAACAAAGAACCAAGTCAGCATAACAGAAATTCTGTTATTTTAACTTGAGTGGAGGATGTTTACTATGACAAGGAACAAACAGGAGTATTAGATAAGATGATAGATCAACAGAACTCAGCCCAGAATTTATCAAACAGTGTTAAGGAGGTATTTAAACAGGTAACCAGAACCCCTTTGGGTCAAGGATGCATGCCCTGCTGCAAATGTACAATGCTGCATGACACTGGCATTTATATATACCAACACAAGTAGTAAATACTGAGTCAAAATCATCCCAGTAGAATTCCATTAACTGACTGTTACATTGGGATTAATATGATTTATTGTGTTTAATAAACCCCACAGTATTTTAAAATTGCTTATAGTCTAATGTTCTTAATTAGGGAAAATTTGTATTGTGGTCATTTTCACCAAGTTTTATTTTTTTTTAAACAAAAACATATTAAAAAGACTTAATGTAATTTGTTTTTATTCTTCTTTTTGAGGCGATGTCTGCAGTGAGTGCCTATTTTGGGGGCAGGGGAAGGGAAACAACCCTAAGGAACTGTTTAGAAAATACATCTTCTAAGTCAAGAGACTCAAACTCAGATTTCTCAGAAAACAATCACAAAACATGTATATATTTATACACAACCTATTAGGTGAACTAAACCAGAGAAATTTTAGGGTCATCTTTATGCAAGGACATCACCACATAAATTTCACAATGCTACCGAGAGTTACACCTATGCAACCTTGCAGAGTGAGATACATTTGTAAATCTGTGTATAGCAATCACTTTTACTTACCAAAATTCTAGTCTTCTGTCTTATTAATGGTTCAAAGGCATCATTTCCTATCTCAGTGAGCTCTTTTTTTCCATGAGCAGGTCACATAGAAGAAAACATTGTCATTATGTGGACATATTAAATAAATAATATAATAATACTTTGCACTTACTTACCTCTTCTTGACCAAGGAGCTCAAAGGCATGACAAAAATTCACTAATTAGTCCACACTGCACCTCGTGAAATAAGGTTTAATCATCTCCATTTCACAGAGAAGTAATCATAGGCAGAAAGAGGTAAAGTAACTTGCCAAAGGTTACATAGCAAGTGACTGGTGTATCTTGAATAGAACACAGTATTTGTGATTCCTAGTTCCAGACCACTACATCCCACTCCTCTCCCATAGCTAGGGATGGAATCCAGAAGTTCTAACTCCCAATCTCTTGCCTTAACCACCCTAAATTTCAGTGCTTCAACACCCTGCAGTTTATTGCAAGGACTTTTGTTATAATTTAAAATAGACAAAATGCTGAACAAAGCATAAATTGGAGGTGAGGTAGGACAGGACTTCATATACAATCACTGAACTTTCCCAACTGAGCCTTGTGGAGTTTTTACAGCCCTGTTGTGGGACTGACTTCCTGGGTTCTCAGTTCTGTTGTCAATAATGGCTTCCTGGACCTTTGTAATGCAGGGGTGGACAAACATTTTGGCCCAAGGGCCCTATCTGGGTATAGAAATTGTATGGTGGGCCATGAGTGCTCACAAAATTGGAGTTGGGGTGCGGGATGGAGTGAGGGCTCTGGTTGGGGGTGCAGACTTTGCTGTGAGGCTATAAATGAGGAGTTCAACGTGTAGAGGCAGCGAGGGCAGAGTGGAGCCCTTTGGCTGCTCCTACACGTAGGAGCCCAAGGAGGGACATGCCACTGCTTCCAAGAGCCACGTGGAGTGGCCCCTGGCCCTGCTCCCTGGCTGGAGCACCAGAGGAGGGCAAGCCCCAGACCTTGCTCCCCAGCCAGAGCTCAAAGGCTGGATTACAACAGCCGGCAGGCCATAGTTTGCCCACCCCTCTTGTAATGGAATGCTAAACTGTAGCATATTGTTTTGCCACTAGGTGGCAGTGTGTGTAAAAAATACCAGACCCTCACTATAGCAGGGTCCGAGTACAGCCTGGTCGTTGTTATGGAAAATTTAAATATTTTAATTGAGGACCATGGCAACGCGTCCCCCACGTTAACGCAGGACCGTGCATGGATCCAGAACCCCGGACTATAGCGAGGGTCTGGTGTACTTTATTTAAATGAACCTCAGCGATAGCTGGCAGAGCGCTGAAGGACCTTCCCATGAGAACACCTGATGCAAGCTCTGTGACCAGTCCATATGTGGCACAGAGAAACATGGCATGGTGTCAGGAGTAAACGAAGAACAGTAACAAAAGGAACAGCAATAGAGATTGGAGGATCTCATCAACATGCTACTCATCAATGCCCCAGGGAACTTCAGCTTTGACAAACCTTCACAATGGACAGACTGGGAGCAGTATTTTGCAAGATTTTAAATTGCAAACAAACTCCACAAAGAAACTAGAGATATACAGGTATCTAATTTATGCTAGAGGGAAGCAAGCAGAACATATATTTCAATCCTTTGACTCTACTGAAGTCAGTCACAAAGATGACTATGAAAGGTTTCTGGCTACGTTTGTTGCATACTTTATACCCCAGAGAAATGTGGTTTATCAAAGAGCATGTTTTCCCCAATAAATTCAAGAATGAGGGGGAAATGTTTAATGTTTTATAAGAGTTATACATACATTGGTTCAAAACTGTGATTTTGAGAATGCAAAACATGAAAATATCAAAGACAGGATGATTATTGGGTTACCACATAAAAAACTTTCACAACAGCTACTGTTCAAGAGAGATTTAACTCTAGCTACAGCTATAGTGAGACCAATGTATTCTGAGCTGATGAGACAACAAAACCTAGAGCAACCTGATAAATATGAAAAACCTGAAACTATCTTAGACTGTATACAGACATTTGCGTGTTAAAAGTCAGGATCATAAACAGCTTGAAGCAGAGACAGAACTCCCACGCTAAGAGGGATAAATTCTAGCCTACATGCAAGAGATGATGTATGTCTAGCCAGAGGCATACAGTATGACATATACATGAAACATTAACATTTTGCATCAGTTTGCCATATCAAAGCAGTTAGGAAGTTGACTCATATTACAGACAATCAAGAGTCCTTGTTTCTGGGATCTATGATGCATACAGCCTGCCTGGAGAAGAAAACTGAATATTCAGGGCAAGACTATTGATTTTAAAATTGACTTGGGAGCTGACTTCACAGTCATCTGTGGTTCAGACAAGGTTCAAAAAAAAGAACTAGTAAATTCATGGAGAGTAAGTCCAAAAATGGCTATTAGCCAGGATGGTGTCCCTAGCCTCTGTTTGCCAGAAGCGGGTAATGGGCACCAGCGGTTAATCACTTGATGATGACCTGTTCTGTTTATTCCCTGTGTGGCACCTGGCACTGGCCACTGTCGGAAGACAGGCTACGGGGCTAGATGGACTTTGGTCTGACCTAGAATGACCCTCCTTATGTTCTTAACTCAGAAGAGATTTACAAACA
Organism: Dermatemys mawii; assembly: GCA_007922305.1. Classification (NCBI taxonomy): domain Eukaryota; kingdom Metazoa; phylum Chordata; order Testudines; family Dermatemydidae; genus Dermatemys; species Dermatemys mawii. The sequence goes on along the minus strand of ML677412.1, from coordinate 14,789,424 downwards.
TTTTCACCCCTCCCATAGTTTATGTCACCTGAAAGAGCTCTGACTAGTTCTGGAGATATTCTGAACTGCAGGGTTCAGTTCACCACAGAAATAATATACAATTACAAAAGCTTTACATTCAGGGAGCATGTGATTAAACGATCAAAGACCACCAGCGTTCTCAGCTGCAGTGTGGCTGCCCTGATGGGACTTTTAAGAGAAGTGGGAGAACTTTGAGGATTTGATGACATTGGACTTTTGAAAGGAGATCCAGTATAAATCAACTCAAGACAATGTTGAACCATATCAGTTTACAAACTCCGCCACCAAAGAGACCTTGGGAGAGACTAGCTGCAGATTTATGCAAAATCAGACTACATCATTATCTGGTCATAGTGGACTATTTCCCCAGATATATCAAAATAATGTAATCAAAGACATAAAATGCGGCAGTATTACCGAGAAACTGAAGTGCACTTTTTCTCATTTTGGTCTTCCAGAACAACTAGTGATGGACAATGGACCACAATTCAATGCAGCAGAATTTAAGTCATTCCAAACTAAATATGGTTTTGATCCTATCAGTGGAGCACTTTGCCACTTAGTGAATTGAGAGGCTGAGAGAGCTGTATAGTTAGCTAAGAAAACCCTACAGCAACAATATCCATTCTGTACTCTTCTGAGTTACAGATCAAAAGCAGCTACTGGATATAGCCCAGACTCAAGGATTCCAAACTGACTACAGCCCATCATTGCAATTAACTGACAGACAGATGACTAAGATGCTACAGATTCACGTCATATAATTAGAACCCCGTATGATTGAGAGAGACTTAACAGATGGATCTGTAGTGAACTTCAAAAACCATGTGATAGTGTAAATATTATAAATGGTAGAAATGTGGAACTTAAAGGGGGAGATGTATTGTATTGTTCAGCCACCGGGTGGCAGTGTGTGAAATACCTTATTTAATCTCGGCCATGCCTGGAAGAGCATTAAAGAATCTTATGATGAATGCAGCTAGTATGTCTAAGAAAGCTCCACTGACCAGCCCATACCTGGTACAGAAGTACATGGCAGGCCTGATCATCCAAGCCAGGTGCACGTGCAATTCCCACTGAAATCATGAAAGACTTTAAAAATTGGCAAAAAAAAAACCCAGACAGTACTTGTGGCACCTTAAAGACTAACAACTTTATTTGGGCATAAGCTTCTGTGGGCTAGAACCCAACTCATCGGCTGCCTGGAGTGGAAGATACAGTAGGGAGATATACACAGAGACCATGAAGAGATGGCGGTGACCAATACTAACCCTAAGAGACTCATCAATTAAGTTTAAGATTAGCAGCCGTGTTAGTCTGTATCCGTAAATAAAACAAGGAATACTTGTGGCACCTTAAAGACTAACCAGTTTATTTCAGCATAAGCTTTTGTGGGCTATAGCCCACTTCATCAGATGCATACAATGGAACAGAAGTAACAGAAAGCAAAAAGGAAGTTATACATTACCCTACCACTTCTAAGAGGCTGTTTCATTTGGATGGGCCATTATCAGCAGGAGACAAAAACCTTTTGTAGTGGATCTGTCTCTGACAGGTGTTAAGAACCTTTGAATGGAACTTAATTAGGGAAATGCATTCAATTAGTGTAAGGACAAAGCCACTCATAGTCCCAGTTTAACCCTCGGTTGGTAGTGTCCAATTAGCAAATTGATTCCAGTTCCTCAACTCAGGTACCTATTCTTCTAACAAAGCCTGATGCCAACTCCAACCACATATCTACTCAACTGACACCATCATTGGACCTAATCATATCAGCCACACCATCAGAGGCTCATTCACTTGTACATCTACCAATGTGATATATGTCATCATGTGCCAGCAATGCCCCTCTGCCACGTACAGTGGCCAAACTGGCCAGTCTCTATACAAAAGACTAAATGGACACAAATCTGACATCAGGAATCATAACATTCAAAACCCAGTAGGAGAACACTTCAACCTTCCTGGTCACTCCATTAAAGACTTGAAAGTGTTAATTTTAAAACAGAATAACTTCCAAAACAGACTCCTAAGAGAAGCTGAGAAACTGGAATGAATTTGCAAATTGGACACTACCAACCGAGGGTTAAACAGGGACTATGAGTGGCTTTGTCCTTACACTAATTGAATGCATTTCCCTAGTTAAGTTCCCCTCGAAGATTCTTATCACCTGTCAGACACAGATCCACTACAAAAGGTGTTTTCCTCCCGCTGATAACACTGCTCTACAGCCAAAATGCTTCTGAAATAAATGTAGTCAAAATTTACTAATTCTGGGTCACTGAGAACAAAAATGATGCTTCAAATTGTTGATTGGCTCTAGTTTTCAAGATATACTATTGGGTCAGTATATATGATCCTTGACATGGGAATGGCAGGGGATAAGTGAGTTATAAAGGGAAGGGATCTCAATTTAAACCAGAAATGACTAAAATACATCTTTGACTGGATCTATGAATAAATCTATGACTGGGTTTGGACAGAACTTGCTTTTTAGGCAAAACAATGAATGATGCAATCTGAAGCTGGTATTGCATCACACATGATATGAATTGCATCATGTTATTCCTAGAAGTCATGGATGATGCAATCATAACAAAGCTTACATCACTCTGCTAAACAAATTGCCCTATATCAGCTCTAGAGTGTTTGATTTTGCAAAGGGACACATTTCTGTTTAGCCAAAGTGAGCAGAGATGCCTCGTACTTGTGTGAACAGTGCAGATAACTTCTGCTATGTTTGTGGTGAAGTGACTTTTGCATCACAAAAGCACAGTATAACCACTAGGGTTAAGAAAGCCTATCACCTTTATTTTGGCTGCAAAATTGGAGATCAGGACAAGAGGTGGGCCCCACACATATGCTGCAACACTTGTGCAACAAATCTTCGCCAGTGGTTGAACAGGAAAAGGAAATCTATGCCTTTTACAGTGCCAATGATTTGGAGAGAGCCAACAGATCATACCAGCAATTGTTACTTCTGCATGGTGCCTCCAGTTGGGAAAGGTGTGTCAAAGAACAAAAAGTAGACTGGGCATTATCCAAACATTCCATCAGCTATACACCCAATAACCCACGGAGGAGGACTGCCGGTTCCCGATGCACCAGAATCATTCTCACTCGAGTCAGATGAGGAAGAGGATGAAACTTCTGGTCCTGAACCATCAGTGTCACAGGACCCACATTTTCTCCCATCCTCCTCCTCTGAACTACACCTCATAACGCAAGCTGAGCTGAATGACCTTGTCGGGGATTTGGAACTACCCAAGAGTAAGGCAGAGCTCTTGGGCTCCAGACTACAGCACTGGAATCTCCTGGCAGGTGATGTTAGGGTTTCCATGTTCCGTGACTGTCAAAAGGATCTTGTCCCATTCTTCTTCATGGTAGGTGATCTTGTAGCCTGCAACAACATTGTTCACGATCCAGATGAGTGGAGACTCTTCACTGATTCATCAAAGACGAGTCTTAAAGCTGTTTTGCTGCATAATGGCAATGTTTTGCCATCAATTCCAGTTGGTCATGCAGTCCATATGAAGGAAACCTATGACAACATGAAACAACTTTTGAGGTGCATAAACTATGACCAACATCAGTGGCAGCTTTGTGGCTATTTGAAGGTTGTTGCTCTCTTGCTTGGTCTGCAGACTGGATACACAAAGTACTGCTGTTTTGTCTGCGAATGGGATAGTCGTGCAAGATTCCCACTACATCAAGAAAGACTGGCCACTCCGACGGTCATTGGAGCCTGGGAGGAAAAGTGTTCAGCATCCACTACTTGTTGAATCGAGGAAGATTTTGTTACCACCCTTACACATCAAGCTGGGTCTGATGAAGAACTCTATCAAGGCCATTGACAAAACAAAAGCAGCTTTCAAGTACCTCCGTGGAAAATTTCCAAAAAGTTAAGTGAAGCTAAGATAAAGGAAGGTGTCTTTGTTGGTCCTCAGATTCGTGAACTTCTTCGAGATGATGCATTTGACCATGCACTGCGTGGCAAGGAAAAGACGGCAGGGAAAGCCTTCCAGTCAGTGGCAATACATTTTCTCGAAAACAACAAGGCAGACAACTACAGGTTGTTGGTGGAAAACCTCCTCAAGGCATACAAAAGCCTTGGTTGCAACATGTCACTAAAGATATATTTTTTGCACTCTCCTCTAGATTTTTTTCCACCGAACTGCGGAGCAGTGAGCGACGACCAGGTGAGCAATTTCACCAGGACATTGCAACAATGGAGAAATGCTATCAGGGCAAATGGAGCCCATCAATGCTTGCAGACTATTGCTGGACAGTGACAAGAGATGCTCCATTTAATGAATACAAGAGACAAGCCAAGAAGCGCCAAGTAGACACTGAATAGGACTAAACTATGTACATAATAGTTTTTTGCCTTTTGTTTCATAATACATTTTATTTATATAACCCTTTTGCTGATTTTTGAAGTGTTACATAAACAGGACAGGTGAAATATTATCATGTAAAGCAACCATAAACACATGAAAAGACCTAGGTTTACAATTTATGATTAAAACTCTACTATCCACACAATATACAGACATAAAATGTAAAACTTAAATATCTTAGAAACAGTAGCCAATCAGTTGTTTTAATTGTCATATTTGAATTCAGCACATCAAAATACATAATAAATATCACATTTTATCTCTGAAGCAGACGACTTCTAAAAAATGGTAGACCAGTGTCACGGCTCATCCAAATTAAACAGCCTGTTAGCGGCGGCGGGAGGGTAATGTACAGCTCTTCCCCCTTTCCGTGTCTACAGATGCGTGTCACTTCTGTGTGTTCCACTCCACGCAGCCCGAGGCGGGCTCCAGCCACCGCCGCCAGCGGACGCTGAAAGAAGCGGGACCGTCTCAGCGGCCCCGCGTCTCCTCCGCGAGGAAGGGGAGCTGCTCTCGCAGACGAGGGAAGCGGCCGCTCCTGGTGATCTCCAGGCGGGCCCGGTCCCGCTGCGCCTCACAGCCGCTCCGCGGCGGCTGGAAACGGGCGGGGGCAGGCGAGAGGCCGCTGGCAGACCCCCGAGAACGGACGCGCCCGCTCCGCCCACCCCTGCCCAGGGAGCCTTCCAACCCGCCGGCCGGCGAGGAGCGGACTCGGGCCGGGCCGGGGCTCTGTGCGGCCGGGCACGGACTAGGCCCAGCGGCGCCCTAAGACCCGCCTCGCGCCCGGCACAGGCCCGGACCCGGCTCGAGGACTCCGCACACGCGACGTCACTGACGGTGCCTGGCGTGGGGGCGGGGCCAGAGATGGGCGGTTATCATGGGGAAACCCCGCCCACACGGACCCTGCGCTGCATCAACGACTCCGGCGTGACCCTGAGCGACGGCGGGGCAGCGATCTGCCCATGCGCTACTGCACTCAAGCCAGGAATGGTACTACGCATGCGCATGTGCCCGCAGCCTGCTGGGGGTGCCAAGACCCGTCCTGGGCAGCTACCACGCATGCGCCGTCCCCCGGGACCGGGTGGGGGCGCGGAAGCGACGGCTAAGAAGGTGAGTGTCCGCGCGCCAGGCTGCCCCGCCCCTATCATCGGGCCGCCTTATGTCGGTGGGAGGGGCCTGAATAGCGCCCATCGCCGCGGCCTCGGGCACCTGTCCGAGCCCCTCCCTGGTCCCGCGCGGGGAAGCGGCTGCGAGCGCCTGGCCACAGCCCTGACGCCGCGTCCGTGCCCTCGGGCCGGGAGAGGCGGCTGCACCGGGGGGTGGCTGCGCCGGGGGGGGGGGCCGCCCCCCCCCGGGGCCCCCCCCCCCGGCGGGGCCCGCCCCCGCCGGGGGGGGTAACTGCACTGCGGGGGTGCGGCTGCGCTGGGGTAGGTTGCTAACTGTCTAAGACTGTTCTGACATCTCCAGGAATTAAAAGATTAATCTTTAATTAAAGATGATATTATGTGATGATTCCTCTCGGGATTCATCCAACAAAAGTTGGCAACCCCCGGAGTAGCAGCGGTAGGGCAGTTCCCAAGCTGTGCTGCAGGGCCAAGGGGCAAGTCCCGCAGAGCGGGCTGGGAACAGACATCCTCCGCGTAGTGTCCTCGGAATTCCTGGCCTCCCCAAACACATCTCAGGTCAATCTGTTAATTTGCCTGACACAGGAGGGTGAATTACCTACACAGAAAGTAGGTGCCTGATACTACTACCACTGTTGTTCTCAGTGCTCACTATGACCTGCACAATAGAGAAGATCTTAACAGATGCCAAGACCTTGCTTGAAAGGCTGAAAGACCACGATAATGCAGCAGAGTCTCTCATTGATCAGTCTACTGTCCTCCATAAACGGGTGGCAGCCATGAAGGAGATTGGAACGTCACTGTCAGAAAAGGTTAGTGCAGGAGACACCATTCCTCTAAGAAAAAGAGTTATACAAATGTTGTTATCCTTGGTAAGTTTCCCTTTGTTTTGCAAGTACCAAGAAGATGCAACTGATCTGAAGGACACATCAAAATACAAACCTCATATCTTGCTTTCACAAGAAAACACACAGATCAGAGACTTACAGCAGGAAAACAGAGGTTAGTAGTCTAGATCTACAGAATTGCTAATAGTAAATTATATACCTATAAACAGCATAACATGAAAGGGAATTCAGCTGTGCTAAAATACCGATCATCTTGTGCTTCATTGTATGTGCAAAAGTAAGGCATCACCAACAAATATGACTTTACATTGTACCCAGTGGCTTCATATAATTCTTTAGTGGTGTAACTGAGGGAAAGTCATTAAAAATTGGAACTTTATTAACCTGTCACTAAGGTCTCAGAAGAAAGAATTCCTTCAGTGGAGTTTCTTGATGGGGTTTTATTGTGAAGAAAGTGTGTTAAAGGTAGGAGTGTAGAAACATGCATTTTGGAAACACCTGTAATGACTTGAGGAACAATGAAAATAAAGGCATCCATCTTCTATAAAAAGGCTATTTCTTCTCTAGAGCCTATTATATTGAATAAAATGTTTTGCTGTATAAATAAAACTTCAGGGTCCTGAGGCCATAACTTTTCCATCATAGTGTAATGTATTGGTTTATTTCTCTCTAGATTGTAATTACATGTGCAATTCTAGGTGGAGGGAAATTGGGTTGCTTGAAAACTAACTTAATTGAACAGGAAGTGTGGGAGATTTTTACCTACCTGCTAGAAATTTGCCTTCATTAAGTCTGTGTGTATAATGGAAGGTAACCTCATATAACTGAATTGAGGAAGGTGTCTTTCAAGACTGTTGTTTCATGATAATTGTACTGTATGTTGTAGAGTTATGGATCTCCTTGGAGGAACATCAAGATGCTTTGGAACTTATCATGAGCAAGTACAGGAAACAGATGTTACATTTAATAATGGGAAGAAAAGATGTGAATGCTGAGCCAGTCTTAAAAGTGCATGAGGCTCACTCTGTGGTAAGTTGGGAAGGGTGGTAATCATTATTTTACCTTTTTCCAACACTTGCCAGAAATAATGTTTTTACTTTAAAAGCCCGGTGCTCTGCCACTATCGTTTACCTTTAGGTTTACTTTGTATCCTTTCCCACAAACAACTCAAATGTCCTTCCTGATTCCGTAAGCCATTGAACCTCCTGCACCTTCCTTTCCTTCCTATAGACACTGTGGCAGTAACCCACAGTTCCATGCCAACTTCAGCTTAATAAAATCTACATTTTAAAAAGGAACTAGGAAAATACATAAACTTCATTCAAGAAGGGACAAGTAGGAATACTTGTAGCTATTGGAAAAGTATTCGGAAGATGCAAAACAGTGTCATTGTCAACTAAGCATAGTATTGTCCTGCTTCAATTTATTTGCAGGAAATTGAGAGTCATGTAGACAGAATCTGTGAGATGGGGGAAGTGATGAGAAAAGCTGTTCAGATGGATGATGATCAATTCTGTAAAATTCAGAAAAAACTAGCCCAATTAGAGGTAAGACCTTGGTGTGGCTGTGAAGTTGGTTATGTGATGGATCTGTTGCCTGCTCATACTCACTAAGGGTAAATCTAGGTTTTGGGATACTGACTGATTCAGAGAAATCCTTTCTGCTTTATACAGGGATATATGACCCAGACTGGCTTTTTAAAGGGAAATCCTAACAATCTCTTTAAATTTTGCATACAGTAAGTAAATGTTGTTTAAAAAAAAATCAACAAATAGCAAACAACTTTAGAAAGACACATCTTTCTATATTTAATATTTCTGTAGCAGTCAGCAACTAGGATTTTACTTCATAGAGGCTGCTGTTTTGTGTAGGATGCACTAATCCTGTTCTGAATTGATTTTTCTATTCATGGAGAGCAGAAAGTAAGAGACAGAGGGATACCCCATCTGTGCTCACTATTTTTGTGTATCGGGCACCAAATTAAAATATTTAAAAGTGAAATAAAGAGTCCAGCCCCTATGCCTCTCCATGCACCCAAGATTCTTCTGTGGTGTGTGGGGATGTCTCTGTACGTGTAGAATTAAGAGAGAGAAAAGCTGTCTTAGGTTATTTAGTTTCTCCCCCTTTCCCCTTTCCCCCCGCTGGTGCAGAGATGTTCCCCCACTATACAATTTCACTAGTTCAGATTTTTTTTGTACTGTAATTTTAATTGTGAATCAGTTCATTTCTGTTTTAGCCAAAATATCGATTTTGCAGCTTGAAAATAAAGAGCTGCGGGAGCTGTTATCCATCAGCAAAGAAACTATCGAGGTGAGGCGAGAGGAGCTGCCTGACTTTGCATCTCAAGCCACAAAATAACTCTCTCTCTCCAAACTCTTGACTTTCAAAACTCTATAGGATAACGTTTTGTCTTAGTTATGTTTTTTTACTTCATGTGTTTCCTGATAACCCTGTGTGATGTCACCCTTTGGTGGCAGTGGTTTGCATTGCTGCTCAGTCTTAACAGTATACAGCAGCTTAGCAATGAGGTATTTATGAAGCTATACTCCTTGCAGTTGTTTGTTTCCTCTCATGAAGAATGTTTCTGGATCAGCCCCAATGGGAGACATTTAACTCTGTAGGCAGCAATCAAATCCACTTTAGCATTCTCACTTCATCAGTGGTTATAGAGCATTTTACAAGTTGTGATTTTTTTTCTTATGGATATGAGTGAAAACGTTTAGTGGAAATGTTGTCTTGTAAATAGTAAACATCACACATTTAATTTTGCTTTAAATAACTCTTCACCCAGCATTTGGATGGGTTAACAATGTCACTTAGATACTGACTCTTTGCTTTTTATTGTAAACAGACCCAGAGAATGGCAGAGTTGTAATTTAACATGTTTTCTAGCTCTTGTGTTGGAAGGAGTGAACACACCAAAAGCCCAAAAAACTAGGTAATGTTTAAAAGCATCACTCTTAATCTAGAAACAATGAATTTTTAAATGCAAGCTTTCTATCCTTGTTAGTAAGTATTCAAAAGATTTCTTTTCATGAATTAATACTAAACTTCAGTTCCAACAAGTGTAGTTCATCCTCTTCTGAGAGTGAGGGTTTTGTTGGACACAGATGGATGTAGGCCTTATGTTTTTGATGGGGAGAGAATTCCTTCCCTCAAACCCAGGACATCTTTGGCAAGTGTGAGTTAGGTAGAGACAGGGGATTTCTGGGAAGGGAAATAATGGGAGAAAAACATCTCTCCTCATTTCTTCAATCTCAGTTGAAGAATAAATGAATTAACCTAGTATACTATTTTTCTGAAGAACTCAATGCTGTGAGACCAGACAGCATTTTTCTGCATTCCTCTCATGTGTGGGAGACTTCAACATTTTTATTATAGCACTTCAGTGTAGAGATGCAAACAGAGTAATTATTTATCATGGATCTTGCTCCTATGGTGATGTGTGCTGTGAGACTGGCATAAATGCATCATGGCACTACACTGGGTTGTACAGCAGCTTGATTAAGATGTTGAGTTTAAGAAATTGGAAGCTGAGCAGTATTCGCCCTCTCAGATAGTCATCACTGAAATCCTTACTAGGAAAAGGGATCAAGAGGGTGCTGTTTTAATGAGTACTTTTGCAATTCCACTTTTCTAAAAGTAAATGTTCATTATAGAATCTGTGACCCTAAATGTATTGTTGTTTGTGACTTACTGCTGTTGGGGGGATTTCCAGAAAAGCATAAGAGTGCTTCACTCCCATTGAAGTCACTGAGTTAGGTGCCTAACTGTTGAAAATTCAGCCTTTCATCTCAGCACCTGAACTTTGGTCCAAGAGCAAAATACCTCCCTGTTGCTTCACTTCCCGTAATTTATCTTCCTCAATGGACGTGCTGAGGAATAATTTGGCACCTTTCTCAGACTCTACTTCCTGTATGACCCTATTGCAACCACCAGGACCTGGGATCCTGAATACAGAACTTGGAATTGACAAGAAAACTGCTGTTACTCTGTGCTGTACAAACAGACTAATTAGTAGAAACTGATTGAGCTGTTTCTTAGCACCAGTTGTAGCTTTATGCCTTTAAAGATGCCAGCCGTGCCACTTTCAGTGTCAAATGAGTTCCTATAATGACCAGATATGTGCTCAGTCTGTTGATTCTGATTTATACTGTAAATATTCTGAGGGAAGAGATACTATAAATAAATGAGTGTTACTGTGTTGTGCTATGGTGATTATTCTCTCTCTCTCATTTGCCTGCTCCAATTAGTCAGCCAACTTGAAACAGTTTTCTTGATATCTCGGATTTATCAAGTATGTATATTGGCTTCTTATTCTTGAAATAAATCTCTTAAGTATTACCATGTGACTGTGCTTTGTTTGGATGGATATATGCCAACACCTGTAACCCTATGCAATGTAATTACTTTGATTATTTAGGGCTTGGTTACACTGGCACTTTATAGCGCTATAAAGCCCCCACGAGCGCTATAACCTCCTCCCCGTCCACACTGGCAAGGCACGTAGAGCGCTATAACCGTGGAGTTATAGCGCTCCTGGTAATCCACCTCCGCATGGGGAATAAGGGCTGTAGCGCAGCTGCTGTAGTGCTACAGCAAGAATGTGGACATCCACTGTGCTACAAGTGATCTCTCGAGATGCCTGGAGCCATTTAAGGCAATTGACTTCTCTTCTCTCTGTTTTGAACTCGGCTGGAGGAATGCGGAAGTACCTCTTTAGAGTTTCTCTCTTAACTCCACAGATAAGCAATGCAAATGTTTAAGGAGAGAGCCTGTGTGAAAACAAAGCCCTCTGTGAACGGAGGCTCGCTGACAGGCTTGCTGACAGGCTCTTCCTCCACATACACACAATGCGTCCCCCCTCACCTCCCTTGTTTAAAAAGCACGTTGCACCCAGCTGAATGCTGGGATACCTGCCCTAATGTGCTGCTCTTAATGCGGCATTAAGTGCCCCAAATGTGGCCATGCTATACCGCTGGCATGTCTGAGTGTAGACATACAATAGCGCTATACATATTACTGTATAAGGGGACCGCTATAACCAATAGCGCTATAATCTTGTAAGTGTAACCATGCCCTTAGAAGTTATAACAGAGGCAAAACAAAAGTGAGTGCTCTGTGCACAGACATCCAGTTTGCATAAGAAAAGTGAGCCTTTTGAAAGGGAAAAAGAGTTAGTTCCACTAATGTAGCCTTCAATTTCTATGAGAGGGTGACACATTGCATCTCTGCAGCAGTGTCTCCTGAGGAATTCGTTGTCTGTCAGATTTGCTTGAGGAACATGCTCTGAATTCTTTTCCCTTGCAAGCTCTCTCAGGTACAGGACTGTGTTCCTACATGTCCACATAATCTCCAGCACATGATGCATTTTCCTCTCATACCAGGGCTGTGAATTGGTAAAATTACGTATGTTTATATTGTATGAGACCATATATTTCTCTACTGTATCTCTGCTGAAAGGGTGAAGTGCTCTTATGGCCATTGACTCAGGAAGTAGTGTAAGTGGGGGCCAACAATGGAAGACCCCTGCTCTCCCTCCCTATCAACACAAGATTAAACAGGGGCTATCCACATCTGAAAGACCACTTTGTTCTTCCTGGTGCTTTCTACTCAGCACTTTAATCCATGGAGAGAAAGGATACAACCCCTTCTCTCAAAACTGTGAAATGTCTCTTCAGACAAAGTAGGGCCCAATATGAAAAACTTGTAGAGAACAGCTATCATAAATCCTTATTTCTATTCATAATAATTGTTTAGGTGTTTTTTTTTTCCCCACTTTTAGGTCTGAACATTTCTGACCCTTAGGAGAGTAACAGGACAAATCCATCTAGCATCAGTAGCTTTGGTTTCTTTGTGATGCTTCATGTCTTGGCGTTATCTCAGGCTTTTCTGTGAGCAAAGGAGTCTTGCATTTTACTTATAGTGCTGCTGCTCATGGCCCTGTTAACAATCCAAAAAACTAGAACAGCTGTCTGTAATACAATATGGAAATTTCCAGGAATAGATCTATTGCATAGGGCCCAATTTGCAATGTAGGTCTCATGACTGACACTGAAAAGCTATTTTGAAATAGTCCTTGCATTCTTCATAGCAGAGCACACTGTAGCTTTGTAAGTTATTGTAAATCATTTCCAAATGCTCAGAAGTGACTGCTGTCACATACAGAGGTTACACAGCTGCAGCTGCCTCTTCTAGAGCAGCCAAACCTCCCCAGGATTTCCTCCTGTGGGCTCGACTGATGCACGACGGTGCTGGGAGCCCTGCTCGAGATGAGCTGCTGCTGTTTAGGCCTGTTGGAGCGAGTCTCGAGTTGCTGTAAAGCGCCCCAGCCCCGCTCGCCCACGCGCGCACCGAGCTCCGGGGCTGTTGCTGCAGGGGCCGGGCGCAGCAGGCGCGCCTGGCGCTAGGCCGAGACACGCCCCGCACGTGGAAACCCGGGTTGCTTTGCCGTGCCAAGTCCCGAGCCGCCCCCAGGGGGCGCTGCCGCTTCTCGCCATGCAGGCTGGCACTGGGGTCCCTCGGCCGCGGCCCCTACCAGCGGCTTAGGCACACGCGCTCTTGGGGGCTGCGCGCGCACGCGCGCCCACCAGCTGCTGTCGCGTGCGCCCCCCTCAGCCCCAACACCTCGTCCGTTGGCTTCGCTTCTCGCGCGCACACAGCGACACCCCCGCCCTGGGGGGGGCGCATGCGCACTTTCCTCAGTGCGGGGTCCTTTTATGCGCTTGCGCATTCTCTTTACTCCGTGAGTCGGGTTCCTCGCGCGCACGCGCATTCTTCCCCAGTTGGCAGCCCCTCCCCACGGGTCTCTCGCGAGAGGCCGGGATTTATTCCTACGTGCTGTGCCGTGCTGCTCATGGCGGCGCTGGAGCGGGGGCGCTGAGCTGTTGGGGTAAGTGCGGCCCGAGGAGCGGCCCTGGGGCGCCCGCACCGTTCTCATCCGCCCCTGCGAGCTCTGAGGGGCGGCGGCGGGAGGGGCTGGGCTGAGAGCTCGCGTCTGCGTCGTCCCCTCCGCCCAACGGTCCCGAGCGGGCAAAGCCCCCCAGCGCCCTTCCTGTGGCGAGGCGCGGGTGGGCCGCGGCCGGCCCGGGAGCGGCTGGGGGGTTGGGGGCCGATGATGGGGCCTGAGCAGCGCGAACACTACAAGTCCCGGCGTGCAGTGGGCGGTGGCCTGCCGCAGGGGCTGCTGGGGGTGTGGTTCGAGCTGCGCGCGGCCTGGGGCCTGGGCCGAGCCCGCACTACGGTTCCCGATAGTCCCAGAGCGGGGCACCCTGCGAAGGCTTCTGGGGGTTGGAGGCTTGGGCGCGGGGAGGACGGTAGGTTCTGAGGGGCTGCATGAGGGGCCCACCGAAGGGCTCGTGGGGTGTGGGTCGGTCGGGGGCTGCGGGCTGGAGCGCGGGAGAACTACAGATTCCGGCATGCAGCGCGTAGTTCGCCCCGCCCGGGAGGGAGCGGGGCCTCTCTTCCTTTGTGTGTGGGGGAGCAGCCGCCATTTTCCTTCCTCCCCCCCCCCCCCCCCCTTCGTATGCGGCGAGGGTCGCAGACCCGGCCCCTGCTGCTCGTCGGGGAGCCGTCATGTCCGCGGAGCCGTGGGGCTGCGGGGAGGGGCGCCCTCCGGGCCGATGCTTTGTCACGCTCTGGGCCTCACCCGGCAGCCCCCGGCAGGGCAGCGCCACTGCTCTGCTCAGCGCGTACGAGGCTGAGGAGTTCGGCACCACCCCAAGCCAGGGCGCCCGTGGGTTTTTCCTCCTCAGTCTCTCACAGCAGCCACCATCTTGCTGCAAAGTAACGTGTGTTGTAGTCGCTTCCTCCAACCTAACATGCGCCTGGCTACCATGCGCCAGTGCCCTGTAAATGTCTGCATGGGCCACTTGGTTTGCTGCAGGCCCCTGTGGGTGCCCTGCTAATGAGAATGATGCATCAGATTCTGTTCTTTGTCTGGAGTAAGAACGTCATTCCACAAGATACACGGTTAGCTAATTCCGGTTAGCTCTAAGCCAGTTGAAAGGCTAAAACTAAGTTCGCTTTACTATTTACCATTGTTTCTCTTTGAATTGTTTTAAAATACACCTGATAACTTGTATGGCCTACTAACAAATCTGTCACTTCAACCTCTACCTTGATTCCTTTTCTCCCTCCCCACCCCGCCTGCTTTTAAACAATCTCCATTTCAGAGTAATGGTATCTAACAGTTGCTACTGCGTTGCCCCAGTTTTGTGGATTTCATATGAAGTCTTCTGGATTTCTTATTCCTGTTACCTTCAGCTGATAGGTGGTTAAACAATGAAATATTTGAAGGATCTCCAAAGGAAAATGTACTATAAATTATTAGTATTATGTCTTCAGAGCTGTGGTTTGCTAGCTAAAATGTAACAACTAAGTTCCATTAAACATGGCAGCATTTTTCTCTTAAGATACATTATAAATAAATGTGTTTTAACCCCGTCTGTTCTCTTGTGTGAAACTGGATGATGATGATCCCAGTTTTGAAAGAATGGGTAACAGAAAATGGTTGTGGCTGCAACCTGACAGTGTGTTGTTTTTCTGATGAACTGAAAACATGCATGTGGGGAGCACTTAATAACCCTCTTATTTAAGCTAACTAAAACTTGAAAGACCTTAAACTGCAAAACATATATAGCTTTAGCTTTGTCTCTGAGTTAATCCTCTCTGCTGTAAATATACAAATGCAGAGACCAGTGTTACTTTGAGTGCTGGGCAGCTGCTTTCTGTGTTTATAGCTGGGAGGAGTATTTATAGCAGCTGAGTTGAAAGGTGAAGAATTTGAGGCAGACACACATTCAGATGTTACTGAAGTCCTGTCTGACTTGCCAAACCTTCTCCAATACTGTAAGAATGGTAAACTCATCTTGTATCAAACCGATGTTACCAAATTAAAGTGTGCTTAATTTTTCCATATCTAATTAAATTAGCCCATTGCAGACTCTTAATTAGGATAAGAAATTTTGAATCACTTCATGAAATAACTAAGTCATGTTTCTGCAAGGCTAAAAAGTGTTTAAGGTAGCATTAATTTAACAGTACCAATAGTGTGCTAGGCAATTTGAATAACAATATTTTAATAAGGGGATCCTGACTTGTTGGCAAGGCACCTCACCTCCCTCAACCTTCTCAATAGGTTCTCTCCATCCTTATGTTCCTTAAGTTTTCTTGTTTTCTTCTTTATCAAATCATATATAATGGTTCACATTGAGACATGAAGCCCCATTTGCACCGATGATGCTAGTAACAATTAGCCTCCTTAAGACAGCATGTTCTCTGTCAATTATGGGCAAGTGGATACTGTCACTTGATTTTGGTAAAGCTTCTCAATTTGCTCTCTTCTGCATCTCTCAAATGGCTTGATTTGTTGCAGGTGTTGTGTGGGAGTAGTGAGGGGAGAAATCTTAAAAACCTAATGCTTTTTGGAAACATTTATAAATAACTTCAAAATGTGGTGCACATTCTTGACTTTTTATGATTAGCTGGATGAAGCGGAGAACTGGGAAAGACCCACCTATAATTCATCAAAATGTTCAGTCAAATTCCCTGTTCCTGATGGTGCATTAATAGCCATAAACTTAAACTGTAAAGAAACATAAAAAATCAAGTGTCTCTTTTCCAGGTTGGGTCATGCAGAGATGTGCACACTTGTACTGTTGGTGTGTTTGAATTACTGAGAAACTAGACTGTGTATATCTGGAAGAAAAAGCCCTCCATTTTGAGTGCTAAGGGGTTTGTGTGGTTCTTGAGCACTTACGGGGGTGGGGAGGGGTATAGCCACAAAACAGTGAGTCTGTGGATTTACCCATTATTTCAGGGATCCACTGAATCAGAGCTATTTGTATGGAGGCCTTGTGCATCTGCAGTACCTCAAGCCCTCTTGTATCTCCATAGTAGCATAGTTGTGTTTAGAGTTATGGGTTGTCTTACAGGGTCCTGATGATCACTATTTTCCTCTTGGTATGGTATTTTCAGATTATAGAGGAGGAGCTTTAAATCTGTGTGGACTCAGTCAGTATTATGCTTCACAGTGGAGGAGGATTTTTCAAATCCTGCTGGGAAAAAGGGGGAATGATAAGCTGAGTTGATGTCCTCAGCCTCCAGATGATGTGAGGAATATACTAGAAATGTAGTGCTGGAAGAGACCTCAAAATCAAGTCTAGCCACCTCCGCTGAGGCATGACCAAATAAACTTAGACCTTTCCTGGCAGATGTTTGTCTAACCTGTTCTTAAAACCCTCTGATGGGGATTCCAGAGCCTCCTAGTATCTAAATTAAATCTCCCTTGCTGCAGATTAAACCTTTTATTTCTTGTCCTGCCTTCAGTGGTGATGGAGAACAATTGATGACACACCTCTTTCTAACAACCATTAACATATTTGCAGACTATTATCAGGTACCCCCCTTAGTTGTCTTTATCTCAAGCCTGATTTTTTTACCTTTCCTTTTAGGTCAGTTTTTCTAAACCTTTGATCATTTTTGTTGCTGTCCTCTGGGCTCTTCCTAATTTTTCCACATCTTTCCTAATGTGACACCCGGAAGTGATACCTGAGGCCTCACCAGTGCTGTGTAGAGTGGGATAATTTTCTCATCTTTCTTACATCTCTTGTGTTAATACACCTTAGAATATTATCCTGTTTTATAGCTGCATCAATTGTTGACTCGCATTTAATTTATAATCCACTTTAACCCTCTCCCAATCCTTTCTAGGAGTATTGCCACCAACCTGGTTATTCCTCATTTTGTTGTACATTTGGCTTTTGCTTCCTAAGTGCAAATTACTTCATTGCCTTTATTAAATTTCATCTTGTTGAATTCAGTCTTATTCTCCAATTTGTCAGAGTCCTTTTGATATGTATTCCTGTCTTCCACAATGCTTGTAACTCCTCCCAGGTTGGTGTTGTCTGAAAATTTTATAAGCATGCTCTCCATTCCCTATCCAAATTGTTCATAAAAATATTAATTACTAGACTTAGGATTGATCCCTGTAGAATGCCACTAGATATGCCCTGCCAGTTTGACAGTGAGCCATTGATAACTACTCAATGAGTAGTGTTTCAACCAATTGTATAATATGTAACTTCACTGTTTTCCTATCCAGTGAACACACTTGTACTGACTTGTGTGCAGGATATACTTATGCCCTAAATGGTTTGACTTTCACCTAGTAGTCCAGTCTATTAGATGTCATTTTCTGTTTTAAGCCCTCTGCTTGTGGAAATTGAAACTACGTGTTCAGAAAAGATTGTAATGCCCAGTGATTGCTACAGAGTGGAATAGTCTAATATAATTATGCTGGTCATTGGCTCTAGGTATTGTATAATGAGGTTTTAGAAATGTCATAAAATGATGGTACAACTGATCTGTCTTACAGCAATGACTGATTCAAGGGACACCATCAGTTGCAAATCAGTTCAGTTTTATACAAAGTCAAAGTAGTTCTAGGTTCTGTATCTGCACTTCTGTCTCCCTGACCACACTGGTGTGTGTTTTTGAAAGTTTCTGGTTGTATCAAAGACCCATACCAACAGCAGGGGAGTCTTGTTAGTTGTGAAACTGACTAAACATAAAATGCTGTCAAATGGATCATATAAACAGTTTAGGAGAAAAGGTTCACATTTACATAAATTATACCTTTCATTCACTTGATACTGATCAAAGCAAAGTTACTGTTGCAGTGTTTTTATATGTAATAAAAGTTGACACTTTCTTGGAAAGCATTACTGCATCTGCAGAGGCCACCATGAGTTGGAAATGTTTCTGTTCTATCCTTGGTTGGAGGTGGATCTTCCTGGGAATCTAAGACAAAAAATGGGAAAATTAGTGGGCATCTATAAAAGCAGATCATCTGTCCCAACATGGGACAAACCTGCAGCATTAAGGGTAGTAGTGAAGTACCTGGCAGTAGGAATTTATGGTCTGATAGGTTTCTCCCAGTTATGCTTAGTGTGTGTGTGTTTTTGTTTTTTCCTTCTCCAGTATGAAGTGTAACAGAACAGAATTTACCACCTGAAACTGCTGCTTCAAGTTCAGATCAGGAAAGGAACACGCCACATTGTAACAACAAAACAAGACCAAAGAAGAGTAAACCTACACCGAAGACACAACACTTGATCTGAAACAAGAAGTTTGTGCCTACTCAACAGCTTCAAAAGAGCACGTCCCAACGCTGCTAGTAGTCTTTGTTTTCTCCAGTACTGCACTGAAACTCCCCAGTGCAGCAGCAGTTATTCTTTATTAGCTTGATAGATCATTTTCCTCTTGCTGTCTTTTTTTAATAGCAGTCTTCATACTTTGAAACGTGTGCTGAAAGAGAAGAATCAGCAAATACTACTGAAAGTGCAATATTTGAATATCACTGCGAGGTTGGTGCATGTACTATCTCTATGAAACAGTTATAAAGGTTCTGAGCTAAATCCTTCAATTTAGCATATAACATAAAAATTACCAAATTTTCACTGTTGCATAGACCAGTGGTCTTCAAACTGGGGTGCGCACACCCCCAGGGGTGTGCAAGACCACCGCTGGGGGTGCGTGAGACCCCGGTGCTGCCGCCGAGACCGCCCGGGAGACTGCCGAACTCCCGGGCGGGCTATTTTTAGACCACCAAAATGCCGCTGCTGCCAGAAGCATCCGCTTTTTGCGGCAGCATTTCAGCGGACATACCTGCCCCGGGGGAGCCGCCAGACTTTTTCCTCCATGGCAAGGGGCCGCAGAGGGAGAAGTGTGAAGACCCTTGGCATAGACTAGTGTGTGTTGGTCTCAAATGTATGGGGTAGAATTAATAGAACCTGATTGCTTTCCATTACTGGCCAAGTGAATACAAGCTACAAGTGACAATTCCTAAAAAGAGATTCCATTAATAGTTTTAAATGGAAGCAATCTTGTAAATGCATGCAGTCATTTCTCAAAGCTTCTGCAGTTTTTTCCAGGTTTCTCTTGAAATATCAGTTTACTCTAATGCTTCAAATTTTTTTAATAAAATTCCTATTTTTCCTCTAATACTGATGATACTGCTGTAGTTAATAGTCCCCACTTCTCTAAACTGGCAGGTTAGATGTACAAAATGACTTTTAGTAGTGGACTGCTGAGTTGGAGAGTACCAATGGGTCCAATCTAGCAAAAAGCATCTGGATTCTGCATTGCAAAAAACAGTCCAAGCTTCTGTAGACTAGTATAGCAATGACAACTTGATTTACTTTTATTTTGATCTGCCCTCTTGTTTGGAAGCTTTCTCGAACACCTTTCGTGATAGGACTCTGGATAAGTGGCACGTGTAAATTGACATGGTTATCTTGTTTGTGTGTTATGTTCAGCATTATAAAATTAAGTTGAAATAGGTGTAGAAATATGTCAAGCACTTGGAAAGAACTTGTTGAATTTTCCTTGCTGTTTTCTCCCCCTACTGCAAACATTAGTGCTAACTTGGGCAGTGCATCTCCTATTGGATTGAATTTATTATCTTATGGCCCAATTGATGTACAAATTTTCACCATTATAGAAATAGTCTTAAAATTAAACCCAAACTGGCTCAAATGGTATAATGCAAAAACTTCCTTTGAGCAAGATAAGTTATAGTGAAGTGTCTACCTTGTTAGTCGAGGACTTTTTCAATGTAGTTCATAATTTTTTATGGTGACCAGACAGCAAGTGTGAAAAATCAGGACAAGGGGTCGGCGGTAATAGGATCCTAAATAAGAAAAAGTCCCAAAAATCAGGACTGCCCCTATAAAATTGGAATATCTGGTCACTCTATATCAATGTGAGGTGTCTGCCACCCTTATTGTAGCTCTCTCAGAGTAGGTTAGTTGCTTCACCCATACTATTGCTGAGCTATTTTTCAGTCTGAGAACCATTTCATTCCCTTCCCTTGACCATTTCCTCTGTTAGCCATTTACAGGACACAACTCCTCTAACTAAATTTTAGTGTTGATGGCTGTTGAAGCCAGTCAGTAGGGAGTACTTAAAGGTCTTGCCTTCCCTTGATGCTGTGTGCCTCACAGAGGGAGGTGCCCTAGGGCAGTGGTGTCCAATAGAAGTTTGATGATAGCCATGCTTGTGGTTTTGAATTTTTCTTACTCGCCACCTTATAAAGAAGGATTAAAATGTACTACTACCATAATCCTGAAATCTGGTGTATAATTCATACTGACTGTGCATCTTAACCTCAGCCTCCAGATTTTACTTGGATTTTATAAAATGTATTGCAGAAAAAGTGGATTCACAGACCCATGCATTAGCCACAATTCAGTAGCCTATTCGCCACATGTGGCTACTGGCAAAAGTTTTGGATATTGCTGCCTTAGGGGTTGCACCACTTGGAATATGGGTATCCCAAAGACTGAAATTCTGGTCTGGCTTAGGCTTATGGCAGAGGGCTCTGCTATAAATGTAGAGCTGTTGAGGACATTCTGCTCATTGTAACATTTAAGGAATAAAAATATTTTGAGCATCTGTCTTAATATACTAAGATTATGGTTTTGGAGCTTGTAGTTTTAGAATTTTGCCTTGGAACTAATGTTGTAGTAGTAAGTGCATTTGATGTTATCTCCATGATATAATCTACTAGTACATTTTTGCATAGCTACTAGAAATTCTTTAGGTTTTCTCTAAAGCTTATACAAAGTCTTAAGCTTTAGCTGATGTATTTCTTGATGCTTGATTTGTTTTTCTGGTATCTGTAGAGTTTCGTATTTTATTCAGTCATAGAAGTTATGAACCTTTCTTATTGCTGAGTTCAAACTGATGCAGTTTCTCAACAAAACTGAGGTAAAGTTGTGAGGTTTCTTAAAAGCTTTTCACTCTTGTGTATTATTTTAAAAGGATGAATCCATAAATCATTCTTATCAGAAAGCTCTAAAAATTCTAGTGTAGCAGAAAAATCTCTATTCTGTTGTAACTGCGTATAAAATGTTTTCTGTCATCCAAGATGTCTCAAGAAAATAGGAAAAATGGTTTTGAAGTGGCTTGGAGTTACTGTTTTCACAGGAGAAGTAAAGTGTCCTGCCCCATGTATAACTTTACTGGTCCAAACTCGTTTTATTCAGTTACAAGTTTTAAAGTGATGGCAACAAAACCTGTGATAGTTAACTTGATTGTACAACTGTTCATAAAACTCAATGTTTGCATTTCTATCTAATATTTACCATAAATTATTAGTGTTCATTATTTGTACCCTAGCTTCATGGAACAACAGATCTTTCTATGACATGCTTGAAAGCATTTTTAATAAAATGCTAAATAGGGCTGTAGAGAAATCAACTGCCCAAACTAAGGCTTGTAACAAAGTTGCTGGCAACTGTACTACGCCAAATGGAGGGAGTTAAAATCCTGGGCAATAGAAGGGTTCAGCTTGGTCTTGACATTACATAAAGGACCAAATCCTGTGGGAAGCATACCACTTGCAATTCCCATTAAGAATAGATTAAAGTTTTCAAGTGCTCAGCACCTCTCAGGATTTGTCTGTCTCTGTTCAGCCATCTGTCACAGAGAAGCTTTTCTAAAGAGTCATGGATAGTTAATAAAAATGGGAAAGGTGAAATACTCAAGCCTTCCTAAAACTGTAGGCTCTCTGAGACTTAGCTGAAAGTTGAAAGACTAGTTATTCCAATTTGAATAATGGATTGCTGGACATGGGATTTCTACAGAATTTAATTTGGAGGACCTCCCTGCTGGCATAGATACAAAGAAAAACCCTGATCCTCAACCCATTTAAGTCCATGGGAATCTTCCAACTGGTGTCTGTGGGAGCCATATCCAGTCCTCTGACCTCTGTTAGTAGTGTCAGGTTCAATCTCGCTGAAGTGGTAACTACTGCTTCCCTTAAATTAATCCTTTCTGCTCTCCCTTTAAAATGGGACAGTAGAACACTATCTTCTAGTGAGAGCGTACTGTACAATGGAAGAAGTTTGAAGATGGAAGGGGCTCTGAATTGAGTTGATTTTACCAACTGCTATTATAATTGCAGTTGAGAGGATTTTAATTGGTCCGTATAGAACATCTCTGGTAACTACCTCTGCTCTAAAGGTACTTCTAGACACTTCTTTCCGATGTTGATCCCCTTTTGGCCTCTAGCTTTTGTGTAGGACCTGGCTATCTCCTGCTAGTTTGAACCAGCCTGTGAGTGGAAAGAAAATGGAAATGCAGGACTAGAAATGTAGCCACGTATGCTTTTCTTGAAAATAATTCAGTAAACCTGTGAAAACAACTGAAATACGGGTTTACTATTTTTATGTGAAGTTCTAATTAGTTTAACCTCTTATAGGATATGGACTTAGCAACGTTGACTTGCGTGTCTTTACAGTTGTGCTAAATATTGACTAGTTGTAATATTGTACTATGTTATCACAGCTGTATGAGATGGAGAACCATTATACTGTGTCATCAGATCCTCTCCCCCCTCCTGCAGCTCCCCCTCCTTCTCTTCTTTTACCTTTCTCTTCATCTTCTACCTCATCTGGGTCTAAAAAGCAGAAGAGGACCCCCCTGTATCAGAGATCTGTAAGTCAGGGCAGAAGTCCATACATCTGTTGTGTTTTTAATAGCATGGAGAGTCTTGAGGGGCTAACAACTTTGCACATACATTCTCCCTTTTCAGCTTTTCTAATATCAAACATTTTTAACAAGTTAAAGAATCCAATTTCTTCTGAGCCAATTGGAAGTCCTAGACGGTTTTGGTTTTCCTGTATCTGTTTCAGAAACTTCTACCACATGAAAATGTCATTCTCTTCCTCTCCTCCTCCCCCTCACCCCACTTTGTTTGGTGCTGTGTGTATTTAACTGCCAATTGGCCCAAGTGTGTCTTGTGAGGATGTATTATTATTGACACTGACTATATTTGCTGGTGTAAGCTAGTCCATCTGTGTCTAATCTTAAGCTATAAAATGAGGGGTTGGGATGGATCATAAAACTAAAACCGCACTAGTGGTGCGTGTTGACATCCTTAGATGACACTCCTTCGCTTTTAAAAAGCCAGTCTGTAACAAATGTGTGTTCAAGTGAAGTCCTGTTGAGAAGCAGCAAGCACAGTCCTCTTGGTTAGCAGCAACTTCCAGACTGGAAATCACGTCACTCTTATGCCACCATCCAAAGCACTGATGTAGTTTCCCTTTGGTCTGGCCTACACTAGAGGGGTGGATGTAAGTTACGCAACTCCACCTACTTGAATAACAGAGCTGAAGCCGATGTATTTAGACCTACTCACCGCGGTATCTTCACAGTGGTGAGTCAACTGTTGCCACTCCCCCCTCAACTCTACCTGCACCTCTCGTGGCAGTGGAGTACAGGAGTTGATGGGAGAGTGCTTGAGGGTCAATTTATCAAATCTATACTGGATGCCATAATCGACCCCCACTGGATCAATCGCTGCTCACCAATCCGGCGGTTAGTATAGACATGTTCTGACTCTTTCAAAGGGCCTGACCCTTGCAGGCATTTGATTGCCCTATGTTTACTGTCCATTCTGCTTAACAGGAAATCCACTACTGTTTTGTGGCTTAAGAAATTTAGAGCCAGAGTTGTGCTACTCGCCTCAAGATCAAGAACTTCACTCTGGCTGGTTAACTCTGATTTGCACTGCTTTAATCATAGACTTGAGGACACTGAGTGCCTAATCCTCTGTTCTACAGTAAAATAATATTGCCATTATAAGTGGTATTTTGAAGCTTTTTAACCCTATTAATGTTAGCTGATTTTCAATGTTACTCTGGTGCAGTGACACCTCAGAATATAGAGGTATCTGAGAACAAAAAGGAAACCTGCAGTCTGTTTCTTAAACAGATGCATTGGAAACTGCAACAACTGAAAACATTATGTAGTGTCTCAAACTGCTTGTTGATGGTACTTTGTCTTGAATGGTTTCTGTGAATTGCACGATGTTCATGGTTTCTTGTAATGTTAGGACCTCCTTTTTATAATATCTACTAATTTGGTCTTTTTTTAAAACATAAATAGCACACTTCTATTTCCAAGTATCAAAGTGTTAAGAATAAGAGATTCTTATGGAGGGTCTCGCATTACATATTTATAAAGCTAAAGAAATAGTTCTTCTAGTGCATTTCAGCATTGTGTCTATAAAGAAGTCTTCTAGAGAAATGTTAAAGGATGGTTGAATTAATCTTAACTTTTTTCCTTCTAACTCCCATTACTATTGAATTAAACATCTAAAAGCTCTGTCAAGCTCCAACCAACATTTAATTCCTATCACAATAGAGTTAAAAATTTTCACTGGTTAACTAAAACTCTGACTTTGACAGTCACCAAATATATACAAACACAATTAAATAAAACTTGGCTATTTAAAAGCCTTATAAATGTTTTAGTTCCA
Organism: Dermatemys mawii; assembly: GCA_007922305.1. Lineage (NCBI taxonomy): Eukaryota > Metazoa > Chordata > Testudines > Dermatemydidae > Dermatemys > Dermatemys mawii. The sequence goes on along the minus strand of ML677412.1, from coordinate 14,764,703 downwards.
TGTGGGAAGAATCTTAATACTGCCTAATTTTATTAATGACCTACTTCATCAGTGAAAGGTTATATTTTACCTTGATGCTAGTTCTAGTTTGAGACTGTCAAACATAAAGCAGTAAATATAAGAGTTCTTCTATTGAGGATGTTCTTAATAAAGTATTTAATAAAAAAAAGGCAAAATAACATGCCCAGGTAAATTAGAATGAAATCTGACTTGATGAGCAAACTTTATTTTTGTTGTCATAACATGTTAAAACTGTTGGTAATACTCAGATTTAGGAAACTTTTAGAACATCTCTAAAGTAGTTTAATTTATCATGAATTGTCCAAAATTTTATTTGCATATTGGCCAGATTTTTCACAATACTCAACAAGCTCTTCACTTCATATTATAGTTATCGTGCACTGATGTAAGATTTTCGGGGATGGGGAAGAGAAACTTTGTTTTGGAATAGTTATAGCTTACCTTTCATTTCTTTAAATAGATGAGCTTTGATCCAAACCTTCTCCACAACAATGGACACAACGGGTACCCCAATGGTACTTCGGCAGCACTGCGTGAAACTGGGGTTATTGAAAAACTGCTGACCTCTTATGGATTCATTCAGTGTTCAGAACGGCAAGCTAGACTGTTCTTCCACTGTTCACAATATAATGGCAACCTGCAGGAGCTTAAAGTAGGAGGTAATAAGTCAACCTGTAAGAGTCTCTACATTCTACTAGGTTCAGAGGGGTAGCTGTGTTAGTCTTTATCAGTAAAAACAGAGACCTTGTGGCACCTTAGAGAGTAATACATTTATTTGGGCATAAGCTTTTTGTGGCGCATAACCACTTCATCCGATGCATGCAGTGGAAAATACAGTAAGCAGGAATATGCACACCATGCATCTGCATTCTAATTTTTTTTCAAGAATTGCAGTCTTATACCTTGTAACACACAGGTCTGATACAGCTGACCACCCCTACAGATGCATACAGTTGCTTCTAACTGGCTAAACTGACAATTGAATCAGAAATCTCCCAGTAGAAAGGAAAACTAACCTAAGGCTTTTGTCTTCGGTCAGCGATGCTCTTTTATGGCTACCGTTGAGAGGTCATGCTGGGACAAACTTTAAGTGGTAGGGATAGGGAAATTATATGCAAAAAGCAATACATATTTTGCCTACGTCCCCCTATTCATGATTCCATAGGCTATGTTGTTCCCAGATGTACTCCATTAATTTCAGTGGATTACACTAGGGATGGATGACGTTATTTCAATAGGGAGATGACATTTCCCCACAATTCTGCTTGATCTGACAGTAAAGATTAAAAAAGAATTTCACGACGTGTCTGTCATGGAACCTGGTGTGTGTTATTGAGTCAGCTGAAGGTATTAGAATTAGGTTGGAAGTGGCAAGACTTCAAAACACAGACCTTTAAATCTTTGGCAAAAGGGGCAAATAAACTGAGTGTTATCAGGAGAAACTTCCACAAGCAAAATGGCCTCCAACAGTAGTAAGGGAGTTAAGAATCCACTTGTGGTCAGACAGAGTGTAGAGTTAATAAATGTTATTACTTGACAAATGTTTCTCATTTCCGTCACTTTTTTGTTTGTCCTTTTGTTCTTTTGCTTATTTTTTGAAATGTAAATATGGAGCATGAGTCGTGTGTCACTATTGTGGTTTTGATTCTTGCAGATGATGTTGAATTTGAAGTATCTTCCGACCGCCGAACTGGAAAACCCATTGCTGTTAAACTGGTGAAGATAAAACCAGAAATTTTACCCGAAGAGCGAATAAATGGACAAGTTAGTTGCTGTGATGTCTAATTTATAAATTATTTGCATATAGATCTATTTTACTCTAATACAAAAGGACAAATCCCATTTTTGCACGCATATTCTTAGTTGCATAAATTTTTCAATTAAATTGAAAGTGTTTTTTATCTGACTTTGGCAAAAGTATGAAGATGCAGTTTGGGCTTTTATTTAACCCCAAACACTTCTTGCAGTCAACAGAAGTAGTGTGAGTTTGAAACTTTGCAGCATGGCATCCTCTTGTGGATTACATTTAAAGTGCATCCCTGAGTGTATAGTAGAGGATATTAAAGTTCAGTTTGTATTGCACAGTGCTGCTCCTGAAATGATTAGCAATGGATTTTTTTTTTTTTTTTTTTTGACTGGTAGGTTGTGTGTGCTGTTCCTCACAATTTAGAGAGTAAATCTCCAGCTGCCCCGGGTCAGAGTCCAACAGGGAGTGTATGCTACGAACGTAATGGGGTAAAACTCATGTATTTTACTTAAACTTTTGAGTGACCAACCAGTGTGATCTGTACACAGAAAAATAAAAATAAAAAATTGGCACTGTTTTTGAAGTAGACAGTTTAAACTGCAGTTGTCACCCAGGCTTAATTTTTCTCTAAGAACTACAAACACTAATTAATTACCACAAATATAGAAACCTCTGACTTCCATGTTTTTGACAACTTACTCTGCCATAATATCTGTGTTAAAGAATTTAATGTAGAACTAAATACCTAGTCATAGATTCTTACTAGTTATGATTATGATGTCAGTTAATATTAACAACTAACTGTTCATAGGATCTTTATTTTCTTGGACTTAACCCTTTTACCCTTTGGAAATCAACTTAAATGTAATGGTAATACTGTGTACAAACCTTTCAACTCCTCAAGTTGCTGGGTATGGACTCAGCAAAACCACGAGCAGCAAGGAACCAAAACGTTCTCGCATGCAACGTTTTCACACTTTTCACAAATGTTGAAAAATGTAACTTGAAATGGAAAGTGATTAAATTAATGCCACATCAAAATTTAATCTTGTTTAAAGCAAGGCTGCGTTTTGCAAATAGAGTAATGCTAGTGAATCTTAATTTGCAGGAAGTGTTTTACCTGACTTACACCCCTGAGGATGTTGATGGAAATGTACAGCTGGAAACTGGAGATAAAATAAATTTTGTAATTGATACAAATAAACAGTAAGTTAATACTTCTATTTCATGATTATGCACTGAATTAACAGTGGTGGTTCAGAAATGCAGGGCTGGAAGGGACATTGAGAAGTCGTGTGCACTTAGGCAGGACCAAGTAAACCTAGATCATCCCTGACAGGTGTTTGTCCAAACTGTTTGTCTTTTTAAAAACCTCCAATGATGGGGGATTCCACAACCTCACTTGGAATGCTGTTACACAGCTTAATTACTCTTACAGTTAGTAAGCTTTTCATAATATCTCACTCTAAACTCGTTACTGCTTGTCCAACCTTTGTTGTACATGGAGAACAACTGATTAGTCCTCTTTGTATCAATCCTTAACATATATCTGAAGACGGTTATTTGGTCTTCCTTCAGTCATCTTTTCTCAAAACTAAATATGCCTGTTTTTTCACTTTTTCTCATAGGTCAGGTTTTCTAAACCATTGATCATTTTTGTTGCTGTCCTTAGGACTCTTTACAGTTTGTCCACATGTCCTAATGTGACACCTAGAACTGGACATGGTACTCCAGATGAGGCCTCATCAGTGCCGAGCAGAGTGGGATAATTACCTCATGTCTTGCTTATGACACTCATGTTAATAAATGCCAGAATATTGGCTATTTTTGCAACAATATTAATTGACTCTGATCTCCCACTCCATAATTTCAAGATTCTTCTCACCAATATTACTGTCTAGCCAGTTATTCCCTATTTTGTAGTTTTGCATTTGATTTTTTTGTATCCTTACTAAATGTAGTACTTCTGTCTGTATTCAATTTTGTCTAGTTAAATTCAGACCAATTCTCCAGTTTATCATAGAAGCTAGAAGTTATGCACAAGATTTAGAAATCAAAGCTAGTTTACCAGAATTTCTGATACTGTCGTCTTGATAGTGTTGGCCAAAGGTGCCATATATCTGATGGAGTTAGTTTTAAACTTGGTGATGAGACTTTTATCTATTTAGTAGTGTAAAGAGCTATTGAATCTCAAACATAACCTAGCATTTCTTGCTTTAGTTCAAAGAGCTTAAATTGCAAATGGGTGTATATTTAAGCAAGAAAAGATTAGCTAAATAGGCCTTTACTTTTTTTTACGTTTATTTGGAAAGAGTAGTATGTTCTAGTTTCCTCTACCTTGCCAAGTCAAATAGCAATAAGAGAGCTGCATTAAATGAGATGATTATGAAATTTCTCGTTACGAGGCACTGCTTAAATCCACTTTGTCATCATAGTCTACCCTTTTTCCTAGTACTGGTGCTGTAAGTGCTCGTAATATTATGTTGTTGAAAAAGAAACAAGCCCGCTGTCAAGGAGTAGTGTGTGCCATGAAGGTAAGAGTAAATCCTATTTAACTTTTAAAAGCTGTTTGAAAGGAGCAATGTATGTATATGCTCTATATAGTGTAGGTTGGGTACAGAGGGTACTTAAACACTACAGGAATTGATCCATTAACAGTTGCTGTTCTTGACTATTCCTTTTCTTTAAGATGGCTGTAGTAATGTGTGTGTGGTCATTGTATGTGTCTAAGTTTCAAACTTATCTTCATACTGGGATCGGCAACCTTTCAGAAGTGGGGTGCCGAGTCTTCATTTATTCACTCGAATTTAAGGTTTCGTATGCCAGTAATACATTTCAATGTTTTTAGAAGGTCTCGTTCTATACGTCTATAATATAGAACTCAACTATTGTCTGAAAAATAAGGTCTTTAAAATGTTTAAGGAACTTCATTTAAAATGAAATCGAAATGCAGAGCCCCCTGGACCGGTGGCCAGGATCTGGGCAGTGAGAGTGCCACTGAAAATCAGCTCATGTGCCACCTTTGGCACCCATGCCATAGGTTGCCTACCCCTGTACAAATGGTTCAGTAGCTATAGATCAGCATTTCTCAAATGCGGCCACCAGGGGATCTTCTTGTGGTCCCAGCCTCCTGGGCTGTTATGTGGGGGTGGAGTAGCAGCCCCTCTCTGTTTTCCTGGATCCATGGCCTTGGTGTTGGTTGCTGGGGCTGCCAACAGTGGTTGGGCCCTGCTCCTCCTGTGGAGATATGTTGGGCACGATGCCGGAGGATCAGGCAGCCGGTGAGTTCCCCACTTTCCCAGGGTGATGGGCTTCAGACTTTAGGCTTCCACCCTCGGGTGGTGGGGCACAGGGGCTGCAGGCTCTGGCCACAGGGCTGCAGGCTCTGGCCACAGGGCTGCAGGCTCCAGCACACTCCCATCCAGGGCTTAATTTGTCCCCAGGCTTCACAGGGCTGAGGAAGTCCTCTGTGAAAAGCGAACTTAATATCACTTTTCACAGCAGACTTATTAGCTAGCAATAAATAAAATACAGTGATCTGGATGTTTGCGCATATTCTTTTTCCTAAAGCTAATTAAGTATTTTAAGAGAGTGTGAGCAGCCACCAGCAAGAGTTGGTGGCTGCACTCTGAGGCCACCAAAAATTTGCCCTGAGAACCTCTGCTGGGGGCACACTTAGTTTGTAGCATTTTATTTGGCTTTCTCTCACTGCTTGGTTTTATCTGAGTATTTTGCTTTTTATCGCTGTTCAAAGTACAAGCTACTGTATTGGTGTTAGACAGTTGACAATTTGCTTGCTAAACATTGTATGTTCTCTTAGGAGGCCTTTGGATTTATTGAAAGGGGCGATGTCGTGAAGGAGATATTCTTTCACTATAGTGAATTTAAAGGTGACTTAGAAGCCTTACAGCCTGGTGATGATGTGGAGTTTACAATCAAAGACAGAAATGTAAGATCAAATCCAGCAAAATTGAAGACAAGAGTCAAATGTATTAAAAAACGAGTCTTCCAGTAACTTAGATCTCTTTCATCTTTGTTTTGATGTGCTTTCTTCTCACAGGGTAAAGAAGTTGCAACAGATGTAAGACTACTGCCTCAAGGAACTGTTATTTTTGAAGATATCAGCATTGAACACTTTGATGGGACTGTAACCAAAGTAATCCCAAAAGTACCCAACAAAAATCAGGTGACTTTAAATGTTCCTTAGGGATCTTCTTCCCAACATTGGCATGTCTGAAGTAGAAGAAAGGGGTTCATCTAGTTCAAATTGTATTGTACTGCTCTTACATTTCAGCACAAATGCTGAAACATGAAGATACTGCTGTAGTGACATGAATGAGGGTTTTATCTCCAGCAGCACAGCTTAAACTCTAAGACTCTAGCATGTTAGCCCCATAACATTATTCAAAGTAAAATTATTACATTATTATCAATTGTGTTATTACTATATAATCACTACATGAGACTGCTACTAGTGGGGAAGATTAAAGAGCAAGTGTTAAGGTGACTCCACATATTTATTGTTACCATTCACATAATCATCTGAACGTGAAGAACTGTTGTGGAAATGTGAATGAAAGAAAGGACCCGGGGAGTGGGTTGGGGGGATTGAGAGAGAGTTCCGCCTTTTAAAGGGATAGACGAAATGGGGGAGAGAGCTTTTCATCTGCTGCTGGGTTTAAAAGTTTGGGGGTTGGGGCTTTTTTTTTTCCCCTTGAGGATCATTGTGGGTGACAACCCAGACAACATGCAAGGTCCTAAATGCAAACATCGTTTATTTGATGTTTGTCTTTTGAGGAAAGCCTGATAGGTATATGCTTGGTACCTCACCTTTCAGAACAGTGTGTTTCTGTGTCCCTGTTTCTTCAAGAAAGCACTCTATCATAGAAGGTATCTGTTTCCTATGATTGTCTTGAGGCTAAAGGGACTCCTACATTAGACATTCTACCCCATCTGCAGGTCAGAAGTCTGAATATAGAAGCAGGTAGACATACTTATTCAACAAGTGCTTGAAAACATTAATGAATTCTGTTTGGGGGCAACAGTTGAAGTCTTAGTTTTATGCAGGAGGCAGGCAGCATGGGCCACTGAATTGCTGTAATCCTGGACAGGTCAATTGACCTCTGTGTTAGTGTTCCCATATGTAAAATCTGAAGTCTGATACCCCTGGGAAAACTCAGACCAATTCATTGTCAGTTGAAGTACAACTGAAGAATTTCTTGCAAGGCTCCATTTAGAGTCTGGAAGGAATGGCTGGTTCATTAAAAATTTCTCTTCCTTTTCACCTGGCCACTAGAATGACCCATTGCCCGGACGCATCAAAGTTGACTTTGTGATTCCTAAGGAACTTCCATTTGGTGACAAAGATACAAAATCCAAGGTGACACTGCTGGAAGGTGACCATGTTAGATTCAACATTTCTACAGATCGACGTGACAAATTGGAACGAGCCACCAATATTGAAGTTCTTCACAATACTTTCCAGTTTACTAGTGAAGCTAGAGAAATGGCAAGTATCTTTTTTAAAAATAGATCTGTGCACATATGCATGTACTCAGGGGAGGGAGGTATTATGGCTTAATCAGGATTGTTCTGAGGGTTTTTTGCTTCAAGGTAATGTATTCTAATGCATCTCTTGACATCTTCACTGAAAACTACTCTGAAAAAAATGCTTTCCCTTTATTAGTAGTTTACGTTTAACATAGTATGCTGTATTTGCTTTTTTCTCTATGCTTCCTGATTGTGTACGTCTGGTTCCAAATTGTGTGTGGTTGACTAGACAGTTCATAATGCTGAGGTTCTACTGTATTTTAAATTAAAACTATCTGATTTAAAAGTTGGCAAGCAATCAACTCGCCCTGAGTTTCAGACTCTAAACTGATGTTAACCCCAGTTGTTCCTCTCTCAATGCACATGGAATTTGTGTTCTCTTCAGACTGTGCGTGCCCTTGACTTCAGTCTAAGAATCAAGTATTAAAAGATCCATGTGTGTTCCAATTCACAGTGGAATTCATAGAGTTGTTTTGGATGCAAAGCAGCATATTTGTCAAGGACTAGATTCCTGAAATATTAAGATAAAAGCTGCTGCAGGATCTACTTGACTGCTGCATAAGGTTCTTCCTAAGGCTTTCTGCACGTGACACCTTCAGTATGGTGTGGTGGAAAGCTGGTTAAGACTTCATTTTCTTCACAAGACAGCTTGTGCTTCCTAGTGATTTTCAGGAGTTCAGACTCGGTAGTGAACAACACTAAAGAATGTGTGCTGAGGGGGGTGCCTTTCATCCCTATAGACAGTTGAAAAGGAATTAACTGTGGTTTTCAGCATAATTTGGGTAAATTGCTTGGGCCACCACATAATTCAGCATCTCGAATCCAACCAGACACCATAAAATGTACTAAACTCTAGGTGGTCTGCCTTTAAGAACTTTTTCTTCTGCTCTAAGTCCTGACATGCATTTTCTATATTTATAGAAGTGGGCAAGGGGAAGCTTGCTCTTAGCATCCATGTTAAGAAGCTGTTTGGATAGCAAAGACCTGGAACTAATTGACTTACTAAAGAAAAAATATTTGCTGCTAAATAACACACTTTTGTTGGTCATACTGTTTGAGTAGCTGGATGACAACTGGCACTCAGGAAAGTATTCACAAATAGTGCATGTTTCCAGAAATTCTCTCCAGCTCTGGATTACTCACCATTGTTATCATTTCCGCTCCATTACTAGAAAAGAAACTGACCAGTTCATGCAGTTTATTGCAGAGAGTGGACAGGTGTAACGAACAATTCAGAGTATTCAAGGTCTGAACTTGGTCCAAGCTATTATGTAGAAATCAGGAATTATTCAGACATAGACCTAAATTACTTGTGTTCAAGTATTGTTTGACCAGCTCAAGCAAAGAAAATCCCTTGAGAGCCTACCTGAGCTGAAAAGGTAGTGTTGAATATGAAGCCTCTCAAGAGGATTGATGTTTGTCTTCAAATTTCTTCTTTGTAAAAATGAGGTATTTTGAGTCCCTACTTGCTGTTAGAGACCGTGGGGATCTAGTCTCCTATGGGATGGGTTTTCTTCCCAGCTATGTAGTAAACTCCAACTTAGGTTTCTCAGTTTTGCTAGCATCAAATCTTCAGTTCTTCTGCGAGTTCATATGGAGATGTTGTCGCAGGCAAGTTGTTTTTCACCAAGATCAGATATTTTTCTGGGAGCTGGATCAAGACATTAGTCACGAGTTCAGATACTGATCGCCAATGAGAAAACACTCATCTTTCTAGGCAGCCATTAATCTTTCACGAGAGAAAAATATGCTTTAAAGCTGAAAATATAATCTTTGGTTTCAGTCAAACGTTCCAGACTTTCCTTGAGTTCTGTTAGGGTCACTTGGTAGTTGTATCTATGCACAACCATGGTTGTGCATGAATCCTTTGTAATGTACGTCCTATTAAGTTCTTTAAGAACTACTGATCCTTCCTTGCTTGAGTCTTAGGACTTCTATCCAGTGCCTACAGAACTTGGAGACAGGCTTTGAGCCTTGGGGTGATGTCTTGGAAATTTGGAATTACTTTTGTCCTTTGGACCACCCTCTAAGAGTTGTTACTGCTAGTTTCCCACAATGGGATCTATATCAGCAATTTTGAAAAGGAGAAAGCTGCTTTATACTCTAACTTTTGTAGGTGATTGAATATAAAGATCCATACCTCTGAGACTGAGATGCAAAAGAAAGTGGGTTGGACCCATTTTGCATCTCTTGTCCTGGGGTTTGAGTACTGTGATCTACAAAGAGCATGTGCAAGTACCAGCGATCATTCTTATAAGTCTTTGGCCGTGCACTAAAGATATTGTACATCCCACAAGTGCAGCTCTGTGCAGGCAGACGTCTAAGGATGCTAATTACTTTTCACTGGCTGCAGCAACTGACAAGGTGTTCTGTGTCTGTCCCCAGGGTGTGATTGCAGCAATGAGAGATGGCTTTGGTTTCATTAAATGTGTTGACCGGGATGCCCGCATGTTCTTTCACTTCAGTGAAATTCTGGATGGAAACCAGCTCCACATTTCAGATGAAGTAGAGTTTACTGTGGTTCCTGTGAGTAAAATGACAACTTTTTAAATACTAATAAAGTATCGTGTTCATTTCAAAGTACTGTGAGTCTTGTTTTCCAGGATATGTTGTCTGCCCAAAGGAATCATGCTATAAGGATTAAGAAGCTTCCTAAGGGCACGGTTTCATTCCATACCCAGTCAGAGAACCGCTTTGTGGGCACTATAGAAAAAGAAGCCACTCCTGCCAAAGCCACTAGCCCAAATAAAAGCAAAGAGAAGGTAATGCTGTTTTTCTAGGTGTTAATTAGCTATTTAGTTTTCTGCCTTGAACTGAGAATACACTTATAAAATGTATTTAACTTAATTTAATTTCTGGAAATATTTGCCTATTCATGAGTGAATGTACTTCATGGCTAATGGTAAGCCAGCTAAACAGCTGGTAGTTCACTGAAGCAGAATAATAAGTGTTACTTCTGGTGCTCAGAAGGGATGTAGTAACTGAAAAAATTCCTTCCAGTCTTGTATGGGATAATTGTCTTAAGAGCCTGTGAGAAACTTCTCCATTGGTAGCCGTTTACCAAGATGTGTGAATTTGCCAAAACACAGTCTAGGGGTAGAGGAGGCATATCCCTGCCTCGAAGGGTTTAAAATGTCGCTGTCAAAAGTGACAATGCTCACTAAAGTTCCAGCTAAATGCCTGTTTAAAATAGTGGCACATGCCCATTTCAAAAATGTTGTATAGGTAAACCATGTTTAACTGATGGCATAAAATCTGGGACTATTCCTATTTTCAGGTTCTGAATTGTCTGATATTTGGCTATTGCCTTTACCGACTACTGGCCAGCTGTCTTGTAAAACAAATGTTACATTAAACTGCATTTGTATTGACCCAGGTGCTTAAAGCATGCATCTACCAATTAGTCTTGGGTTTATAATGAATCTTGCTATTTCTCTTTAGGAAGCTGAAGAGGGAATAATCGCGTATGATGATTGTGGAGAGAAACTGACGGTTCCTTATCAGGCCAAGGATGTGGAAGGATCTACTAACCCTCAGATAGGAGATAAGGCAATATAACTAAGTTCCAAAACTGTGATACACTTCGTAGCTCACAGAAGTAACCTTGGCTTTACCTAGCTATTGCAGTCAGACTAGCTCAGAAAGGAGTGAAGTTCACACATTCTGTCCTCCTCTTCACTCTTCAGTTATGCATTCCCTTTCCCATTTTGGTATTCAGAACACTACTTCAACCAGGCCTCTCCCTCTTCCCTCCCACCCCCCACCCCCACCCCCCCGATGTGCCAATTATACACACAGGATATTTCTTAAGCTCTTGAGGTGTGCTTCATCTAAGAGTTATACATTGCTTTACTGGTAATTACTTGCATGGCATCATACATGTACAGGTACTCAAATGGTAAGAGAGTGTTCCCGAAGAGCTTATACTAATTCGGTCTAATATGCATGGGACAATTGTCTGCATGTTTTCTGTGAGGACTGTCCAAGAGGAGAAGGATGAAAAAACACTTTATGCAAAGTGGATTTGAAGGAGAGGGAGAATGGTTGTTCATGGTGTGTGGGAGGCTATTCTTATTATGAGTGGTAGCATAAAGGGCATAAATTAGGCAGAGGGACCAATGAGAAGATCTAGAAGGAAACCCAGGTGTAGCGAGTGGGTGGTCTTCAGATGGCATACCATGAAGATACTGTTTGTTCAAGCTAATAATTCCCTTCCTCTCCACAAGCCCTAAACTGAAATGGACCCTGTTGTGACTCAAACTTCTTGAGGATGGAGACAATTGTAGGACAGAAAGATGGACTATAGGGAAATTATGCCATGTATGTGGGTATGAGAATTGATACAGCGTGCTACACGGTTAGCCTGCCTTTAGCAATAACTGCTTACTGCTCAACTGTTGCTTCAAATGGAGTAAGGGAAGTCCAAGGGGGAACCTATTGAAGTAGATATGAGCATAATGGGCAGATGCTTGAAGAGCAGGCATCAACAATGCACTTAGACAGCAAAGGTCCATAATGCTTATAGTGTCCGTTGCCACACTAAACAGCTGCATTCCCGGTGTCTAAAAGGTTGACAGGGTTATTACTGATCGATGCAACCAAGTTAATGATGAACAATCTTGTGGCTGCTACCAGACCATGGCCAGGTAACTTCTCCTCTGAGCTGAAGTCCAGTCTTGAGGGCTGAATGTGTGGGACTTTCTCTGAGGCGGGCTATGTGGTCAAAAAATGCCAGACAGCTGTGACGGATGGTGTCTGCAGTCTTCTGAAGGCCTGTTCTCAGTGGGATTCTGTATATTCCTAGAGGAAGAGTCTGAAGGCAGGACAAGATTATGATTATCAATAGATGGTTCAGGCAGTGGTGCTATAGGGAAGGTTTGGGGATGTTTGACTACTGGGAAGCGTTCCTAGACAGAGGACTGTTCTTATGGGATGGACTCCACCTCAGTAATGAGGGAAATGGACTTCTGGGATGGAGGTTGGCACAACTGATTAAAGGCTTTTAACTAGGAGTTCAGGATAGAGGGTTGGGAGATACTAATATTGAGCAGAGGAAAATCAACTCAGATAATATAGTAATGGGGAAAGGAACAGAGCATAGGCAAATGGATAACAAGAGGAATTATAATGACTGTAACAGGTAGGTAATACTGGTAGTGTAATGACTGTGTAATTTGGGTAGGGAATATGGTTGAAACCAAACAGAAACAATTAAGGTGTCTGTACACCAATGCAAGGAGCCTGGGTAACAAAATGGAGGAACTAGAACTACTGATGCAGGAATTGAAACCTGAGGCCATAGGGATAATGGAAACATGGTGGAATAGTAATCATGACTAAAATATAAGTATTGAAGGGTATGTGCTGTTGAGAAAGACATGGGCAAGGGTGGTAGAATAGCATAGTTTATTAATGATGAGGTAGACTAAAAAAAGTAGAAGTGATGGGATGGAAACTGGGTCAAAATCACTTGAGCCTCTGTTACCATTCTTTCTCCACTGGGATAGTGCTTGCGCATAACCATTTTAGGGTTAGTATTGCTAAGTCTTGAGAACCTTGGATGAAGTGGTTGGTAGAAGACAAACTTAATTCGAGTGATCGTGAGTTAATTCAGTTTAAGTGAAAGGATAAACAAGACTAGGTCTCCAGCTAGGGTCCTTGATTTTGAAAAGGCAAACTTTTTTAAAAAATTAAGGGGATTAGGGAAATGGAGTCTATTTTGAAGAACTCCAAGGATCTGGATGTTGGCGAAGGCTTGAAATTAGTTTTTGCAACTTAAAGTATCAGAGGCCTGCATTCCAAGTAAGGAGAAAAAAATCAGAGATGGATTGAAGATCAAACTGGATGGAAAATGCGTCTGAAACAAGTTGTTATGAGAAAGCAGAATGGATGGATCAGCAAGGAACACTACTACTTGGAAGCTTTAAAGTATAGGGGGGAAAGGTGAGAGCTGCCAAAAGCCACGCAGATTTGGACCTTGCAAAATAAATTAAAACTGATAAAAAAAATTTTTTAGCTATATTTAAAAAAGAGAAACAAAGAAAAGGGAGTGCTGACCATTGAGGATGGAGTGGAGAGCGTACATAATCTAGGCTGGGATCAACTCCTAAACAAATATTTTTGCCTCAATTTTTAACAGGGATAGTGAGGAGCTTCAGGGCAGTGGCAGGGTTACTAATGGGAAGTAAGGATAAGGAAGTAGAAATTACCACATCTGAGGTGGAAGCCAAACTCAGACACTTAATGGGACCATATGCACAGGCCTGGATCATCTCCATCCAGGAATATTAGAGGAACTGGCACATGAAATTGCAAGCTCAGTACCAAGTATTTCTAAGAAATCTGTAAACTTGGGGATTGTTCCCCAATGATTGGAGGCTTTCAAATATAGTATCTATATATTTTAATAGGAAGAACATGATCTGGGAAACTACAGACCCATTAGACAGACCTCAGTTGTATGTAAGGCCATAAGACACATTCTGAAAGGGTAGTTGAAGACAGAGATGAAACAGTAATTAGGATAAAATACAACATGGTTTTACAAAGATGAACCTAATCTTTCTGTGAGAACTGATTTTCTTTTAGAAAAAGGAAATGCAGCAGAGCTAATCCACCTGGATTTCAGTAAAGCATTTGATAGAGGCACATGGAAACTTTAGTTAGATTGGAGAAGATGGAGATTAATGCAAAAATCGAAAGGTAAGTAAGGAACTGGTTAAAGGAGAGGCTACAACAGATCATGCTGGAAGCCTGGCAGTTCACCTTGAGAGGTTACCATTGCAGTTTCTCAAGGATCAGTCTTGGGACCAGTCCTTAGGCACATGAGAGGGGGAGGGTGTTAATTTGCTGGTCACTCTAAGTTGGGAAGTGTTGCCAATACAGAAGAGGAATATCCTACAAGAAGACTTGGACAACTTTGAAAACTGAAGTAAGAGAAATGGGATTAAATGTAGTAGTGCGAACTGTAGGGTCATGCAGCTCAGGATGAACAACAGGAACTTAAAAGTAAAAACTGAGAATCAGTTGGATACAACAGAAGGAAGACCTGAGTGAATTGGTCAGTCACAAGATGACTGAGCCATCAACATGATGCATCTGTGAGGGGGGCGGGGGGAAACTTATGCAGGCCTGGGTTGCATCAAGCAAAGTATTTCCAGTCAAGATGGGGAAGTGTGATTTACCATTATACAAAGCACTGGTGAGACTTCATCTGGAATACTGTGCAGTTCTGGTCTTTGGTGTTCAAGAAAGATCAATTCAAACTAGAATAGGTACAGAGAAGGTCCGCTAGCATGATCAGGCAAATGGCAGAACCCAGAGGAGATGGAGTTTGTATTGCTTAGCCTAATCAAACAAAGGATGAGGGGAAATATACTTGCTGTCCATAAATGCATCAGAGGGTTAAATACAAGGGAAAGAGGAGTTTATTTAAGTTGAGGGCTAATGTTGGCACAAGAAGAAATGGATGTAAACTGGCCATCAACAAGTTTAGGCTCAAAATTAGATGATGGATTCTAACCATTGGGGGAGTGTGGCTTTGAACAGCCTTTTAAGGTGGGTAGTGGGTGCAACTTGTTTTAAAACTGATAGGTTTATGGAGGGGGTGATTGCCTAAAATGACACATGTCACAAATGGGCCTGTTAGTAAATATCTCCAGCAGCTGGAGATGGAAAGAGCTGAATTACTACAGAGAATTCTTTCCCTGGTGAGTTAGACCCTGAGCATGTGGGTAAAACTGCCATATTTGGGGTTAGAAAGGAATTTTTTTTCCCCAGGTCAGATTGGCAGAGACCCTGGGGAGGGTCTCTGCAGCATTGTGATACTTGCTGCTTTGAACTAGAGTAAATGGTGGGTTTTCTGTAACTGCAAGTTTGTCAGTAACTCAACAAGAGGTTATAGGCCTCCTGCAGAAGTGGGTTGTTGAGGTTTTCTGTCCTGCAATATGTACAGGAGGTCACTCAATCATGATCTCTTCTGACCATAAAGTCCAAATAATACATACCTATTGCTGTTAAAAATCAAACCATCTTATGTATAGTAGTCACTGCTGGCAATGCATAGGAAATGCTTCCAGCTTCCTGAGGTCTCCTGTAAGCAATGTCCACGTTTCTGATCTGTACAAGATCAGAAATGCAAAGGGTTGATAAATCCATCCATTTGTATTGTAGCCAGTTATTTTTGTTTATTATGTGGTGGTATAACTTTACCTAGTTTGAAGAGCAGTAGCTGGAGTAATACTTTCTGTCACTCCCCAGAATTAACCATTCTAATAAAATAGGAAACTTACTGTTTTTCCTTCATTTTGACACACCTCCATCTCTAACAGGTTGAATTCAGTGTTTGTGAAGTGAAGAGAACAGGTTCGCAGACAGCAGTTTCTGTCAGAATGCTTGGTCGCAACTACAGCTCCAAGAGGCTTGTGG
This sequence comes from Dermatemys mawii, assembly GCA_007922305.1. NCBI lineage: Eukaryota > Metazoa > Chordata > Testudines > Dermatemydidae > Dermatemys > Dermatemys mawii. Next base: position 14,748,958 of record ML677412.1, on the reverse strand, counting down.
GGTATGTGGCAACCCTGAAAGATAACTTTGGATTTATTGAAACAGCCAATCATGATAAGGAGATCTTCTTCCATTACAGGTGAGTGACTCCCTTTTATATTGCTGAGTGTTAATTTGTTTTGTACGCACCATATGCGTAAGTTCAAGTATCTGAGAAATTGCTCATTGACTACTTCATTAGGGCTGCTACAGGCTTTGCTGTTTAACATCCTATATCTTAAGTATTCAGAGACTAAGCTGTAGACTAAGTAGTAAAAGTATAGCTAGGGGATTTGTACTTTTTTAGAGTTTCATTGATGGTGGCTTATGCAGGTTGAGACCGCTGGTTCAAAGGTATTCTTTCAATATTCTGTGAGAAGACTTCCCTTAGAAATAATGGATGACTGACTCCTTTTCTGAATCAGTCTTAAATGCCTGCCGGCTGGCAAAGACGCTCTGGCAAGCATATGCAATAATAAGGAACCAATATCCTACGTCAGGTAAATTGCCCAGCAGAGAACTTAGGATTGCATCTCTGATCAACTCCCGACTTCTAACGAGCTGGGAAACTCCAAATCTTGAGATTTGGAACAGACCTTTCATTTAACATAGGCATATTCAAGGAATGCTCAGTCTTGGTCTATCCTTCATGCAAGATTTTAATCCATGATCATAAGTGGTGGTTCAGGCTAAATCTAGTTATCCGTGCCCTGGACTTGGATTACTGACAGTGCCGGCTTTATGGGAAGCATAATGTATTTCACTCTGTTCCAAGAGCCAAATCGATTATTATTATAAACTTCTTGTATGAAGAGGGGGAAAATGACCATTGGATAGACTTAAATCTCTAAACATTGAGCAAAACACTTGCACCCAAGCTGTAAGATCTTGTAGTAATGAAAATGGTGAGCCAGTTGAAATGTAAAGATTCTGTCCCTTCCACTTTCTGGGTGAGTGGCTTTGTTGAGCATGTAACTAAAACAGAACGTGCATAACTTCTCCCATGCAGTGAGTTCTCTGGTGATGTCGATAGCCTGGAACTTGGGGACATGGTGGAATACAGCTTGTCAAAAGGCAAAGGAAATAAAGTCAGTGCGGAAAAGGTGAACAAAATACATGCAGGTAAAACTATGTTCAGTAACTTCTCTTAGCAAAAGGGCACTTGCAATTTTGTAGGGAGTTCTGGGTTAGTGGATAAAGACTGGCAGTGGCTGCTTGGAACTCTGGTCTAAAGAACATCTGGGACATGATTACAGAAATTGTGATAATGGTGTACAGCAGACCAGAATGGAGCTGGTCACTTCAGGGCTTCTGAGGGACATCTGCCCTCTTCTTAGGAAGAGCTCTTTGAGAACTGAGCAGGGTGTCAGGAGAGGGGGAGCTAATCAAGCAAGAACGGTATGTAGACAGCAACAGCTCAAAGATAGTGGCCCTTCCCTGATTCCAGCTTCTAGAGTATGCTGCCTGAGTTGCATCATGATTGGATTACTCTTGTATACCAAATACTGACAGCATTCTTGTGACCGTACAAATCAATTGACAACCCATGCTATGAAAAGCTTCATCTAGGATGGGCATAGAAAGCAGATTATGTGAGGGGCCTGAGGCACCTGGCACTGGCCGCTGTCAGACACAGGATACTGGGTTAGATGCACTTCAGTCTGACCCAGTATGGCCATTCTTATGGTCTTTACTCCTGACATACTAAGTGCACCTAAATCAAGTGCACCAGAAAAGGGAGCTGTAGCGGAGTAGCCTTTGCTCTTTTCAGAAGTATTTACAATGAAAACCTTGAAATGCCAGTTCAGACATCAGTCTGCAATGCTTTAAATGTAGTGATGCTGTGAAGACCTCAGTTTCCTATCTTCTACAGTGGGAATAATTAGAATGGCTCAGAATGCTCTACCTGCTCAGCCTTCCTGCATAGGCTGCTATTGGGTAGAATGAGAATGCTTTGGCTTGCTACCCAGTTTCTAGAAGCTTCTTGATTTAATAATTGCCTATCCTACTGCTAGATTCTGGGTGTGTCAGATATTGTGCTGAACACAGAAATTGCTGGTAATATTGCAGTGTTATCAAATGGTCCCAGTCTGGGGTAAAGTTCTCATTGGGTTAGGCTCTAAATTATGTAATCTAAACAGTGTGTACTGTAAAAAGAACAAGTACTTGTGACACCTTAGAGACTAACAAATTTGTTTGGGCATAAGTTTTTGTGGGCTACAGCCCATTTCTTCAGATGCATAGTATGTACTGTCTGTTTTACAGTGAATGGTGCCACTGAGGAGGCTGATCCAACTGTCTACACGGGTAAAGTAATTCGCCCTCTGCGGAGTGTAGATCCCACACAGACTGAATACCAGGGAATGATTGAGGTCATGGAAGATGGTGAGCAGAAACAAACCCCACTCAGGACTTCTCTGCATTAAAGTGCCAGCGGACTGTTGAGAGTACTTTTAATGAGTCTGTTCATTGTCACACGTCATGTAGTTAGACAGTGAGCTTTGGCTGTAGCTTAGTAAACTATAAACTAGCAACTTATGTAAACTTTAATTCAAGTTTCTAGCTAGAAAAACCATTGTCTCCAATGTAGAAATACTTGCTCATGAAGGAACAGAAATAGATCTTAAACGGTGTTTTCCTTCCCTCTCCGCTAGGGGAGATGAAAGGAGAGGTCTATCCATTTGGAATTGTGGGGATGGCAAACAAGGGCGATTGCCTGCAAAAGGGGGAGACTGTCAAGTTCCAGCTCTGCGTCCTTGGTCAGAATGAACAGACGATGGCTTGTAACATTACGCCCTTCCGTAGAGCCACTGTGGAATGTGTGAAAGATCAGGTTAGTGGATTCTTCCTTTAGATGAGTTTTTGCATAATCATAGAAATGCAGGGGTGGAATGGGCCTTGAGAGGTCATTAAGTCCAGACCCCACACTGAGGCAGGACTAAGTAAACCTAGACTCTCTCTAACAGATGTTTGTCTACCTGTTCTTAAATCTCCAGTGATGGGGATTCTGAAGCCTCCCAGTCAACAAATTCCAGAACTTAATTATAAAGGTAGTTAGGAAGTCTTTCCCAATACAAAACTGAGTAACCATAAGATGATTCTCACTTTGTAGCTCTAAAATACTGGGACTTGAATTTTGAAGGAAAACAGTTACACAGCAATTTTTTGTTCTGTTATCCCATGTGCCCAGTCACAGTCCTCTCTGTCAGTCTTGCATTGTTCAGCCTCAGTAGGTATGCGGCACTTCTCTAAAAAGGGCCGTATTTTCTGGTTAATGTACCCCCACTACACACTCACGTCAGATCATCTCAAAGCGCATTTTTGGATATGTTTAGGTGAGGTAATATGTGGAGCTGTTAAGTGGTGCCATAAGCTTCTGGGCAAGATGAAACAATGGTACCCAAAGTGAGTGACTTTGTGCACAGTTCCAGAAACACACTGACATGATGGATTGCAATTTATTGTTAGCACATTAAGATTTCAAAACTATTTATTGACCAAAATTAACAAACAATGGTGTATTGAAATATTTGTGGTGGTTTTGCAAGGGCAGGTATTTTTTTCCAGAAAGGAACTTTAGCAAGTGTTATCAACATTTGCAGTATTCTATTTTCATATCACATTCTAAGTGTACAAACGATTATATTTTCATTTGACATACACTGAGCAGATCAGTCCCTCAAATAAGAGTATGCACAAGTAGCTATAATTTTCACACCCATAGTTTTGTCCTGCATAATGAACAGATGTAAATGTGTGTGAATTCCTAATGTAATATTTCTCCATTTGTAAGCTTTTGTACATACAATGTATTTTGTAGCCTGCTTGGTAGAAGGTTTTCATTTATAATATGCTAAGGCATGTAGTACTAATCTTTCTAGAATATTTCAGACTAGCTTTTTAGTTGACACTTATGCACAAGTCATTATTAGTATTAGAGATGACTGTACACAACTTCATATTATGAATGTGAAGAAGGTATAGGAGGAGTAGTGGAGACAGTCCACAAACAATCCTTCCCTTTGCACTGAAGAGGGATGAGCATTATACAGTTCTTACCAGTCATGTCATCAACAATAGGACAAACCCATTTGACCCTGAATCACATTCAGAGGTGCTTATTAACTTATGTACTAGACTGCATATAGCCTCAAATTTACGAGTCTATACTGAAAATACAAGATGTTGAACAAGTAGAGAGATTTGTGAGAGGTATACTTCATTCTGAGGGGGCACACCGCTGCTTCAGCCCAGTCAATAAATCTGTCATTAAAACACTTTGCTGGCATGGCCAAGTTGACTGAATTGAAGTCTGGCATGGGAAGGACAATCACAGCAGCTCTCAGTCCAGAAATTTGTTTTCCACAGAGCCTTGTTCTTCACAAAATGCAGAGATGTTTCAATGGCAGCTGTTACACAGTATGATGTGTGCCCCTGCCCCTCTTCCATGCTGATGGCACACTTAAGCTTGGTCCACACTACCAACTTACATTGGTATAACTGTGTCATTCGGGGGGTAGATTTTCCAGAGTGATGTAGTTACACTGACCGAACCCCTGCTATAGACAGTGCTGTGTTGATGGGAGGGCTTCTCCCATTGACACACACACCCCCTTGCGTGGCGGTGGAATATATACACTGACGGGAGAATCTCTTCTGTCAGTAGGCTCTCCATTAAGTTCTACAGTGGTGTAAGTGTAGATGAGCCCTTAAAAGGTCAGACTAAACTGAATGAGGGCATCAGCTGGAAGCTCAGGCATGCAACAAAGAAACGACACTGTGCATTAGAAATGCCCCTGGCTATCATACAAAGGGCTGGAGACACATTCCACATTTTCAATGAATTGGCTTCTGAGTATTTGAGGTAGGTCCTAACAGGATTTGACAGAGCTAATTCTGTGATCAAAATCTTTGACAAATATGACAGACTTTAGAAAGAGAGCACCGTATAGGATCTAAGATTGGATGCAACAAATAGCATGACTGGTGGATGCCCTCTGCCTCCATAGAAAGTTTCTGAACTGAAGTGGTATCCAGCAAGCAGTCACGTGTAAAAATGTCTGACTACATGGTAATGCACCTGACTGTAGGAGCATATCTCCTACCCTCACTCCCTCCAACTGCTCCAACAAGGTGACTCTACCACCCCTATTTGTGATGTGCTGGGGAGGGGAAGGAATCTTTTTAATGTTGCCCAAACAAATGGCACTTACTGCTTCAGAGATCTGCCACCTTGGAGGAGAGCACGGATTAGCCACAATTTCTGCAGCAAGGATGTTGGTAGCAGTATTTTATGACCAGAGAAGGCTCCACACAGACCGAGTTGCTTGCAACTCAATCTGTTAGTCAAAGAGGACAAGTCATTGGCCAAACTCTCTCAGCCTGAGGACTGTTCTGAGAGAATGTCAGAGCATCTTGGCAAACAAAGATTTGGATGCCTTCACACATAGCTAAATCAGATATTGGATGACCTTTGCAACATGTGCATGATGAACTACTTTGTTCTTCAAGGGCCCAGTAGCATTTGAGCTTCTGCAGGACTTCTGTTTTTGCAGTGATTCTACTGGTTTAGGCACAATCAACTAATCTGTAGTTAAAACAGTCTTCCCTACACAGAACTGTGTACATTCCAAGGCAGTAAAGGCTGATAACCCATGTGAATGTGACTGATAACTAGAAATGTCACCAGCACTATTACATTTCAGTGATATCTGTACAAACTTTTGCCTATTTTTAGCTTTTAGATTGTTGTTGCTTTCAGGTCCCAAAGAAATCCATTGTCTTGAAATAATACATAGTAATTTAACACAAATTAATGCAAACAGTTCAAAGTGGTGTTTTTGTATGTTGATGGTGTCATTGTTCATTCCCACACCCATGGTAACAGCACCACTTGACAGTCCCATATCCTACCTCATCTTGGAAATAAACTTTCAAATAGTTTGATGTGCATGATATTTTTCCTATGGGAGAAGTTTGTTCCTAACTTGAAGTAGTTAGTTGTAACTGTGTCCTGAAATGAGGGCTGATATCCCTTCAGCTTTTATCATAGCTAATGTTGCTGCCAATAGTTTATTTGTATAACTGTCTAATCCTTTTTTAATTCTACTAAACTTTCTGTATGCAAGTATTTTGTGGTAGTAAAATCCATTGTCTGCTTGGGAAGAGATGATTGCAGGAGGGAAAAGGATGGAGTATGTTGCTACCTTAATTTCACTGGGTAATCACCTCTCCTATTAAGAGTAAATAGGAGCACCCGATAGAGGTTTTCTGCCACTTATTGTGTGTACTTACTGAGAGTTGAATATCTTCCCTCCTGCCTCCTTTCGTTTGCTTTCTCTGGACCCCTTCTGCTACCAGACTTATGAGATGGAGTGTTTGCAGTTGAAGTATTCCACATAGTTGTTCCCACAGAAAGATGACAGTATCAGTATTGGTTTTAAAAATGAATATGTAAAAGTTATGCTTCTAAGGCCATATTTGGGACCAAAATGGCTTGACTTCCAGAAGTGCTGTGACACTAATCGCACCCTCTGGCTTAATAAATATCATCTGAATATGGATTTAGAAGCCTGATGATAGGCATCCATTTCTGATACAACATATAAACAAAGTGGAGTTGAAATGCAATAGTGTGTCCATTTGAAATGACATGAATGAATTAAATTGCATTGCTGTTTTTCAGTTTGGCTTCATTAACTATGAAGTGGGTGACAGCAAAAAGCTCTTTTTTCATGTGAAAGAAGTTCAGGATGGTGTAGAGCTGCAGGCTGGAGACGAAGTAGAGTTCTCAGTGATCCTGAATCAGCGCACAGGGAAATGCAGTGCCTGTAATGTATGGCGTGTCTGGTGAGGAATTGAGATTATTTCTAATTAAACCAGATAATCACATCTCTGCATGGGGAAGTTATGCTTGTTTTACATGACAGACCTTAATGTGCTTTGTGTTAACTGGCATATTTGGTAAATGACTGCCTTCTGCATTCTTGAACATATGGTGTAAGTCCTGTTCTTAATAGCCACTGGATGGACAGCAGCATTCCTGCTTAGTGAAAGGATTAATATGGTATTTGACAATGGGGAAACTTGGATGTGCACAGGTAAACAAAGTAAAATATGAAATTAGAAGTCAAGATTTAATACTTCAGAGCCATGTGGCTCATTCTGTGAGACCAGTTGAGTGAGGTAATATCTTTTATTGGACCAGCTTCTGTTGGTGAGAGGCAAGCTGCATGAGCTCTTCAAGCTTATGCAGCTTCTCTTAACAGAAGTTGGCCCAGTAAATGACTTTGTCTCTAATCCTGAGATCAACATAGCTACAACAGCATTGCATATAACGCATGCAGAATGTGTGGCAGTTCAGCAAGGGTTGAAGTCAAAGGTTATGACAAGCATTTTACTGATATTCAAAAAACTTCATTGTAGCTCTGCAGACTTGTTATAAACCTCTTTCCACTCATCCCTTACTAGTAGACATTTAATTGCAAGAAAAAGTGGCAGGCAGACAACTCTTTTTATTTCGGATGATTTGGAAAACTGAGTGTTCTGTACTGAGGGAGCTTTTGAAAACTATGCCAAATTGGGGGAGAAATCATCCTAAAGCAAGTGTGGAACACGGAGAAGAAATGCTTTCCTGCCCTGTGCTGATTAAGAGTGCACAACTCAAAGTAGAGATTTGTAGACGTTATTTGAATAAATTGCTTTGCTGTTTGGTTTTTTTGAACAGCTGACCATTAATACATCAGTTTTATTTGAAAAAGCCTTTTGCAGTAGCAGCTAGGCACACACAAACTTGAAAGCCATGTGGTCACTCACAAAAATGGGCAAAGGCAAAACCAAAAAGCTGCTTGCATTTGAGTTGGAGCTAATCAGCCTTCATTTCTGTCCCACTGAAGTGAGGGCCCCACCGTGAAGAACACTCTCACCATATGCAAAGTCTTTAACAAAGACGCTGTCTGCTATTCTTAAATGCTCTGAGAAGTATGAATCAGTCTTAGGGAACCAGGTCCCAGATAAGTCTCTTTGGACACTCAGTACTAGAAGTTAACTGAAAAACAATGTAATGACTTGAAGGTAGGAGTTATGGAGTCAGTGGCCTGCCCCATTCAGGAGGCGGGCAATTCAGGCTCTCTGCTGGATCTTCCAGTTGTATTTCAAGCATATTCCTAAAGAGAAGGCATTAAGCAGCACCCAGGTTAGGGAATGATGCTTTTTTTCCCCCAAGCTCTACATAGACGAGTGGTTAAGGTGCTCGACTACAATCCTCAAGGTCATGGGTTTGTCTCAGTTAACGGTAGATTGAGAGAGCCTGCCTCCAGTTCACCTAGCTTCAGTGTGGCTACCTGATCCATTGTTAGGGGTGGATGTGGTTCCTGTACCATTGGTCATGAAACTGATGTGCGTAACCGCATCAGCCTGAGGAGCCATTGGCTCAGACGACCTATAGCTTTCGACTGTGCGAAATGTATATACCCCCCTTATTCTTATGTGAGGAATTAATTTAAATATCAGTATCACTGGGCATCGCACTAACCCCTGTGAGAGGAATAGGGAGCTCACGCTAGTCAGAGCTGTTGTTCCAAGCTCGACAGACTCGTGCAGTTCACACTTAGTTTAAGTTTTTGAAGTGTGGCAGCGAGTTTTTCTGGAGATTCAGGAGAGTTGTTGGCATGTTGTACCATGGCATATCAATGGTTCCTGAGCACGGGTGTTAAGCTTAATTGGGATGTGACAGCCACATGGGGTGACTGTTGAAGTTTTGCATTGAGGAAAGATTGTAGCTTCCTGGTTAACTGTAGAGGATAAAGCTCTGTGGGCCCCTGCTGACATCTGAGAATCCAGGGGCTGCAGTAAATATCATAGGACCGTGGGGCTGATATAATATACTTTCCAGAAAGCCCAACTCAAAATGAGATGACTTCTTTAATCTGTTTCCTTTTTGTCTCGGTACAAATTATCCAATTCCCAATCATGTCATGTGCCTTCTTTCCAAATATAAGTCAGCATGTTGTCCAGGGCATGGCTGCTGCTCTAAGTAACTAGCTCCATTTCTGTTACAGTGAAGGCGCAAAGGCTGTTGCTGCTCCGCGTCCTGATAGACTTGTTAATCGTTTAAAGAGCATTACTTTAGATGATGCCAGTGCTCCTCGCCTGACTGTTCTTCGTCAACCAAGGGGACCGGATAACTCAAAGGTATACTCTTAAGATAACTGCCTAGTGTGCAAAATTACTCTAGATAAGTATCTAGAAATAATGGTAATAAAATCTTGATTCTTCAAGGTGTATTGTCCATATGATTTGCACTCTTAGTGCACATGTACCCCACATACATGAGATCAGATCCTATTTTGCCTGCAGTATCTGCCAGGGGCCAGTGCCTGTGCTGTAATGTCCTTGAATATGCCCATCTCCATCAAAGGATGTAGGGGGTGGGGAGTTGGCCCAGCAATCTTCAAGTTCATGGAGGATAGCTCCATCAATGGCCATTAGCCAGGATGGGCAGGGATGGTGTTCCTAACCTCTGTTTGCCAGAAGCTGGGGATGAGTGATGGGATGGATCACTTGATTACCTGTTCTGCTCATTCTCTCTGGGGCAGCTGGCATGGGCTACAGTCGGAATACAGGATACTGGGCTAGATGGAGCTTCGTCTGACCCAGCATGGCTGTTTTTATGTTGAAATTTACCCAGGAACATAGGTGGCCATAAAAAGTCCCCAGTGCAGCAGAACTGTTGTGGTTACACTACATGTGAATGGGTAACTAAAGTTAGGTGCACAGAGGACACCAACATTTGTATGTGACATAACTGAGTTCCACCGTAGCTATGCATAGACCACTATAGAAAGGGGCTTAAGGAATGGAAAAAGTCCATGGTTACATGTATCCAGTGGGTGTGGCAAATGTTGTTAGACAAGTGTGCAGGAAGGACAGTGTCCAGTACAGCAACTATTACGCTGATAAGAAATGCACAGGATTTTTTCAGGGGGAAAGGCAATATGCTGTGTTTACTGAAGATGCAACCATTAGCCATGTGCATTTAATTACATGACACACAATCAGCCTGTCCTGCCAGTCGAGGTTAGCTACCATTGTAGAATTCAGATAAATCTAGTGGCCAACTAGGTTGATCACAGATAGGGAGGAGCTGGGTTCTGTTGTTCGTGACACAATGCTCCAGGGAAGTCTTGGCAGGATGAAGCCAAAGTTTTATGGCAAGGCCCCCTGTTTATATAGCAGGTTTTCTTTCAGTTTTGCACTGTTATGCTGTAATTGTTGTTTGAGTGCTTTAACTATTTTTTTAAGTTTTTTAGGGAGGTTCTTTTCTGCTTTTGATCACAGCTATTTTGTCCCCATTGATAGGTGCCTGTCTTATTTTTAGTAGTCAATCTGCCCCTCTCTGACATTTCAATAGGGGCATGTTGCAGCCTCCTGGTGCCCTTGCATCTGTCTCGGGTTCCTTCCTTGACCATCTGTTTCAGCAGTGGCCTTTAGACTTATCTCTAACGCACATTCCTCATTCACACACACAACAGAATTAATTCACACAGATGATTTTGAACAGGAACATTAAGTTGCAATGCAAAAGAAAAACAATCATTATATTCTTCTACTTACTTTTAAAATACTAAACCTACAGCAAAGTGGTGACCCCAAAAAAGGTCTGATGTCTGAAATCAGCTCAGACACAGATTCTGGCTGATGCATATTTACCAGTGGCCCATTTCTGCTATTGAAAGGGGATGGCTGGCAAGATATGGTGAAATAATGCATTAATACATGGTACATTATTTTATTCTTTGATTTTAAATTATACAAAATTCTACTCTACAAATGCAAAGGGGATTTGTATTTACTCTGGCCACAGGTTGGGATTTTCTATACCTCCATCCCCACTGTCTCTCTTTCCTCATTTTCCAGATGGGAATGATGATATTGATCTTCCTCTGTAAAACACGTTATAAAAAAAACCCACTAAATATTGGCTTTTTTGATTTGTGTGTTAAAAGGAAATTTACCAAAAATAGGATGAAAATGTTTGTTTTCCAATAACTAGGGATTTAAACTTGCCCTAGCAATGTTTGCAAAGCTTTTTGTGGGCAGGACGATATGTAGTTTATCGAGGGGCCTGATCCTGCAAAGTATTACTCATGTAGCTGTTATGCGAGTGGCCTCATGGAAAGAAGTAGAACTTTGATGTCAAGTGAAAGTTTGCCTGAGCCTATGTGTTTGTAAAGTGCTGTGCAAATTTACAGGGTTGCGTGTGTTTCACTATAAACTGAGACACTAGAATGTTGTATGTATGCATGAGACTCTGAAGGTGAACATAACTATGCTACCTTAATAGTCCAAGCTGATCCAGTGTAAAAGTACAAACCACATGAAGGTTGAATAGTCCTATATGACTTTTAAAGTGCTTTGTATTAATACAAGAGGATAATGGGAATTGGAGTGGTTTTTAACTATTTTGAGTCTTGATGTCCTGATTTAAAAAGAAACATTTACTTTGATTTCTAAATTGCGGTATTGTTGTTTTACATTCAGACAAGACCTAATGTCTGAACATTTAACTATCTTAAGCATTTTGCATAAGTAGAAAGGATTCTTTCTATCCAAAATCCCCTTCTTTCCAAGCTACTGCACAGTGCTCTGTGTGGTCAGCCTAGCTGACTACTGATTTTTCCCTCACCAGAGGTGGCTGCATTTCATTGGTGTATTTATATGCAGAGTTTTCAAAGCATGTACTGATCCTTGTGGAAGGGGGCTGTAGGAATGAACAGATAAATACTGCTGAGGTCACCTGAAGACAGACCTTTCCTAAGACCCAGCTAGGTACTAGCAGTAGGATGTCATGAGTACCAGGCAAATTAGTTGAAAGAATAGTAAAGAATAAAATTGTCAGGCACATAGAACATAAATTGTTGGGGAAAAGTCACCATGGTTTCTGTAAAGGGAAATCATGTCTGTCTTATCTGTTAGAGTTCTTTGAAGGGGTCAACAAACATGTGGACAAGGGGGATCCAGTGGATGTAGTGTACTTAAATTTCCAGAAAGCCTTTGACAAGGTGTCTCACCAAAGGCTCTTAAGTAAATTAAGTTGCCATCGGATAAGAGGGAAGATCCTTTTATGGACTGAGAGCTGATTAAAAGACAGGGAACAAAGGGTAGGAATAAATGGTAAATTTTCAGAATGGAGAGGAGTAACTAGTAGTGTTCCCCAAGGGTCAGGCCTAGGACCAATCCTATTCAACTTATTCATCAATGATTTTGGAAGAAGGGGTAAACAGTGAGGTGGCAAAGTTTGCAGATGATACTAAACTGGTCAAAATAGTTAAGATCCAAGCAGACTGTGAAGAACTTCAAAAAAGATCTCACAAAACTAAATAATTGGGCAACAAAATGGCAAATTAAATTTGATGTGGATAAATGTAGAGTAATGCACTTTGGAAAAAATAACTCCAACTATACATACAGTATGATGGGGGCTAATTTAGCTACAACTAATCAGGAAAAACATCTTGGAGTCATCGTGGATAGTTCTCTGAAGACGTCCGTGCAGTGTACAGCGGCAGTCAAAAAAGCAAACAGGAAGTTAGGAATCATTAAAAAAGGGATAGAGAATAAGATGGAGAATATCTTATTGCCCTTATATAAATCCATGGTGTGCCCACATCTTGAATACTGTGTACAGATGTGCTCTCATCTCATAAAGGATATACTGGCATTAGGAAAGGTTCAGAGAAGGACAGCTAAAATGATTAGGGGATTCGAACGGGTCCCATATGAGGAGAGATTAAAGAGGCTAGGACTTTTTAACTTGGAAAAGAGGAGACTAAGGGGGGATATGATAGAGGTATATAAAATTGAGTGGTGTGGAGAAAGTGAATAAGGAAAAGTTATTTACTTGTTCCCATAATAGCAGAACTAGAGGCCACCCATTGAAATCAGTGGGCAGCAGGTTTAAAACAAACAAAAGGAAGCTATTCTTCACACAGCGCCCAGTCAACCTGTGGAACTCCTTGCCTGAGGAGGCTGTGAAGGCTAGGACTATAACAGGGTTTAAAAGATAACTGCATAAATTCATGGAGGCTAAGTCCATTAATGGCTATTAGGCAGGCTGGGTAAAGAATGGTGTCCCTAGCCTCTGTCAGAGGAGGGTGATGAATGGCAGGAGAGAGATCACTTGATCTTTACCTGTTAGATCCACTCACTCCAGGGCACCTGGCATTGGCCACTGTCAGTAGACAGGATACTGGGCTAGATGGACCTTTGGTCTGATCCAGTATGGCCTTTCTTATGTAGCTCTTGGTGGGATAGGGGCCGATGTGAAAGTACAGAGATGATGCTGCACATCCACATATTGCCTCCATATTGGTACTGAACATAACAAAATTCATTCCACACGTGCATGGAAAAAATTAGACGGAACACTGCTCCTCAGGTGTGTAGAGGGGATTCTTCAGGGTTAAAGGAAATGGTATAGAGCACAGTGCCTAGGAAGAAATGCAGACCAATGCATGCTAACTTGTTCTCATTTGGAGACACAGCTGGCTCATCGGAAATCCTGCTAACACTGTACCCTGTTAGAAACAAAACATGAAAACTGGGCTACACTTGGATATATTACAGCTCTCTCAATTTCTCCATCTCTGTTAACCATGTGCATTATTTCACCTTGCAATTGATTAATGAGGTTTTATGTCATTACAGGGATTTGGTGCAGAGCGAAAGATTCGTCAAGCTGGTGTTATTGACTAACTGATCCATAAAGCACATAACTAAGTATGATCAAGCAGTGGGAGCTGATGAAGGGTACTGAATATTTCCCTATTCATCCCTTCCAAATTCTAAGAAGCTACGACACCAGTTTTAACACCTTATGTTATGTTTAAAAAATAAATTTATGAAACCATTTTAAAATTATGCACAGTTGCATCCTGAAGACTTAAGATGGCGCCTTATAGTATCACATTTTAGACGCTTTTTGAATGGTGCATTTAACGCAACTGGTAACTGCAAATCTACGTTGCCTATGTAAGTGAACATTAGAGAGTTCTACTCAGTAGACCTTATGAAATTCTGCACTAAAAAGATGTATACTCTACCTTCATTATTTCTGACAAGGTATAACTATGCCTTAGCTCTCAGTTACATTATCTTCCCCTCCAGCTGGGAGGCTCACTTCGTTTGTTCAGATCTAATTGAGGACCATATGAGGGTGGATTATGTTCTTTTTATATAATTCTGTATGAGCATTCAGATAACTTCATTGTTGATGGCCAAATGTTACAATGTTGTTTTCATATCTCATTTAAACTTGAGTCTATGTAGCAAAGTTCTGTTAGATCTCAGTAAAAGTACCTTCCAGAGTTGATCTTTTTGTAACCTTCTGCAAATAGTATGTGCAGTGCAGAATTTCAGAAGGATGAGGTGTGCCATCGGTGTGGTAATTTAAATATATAAAACAATGCACAAATTTTGTTGCTGCTTGGAACACTGCAGCTTCTGAACCCAGTTTCTTTTACTGATCTAAATTTAAAAATTGTGCCTGAAGTGAATACATTTTTCTTTTTGCAGCCAGCACCCAGTGTACTGTAAAAGAATAAATACTTAGGCTTTCCATAGCTGTATTGAGATTTTCATCAAGGTGAAATAGTTAATGTATGTGTGCTTCCCCCCCTCCCATTCTTCTCCAGTCACACTTTATCAAGCAAGAAAACTGAATGATTGGTCTAAGTATTACTTTAACCAAAAAGATCAGGCGTTATTTTCTTTGAATAGAGGGCAGTACTGTGTTTTTTTTTCCATGTTACCTCTATTCTCAATTTAGTTTTTCTTCTCTGGGAGACGCATTATCTGTGTGAAACAAACATTGCTTTCTCCAATTTCTGTTAATGGCAAAGAATGGAAATAGAATAAAGTTTTACTGATTTTGAAAAAACGCCTCCCGTTCTGTCTCGCGGTGACGGTTAGGGCTGCCCGCGCCAGCGCGCCCCCTTGTTCCGCGTGCGGCCCCCGCGCTTATGAAACGGGGGGGGGGGGCGGCCGAGCCCAGCGGGTTCACGGGGGGGGGGGTTTAACCCCCTGCTCTGACTCGGTCCCTGCGTCTTGTTCCACCCGTCACGGGCACCGCGGCAGCCCGATGTGAACCTCGCCGGCGAGCGCGCGGCCTCCGCAGCGACATGACCACCTTCCGGCGTCTCCTGATGACGTGTAGGGCGGGGGCCGGAAGCCGGAAGGACGGACCCACTTCGGAGGGGTGTTCCGCTTTCACGGGCCCCGCGAAGCCTGTCGGGCCGTAAGGTGAGAGGCTGCCCGGGACGTGCCTGGTTCGGGTCCCCCCTCCTCCCCGTGGGGAGGCACGTTGGGCTCCGTCTACACTGGGGTTCGAGACCCCCGCCCGGGGGGGGGGCACGTTGGGCTCCGTCTACACTGGGGTTCGAGGCCTCCCCCTGGGGGGGGCACATTGGGCTCCATTTACACTGGGGTTCGAGGCCCCGCCCGGGGCGGGCACGTTGGGCTCCGTCTACACTGGGGTTCGAGGCCCCTGCTGTCTCGGGGCGGGTGGGCCCGGGGCCCTCGCTCTACTGACGTCTGTGCTGTGGCTGCAGGTCCTGTGGGGCGATGACCGAGTACAAGCTGGTGGTGGTGGGAGCTGGCGGCGTTGGCAAAAGCGCCTTGACCATTCAGCTCATCCAGAACCACTTCGTGGACGAGTACGACCCGACCATCGAGGTAAGTCCCCGACCCTGCCGCAGGCTGCGGGTAGGAAGGCGAACCTTGGGCTGCATAATGCTCCTGAAACAGAAGCGTTTATTCCTTGGTGTTCAGTCCCTTTAGGCTGTTTGCACTGCGGCTCCTGAGCCCATTGAGAGAAGTGGCATGGCTCAGAACTAACTAACAAGGCTCAAATGCATCTGTAGCTCCTGTAAACTAGTGCAGCAGGTTAGCAGTCCCTCTTCTAGCTCTCCAGGTGAGGGTGACTTAGGCTGTAATGCACTTCTGTATACCAGGTTTCACTCACCCTGCTCAACTGCAGCATCCACACAGATTTATTACTTGGTCTTCCCCGGCAATGCCACATTGCACAACCCAGCTAAGAGCTGACAGTATGCTGGACTTCCAAGTTGAGAAGTGCACAGTTTTTATTGGTCTTCATGTTCAGATCTACGAAAAGTTTATTTTGAATGTCCGCTACTCCAGGTAAACCAGACTATGGGTGATCTGAAGCAGCTCCGTCACATGTACCTTAATGTACACGTTATCTGTTTCTGTACGTGATGCTTCATAGCATAGATTGCCATTTCCCTCTGTTGTCCCCCAGAGGGGGAAAGGACAAGGGAGAGTGCTATCTGATTATGAAACTATTTGGGAAACTAACATATCCATCATGAGGCAAACAATGGATGTTGTGTGTGTATAAGTGGTTGTACTTTAATCCTCTTTTGAAGGACTATTTTGAGACGCATCTGTTGAGTGCACTGCAGTACAGGTAGGCACCTGTGTGCATTTCTTCCCATATTCATGTAGCCTTTATTTGCTTGTATGGGTAATTACTCTTTTACTGAAAGAGGGGGCATCATCTCCATTGCACTGTCCGTTGAGTAAGTTCTGTGGGGGAAGGGACCACCTTTTCTGTGTCTGCATGGCATCTCGCACACAGGCATCTTGGCCCATGACTAAATCTCCTAGTTGCTACAATGGTACAACTAATAAAAGGAACTATGATTAAGGTCATAAATTGGGGGGAAGCACATTCCTGTGTCCTACACCATGGGTTTGACTTGGTTCCCAGGACAAGCTGTCGATGGTTTAATGGGGCTTTATTTGGTGCTGGTCTGGCCAGGATGATCCTGAAGTTAATGCAGTAAAATTATCATTGAGTAATGTTTTATGTGGTAAATAGCATTGAATTCTTTGTTTTTATAGACGAGACATGCATAAAAAATAGATGTAAGTGTATAAAGCAACATCCAGATGTTGGACTCTTGCTCCTTCTAAAAAGGACAAACTTGAGAAATCTCTTGTCATGCTCAATATTAGTTTCTTTCTGGGATTCTGTTTGGGGATTATAGAGTCCACGGCACCTGGGGGGCATAGTCTCCTTGATGCATGGTACAGAGCTACATCATGGGGGGCTATTTTGTTAAATGTTTGGGTTTCCTTTGCTGATACATAGTTTACTGTAGATATACTCCTCAATGAATCACAACAGAGGTTCCTCCTTCCCCTACAGCAACAGTGCAATAGGAGGCAATGTTTTGCCTTTCCAGAGATGAAAGGCCTTTTTGTCACAAAAATCATAGAATATCAGTGTTGGAAGGGACCTCAGGAGCTCATCTAGTCCAAACCCCTGCTGAAAGCAGGATCAACCCCAGCTAAACCATCCCAGCCAGGGCTTTGTCAAGCCTGACCTTAAAAGTCTCTAAGGAAGGAGATTCCACCACCTCCTTAGGTAACCCATTCCAGTGCTTCACCACCCTTCTAGGGAAAAAGTTTTTCCTAATATCCAACCTAAACCTCCCCTGTTGCAACTTGAGACCATTACTCCTTGCTCAGTCAGGCTGTGTTAAGGTCACTAGCAATACACCCTGCACTTGAAATGCTTCCGCAGTTGGAGTTCATGAGAAAGTGTAACAAGACATGGAACTGCGACCAGATTCAGGAGCTGGACTAGGAGATGCCTTTAAGACACTCAGAGTCTCAAGTAAGGGGTTGCAGCAGCACTAAGTCTTGTCTTTGTTTCTCCCTCAGGATTCATATCGTAAACAGGTAGTTATTGATGGTGAGACCTGTTTGCTAGACATTCTGGACACTGCAGGGCAGGAGGAGTACAGCGCTATGCGAGACCAGTATATGAGAACTGGTGAAGGCTTCCTCTGTGTCTTTGCCATTAATAACAGCAAATCATTTGCTGATATCAATCTCTACAGGTATGTTCTGCTCTTTGGGAGGAAGCTTTTCCTAGTTTTATTTTGGAGTGGTACAATCTTCAACTGGCACTGAGTATTATTCACCACTGGAATTAGTGGAGACTAAACTTGCAAGACAATCAGTGATCTTCAAATAATAAATGCTGGGAAAATTCCATACATCACACTGGGTTTCAAAATGCCTTTTAAAATTGGACTCTGTTTTAGAGTGGTACATAAATTGTCAGCAAAATGGAGAATGGAATGGGCACCAAGATAGAGTGGTGAAGATTAGATGGTATTTCAGTAGTGTAGCATACAGGACAAGACACCTGAGATAGTAACGAAGCGGGAGCACATCAAGGTGGATACGCTGATGGGGTAGCGAGAGGGACATATTGGTTGATGGGTTAGGGGCTAAGTCCTGTGAGGTCCTTTCCAGTGATGTCTGACTTGTAATAAGATGTGGATTTTAAACTGTTTCTGTATAAGAAAAGCTGGTGTTTAATGTATTTTTTTCTCCAGAGAGCAGATTAAGAGAGTGAAAGATTCAGATGATGTGCCAATGGTGCTAGTGGGAAACAAGTGCGACTTGCCCACAAGGACAGTAGATACAAAACAGGCTCAAGAACTAGCCAAGAGCTATGGGATACCCTTCATTGAGACATCGGCCAAAACGAGACAGGTGACGAGCTTCCATTCTTCCAGTGTGATTTCTCTTCTTGGTGCTATAACTGTGGTAGTGGCCTGGATCCTCTGTGCTACTGATGGCTGTGGGGTGGAGATGGAGATGTGTAAATCACTTTCCCATTTTTACTTTTGAGTTCAGCCTGAACATGCAGAATGGAACTTTAAGAATGGCCAGACTGGGTCAGACCAAAGGTCCATCTAGCCCAGTATCCTAACTACCGACAGTGGCCAATGCCAGGTGTCCCAGGGGGAATTAACAGAACAGGTAATCACTGAGTGATCCATCCCCTGTCGCCCATTCCCAGCTTCTGGCACACAGAGGTTAGGGACACTATCCCTGCCCATCCTGAATAATAGCCATGAACTTCTCTATTTCTTTTTTTGAACCCTGTTATGGTCTTGGCTTTCACAACATTCTCTGGCAAGGAGTTCCACAGGGTGACTCTCTGCACTCTGGAAAAAACCCACTTTCTTTTGTTTGTTTTAAACCTGCTGCCTATTAATTTCATTTGGTGACCCCTAGTTCTTGTATTATGAGGAGTAAATAACATTTCCTTATTTACTTTCTCCGCACCAGTCATGATTGTATAGACCTCTATCATATCCCCCGTAAGTCGTCTCTTTTCCAAGCTGAAAAGTCCCAATCTTATTAATCTCTCCTCATACAGAAGCTGTTCGATACTCCTAATCATTTTTTATTGCCCTTTTCTGAACCTTTTCCAATTCCAATATAACTTTTTTTCATGGAGTGACTACATCTGCACGCAATATTCAAGATGTAGACGTACCATGGATTTATAGCGAGGCAACATGATATTTTCTGTCTTTTTTTTTTTTTTTTTTTTTCTGGACTATATCAATCTCAGTGATTTCTAGACTCACATTGATGGCTTCAGTAGCTGGGTTCTAAAAAAGCCACGTCAGTACCAACCAGACGAGAGTTCAGCCATCCCTCTCTTCTGGAATAGTTTGTAGTGTGGAAGAAAAAAAAATCCTCACTCTCAGGTTGGAAGCAACAAAATCAGGGACAACTTTATTCAGGCAATTGCCAGGGAAGCACACAGCTGACAGAGTCTCTCTGCCTCAGTTTCTCCAAAGTACAAGCGATTTCACATAAATATTTATATCCATTGTGATGTGCATTAATTAAAAACATCTGCAATTTGCTTATATTATGTGCTTCTAGTCCAGTATTTTCTTGCTACTTGTCTCAAAACATCGTTATCTCAAGGTTTGGTCACGCTGACGCTACTTTGCTGTTTTCCCACTCGCTTCTAATGTGAGCCCTGCTTCTACAGGTCCCGCGATATTACGCTAGGACTTAGCATGACAGTTGCTCTGTTTCTTACAACTGAGGGACCCATCTTTGAATCCTTTAACTCTATTTCCACAGTAGTAAGAGCAAATGCTGTTCTTACGAGATTTTGTCCCAAAACTGTCAAGTTTCCCTTGGCTTCTACTTAAGGCCAGTGTTGAAGCTAAGTCAGTGGCATGTCCTCAGAGCGTGTGTCTCTGTAGAGAGCATTCTGCACTAGTCACCCTGTGTTCAGTAGGCTCCCCCAAGTCATTGGTCCAACCACATCACTGCAGAATTAATCTGGAAACAGGCAATAAATTGTTAAGAAATAGCCTGAAAATAAAACTTGAACAAGGAGGCAATTTATCAGGAAATAACCCCATTTCCTACTGAGGACATAAGCTTCAGAAACCTCCTCCTCCTACTATAGCTACAATCAGCCATTGCCTCCGTTTTAAGGCTGCTGCTTTGGCTTCTTGTTTATGGTTTCCTCAGAGGGAGAATTATCAAAGTCAAGAATTTAATTGTTGGAAATGTGGGCGTGTAGTGCTGGTTCCCTACTGCAGTTAATTGTGGGATAAGTTGGCCCCTGCTCCTCCTGGCTCCCAGTTAGCTAAGAGCTGCCCTGGAGAGAGAAGTGGGTTTTAAATAAGCATGTCAAAGAATCCTTTGGTGGAATAGTAAAATGAGGGATGGAGTGCAAAGTGACATCCGAGCATGTGCGGGAGAGAATACCTGACCACAACTCTTTGCACTTAGGGTGTCGAAGATGCTTTTTACACATTGGTGAGAGAGATCCGCCAATACCGGATGAAAAAACTCAACAGCAGTGAAGATGGGAATCAAGGCTGCATGGGATTGTCATGCGTTGTGATGTGACAAGGTGAGTTGTGATTAAATCTTTCACTTAACTCGTATGAATGCATCTGTAAGCTTTGGAAAAAGTCTATTATAATGGACCAGTTGCCACGGCCTTTGCTATATTGTAGGACCTGTTGGTTGGTGTCCTGTGGATTTAACCAGACCTAGAACCAGTTCCTTCTCTGAAGTTTGTTTAGTCAATAAGGAGCAAAGTTTGTAAGTGGGTGGTCTGTTCACGGTCTTGTAGATTCAACTGGCAATTCTGGTTGGTATGTCCCTTTGTGTCCTCCCTTGCCAGCTGCCTCTGTCCTTTGGGAAACACTCATATAATCCAGAGAAACCCAGCACACACTTCATACTTCCTTATTGTCACACCAATGTCACCCATGATCTTCACAGCTCTGAGATGAGTATTTGCTTGTGACCTGCTTCTGTACAGCTAACATGGGAAGCACAGCTCTGGCTGGGAGGAGAGGTGGGTTGTAATTGCATCTTCACAGGCAACAAAGGCAGAACCATGTGCCATTCTTGGGCAGCTCAAACAAAACCGCAGTAATTCAAACAATTGAAGAATATTGTGATGGAGAGTTGGATTCTTCCCAACAACTGTTCAGAAAGCATTGCCCTGCTGAATAAAGTGGGTAGGTTACCTCAGTAATTGTTACACAAACACCCTGTCATATCGCATGTCCATCATGAAATAGTGTAAAAGCTAATCAAAGATGCTTTTCCCTTTTAGCCACCAAGAATACCTGGTTCAGATGTAGCTGGAGGACAAGTCGTGATGCCCTGCCAGTACCCTGGTGCCAGATAAGCAGTATAAAGTCCTTTTCTGTGCTCCATCTGAAGAGAACATCTCTGAACATCTACCTCCTTGCTCGGCTAACTGAGCAGAGAAAGCCCCATCTGGTGATGCACTGGGATTTCTTTTTTTTTCTCCCTGGGTAGGTTCAAACAGAAAACTGGTCACAAGAAAAGCGAACTTTGGACACCAAATGCTGTGAAAAAGATGACAACACTTTTACCTCTAGAGTAAATGCTAGAAGTGATGTTTGTTTCCTTTGTATCAGATTAAGACCTGCAGGGCTATCTGAGAAATGTCACTAATCACTGACTGGCAGGTTCATGTCAGAAATGGCTTTGCCACTGTTTCTTAATACTCTGCTACCTGTTCCACATTGGTGTCTGCCCTCTGTGTGCACCACACAGCCTACTCACAGCACACCCATTGTGTCATGCCATCTACTCCCATCCTCTATCTTTCTGTAATAAAAAGGAGAGAGCTTTGTTAACTGAGTGCCTGTTTGCAAAGGAGCTTTAGAGCTTTTCCCCACTGTCAGTCTGAGGGGAATTACTGAGGATTCAGGTTTCCTTGAGAGCTGGTGCACTTGTAAATGATCATGTATTTGAAAAATGCACATGGTCAGTTTATTTGTGTGACTGGACTCTGCCTCTTCATCTAGAGAAACTTTCCGCCTGGAAACTCCAGTAGACATGGCCAGGGGGAGCGGGGAGAATGTTTCTCCATCTCTAAGGAGCACAAGGCAGTAGATCTGTTTTCTGCTCTGTTTTAGTGGGTAGACTCATGTACATTCCATCTAGCTTTGTTACAGTGCCCAGGACTTCCTTCATCTCCAGGTAGGACCAAACGAATCAGCTGCTTTTGTTAATGTTGGCTGGAAATATATGTGGACAGTTACTTGACTGGATGACTATTAGTTGTTCAGATTTGTCTAGAACATGCAATTTTATTTTAAAATTATTTGTGTCATTACTAAATTTCAAATACAGCCTCTGTCAAATTAATTTTGGGAAGAATAGCTGGGGACATTCTCAGTGGGCAAGGAGTCTTGGATTTTTGACTGGCTTGCACAGTGTGTAGTGTTTGCTCCAGACTGCAGTGCTTGCAGTCCCTCCAAAAGTCGGGGAGAAGCTAGCAATAAAATATAGCATAGAAAACTGATCTGGCTTCTGATTCTCTGACTTCAGAATCCTCTGTTGCAGGGGTTTGCAGAATGAGGAAGGAAGTTAATTCAGTGATCAGCACATAGAAGCTTTTTGGTTTGCTGATGGGATTTTGATGCTTGTTCTACCCCCAGCAGAGTTTGAGTGAATCCTTGCACATATCATCTTTCCTGTAATGTGGCATGCAGAACTAGACACAATACTCCAATTGAGGCCTAATCAGCATGGTGTAAAGGGGAACATCTTTATTACAGACCTGGATATAGGAATACAGAGAATAGTGATCAAATTTGCAGATGGCACAAGAGGCAGGAGGTTCCAACACTTGGGAGGATAGAGCTAAAATTCAGTGGGACCTTGATAAATTGGAGAACTAGGCTGTAGATGACAAAGTGAAATTCAACAGATAAATGTAGGGTGCTATATTTACAGAAGAAAAAGTAAATGCACAAATACAGACTAGGGGATAACTGGTTTGGCAGTAGCACTGGTAAGAAGGACCTGGGAGTTGCGGTGGATCACAACCTCAACATATGTCAGCAATAGGATGCCATTGCAAAAAAACAAATGCTATTTTAGGTTGCATTAAAAGAGGCATCCAAGTCACAGGAGGTGATTGTACTGCTCTGCTCAGCGCTGGTGAGACCTCAGCTGGAGTAGTGTGTCCAGTTTGGGCCAACAATGTATTGACAGGATATAGAGAAACTGGAAGGGATCCAGAGGTGAGCGACAAAGATGATCAAAGGGATGAATTTCAAGCCATATAACCAAAGGCTGAAGGAACTGGGTATGTTTTGTTTGGAAAAGAGGAGAGAAAAAGGGGACATGATAGCGGTCTTCAAATGCTTGAAAGGCTGACATAAAAAAGATTGAGAAAAGTTGTTCTCTCTTGTTATACAGAGAGCATGATAAGAGGCAGTGGGTTCAAACTATAGCCGAGCAAAACTTCTTAACTGTAAAAACAATAGGACAGTGGAACAGAGTGGCTAGGGAGGTCGTGGAAGCTCTTTCACTGAAGGTATTCAAAGAGAGGCTGGAGCCATCTGTCTTGGATGGTTTAGACCCAACAAATCCTGCATCTTGGCAGGGGGTTAGACTAGACCCTTGTGATTCCTTCTAACTTATGATTCTAAAATTCTATAACAAGCTCCAGTATAACTGCCTCCACACTAGGGGTTGAATATATTATCTGTGTGATCCTAAACCAGTATTGTTGAACTGGTCAAAAACTGGCATTTTGAGGCAAGACCAGTATGAGACAATGACTGTACTTCACAGTCATATGTAGCTAGGAGGCAATCACCTTCATCAAAAGGCCATTAACTGTAATAGTCCCCAGTGCACTCGGGTCTCAGACACCACACAGAGTAGGTAAGATCTCAAGAGCCCTCTTCCCTGTGTGTTGTAACACCGGAAGTGGTGGTGTGACAGGTGCTTTTCTCACCTCGGGAACGTCGCCTTAATGTATTATTCGGCTGAGCTCCATAAGCCAAATTGAGCACGTGCTAGAAAGGAACAGTGCTGTAGGTGGCTCATTCTCTCCCAGTCCAGAGACTTAGAGTGATTGGCTTGATCAGGGAAATGCATGTTTGGGCAAAAGTCCGGGGCCGGCAGATAGGAGAGACTGTAGATGAGATGGTCAAGCGCAAGCACAAACTCATGGGGAGCTAGTTCCTCTGTGTGAGAGCTCTTACCTAGTGTTGCATTCTGTTCCATTGCCTCTGCAGCAGGAGAGCAGGCCCTTGAGCGATGTCCCTGTGTTGGTAGAAGGCTTCTTTTCTTCCTGCTCTTCTGTTTTTGTTTGTTCTCTGTGGTTCTTTTGTCAGGGTCACATCAGGTCATTTCCTAGGTCCTGATCCAAAGTCCATGGAAAGACACTTATTGATTTCACTAGTCTTTGAATCGGGCACGTTGTACATGGGCTCTCGTGCTCCATCTCACTCAGGGGTGATCTGCCAGGATAAGTTTGATCTATCTGAAGGCTTTCTAGCGATTCACTCCTCTTAGCGTCAGCACTGACACCACAGCTGTTAATACGAATGTCAAATCTAAACCAGGTGAATGGTCATGATGAAACTGGACCTGTCCTTATTCACACTCACTTGTTGTTCTTTCTCTTCTCCCTCCTCCTTTTGCACATGTTGCTGCCCCATGGGGTGATCTCAATAAAACTCGCAGCAAGTATATTTACCCTCCAAGAGTTTCATGGCTGAGCTGGATGTTTACTGCTGCTGCTTCTCCATAAATCCTTTCTGGTACTGCAAGCTAGTTGACTAATTCTAACACCCGCTAAAAATAAGCCATGCCCAACATTACAGAGTGTAATGTTTTTCCGGGTTTTGAGTTGATTTGGTAAAGGAGAGAGCTAAAAGGGGAAAATAGAAGCATATAGTGTGAAAGCAGCACAGCACTCATCTTGCTGGTTAGTGCTTTTGTCTGCTGGGATTTTTCAAGATTGACTGATTATTTTTAAAACATATTTTACATTGGGTTTGCAGATGCATAGCTGTGGCCAAATCTCTTCGTGTGTGTCATCAGCCACTTGTAAGAGTTCTGTCGGGGGCGGGAGGGGGGATTCAAACCCAAGAATGTTTTAAAACTAGTTGGGAGGTGATGGGGGCCACAAACCCAAATACAAACAATAGTTTTGTGTAATTTTCTTTTCTTTTTTTAAGTTAGTCAGTTTAGAGAGGTCTTCCAATTTGAATGTCCCCTGTTTGTTAGTGGACAGTAGCCTGGAAGTGAAACTCACAGTGCTACTTTCATCCTCTCAACTGAGAGAAACAAAGAGACAAGCAGCATAAATGAGACCAAGAAAATGAGATCTTTTGGTAAGGTAATCATTGGCTAATCTCAGGGGATGGTAATAGGGGAAAGATATTTTTAAATACATTATTTTTATATCCTGACAGCCCTTGTATCCCTTTAACCAGTGTGGTGACTAGCCACAATATTACTTTAACATCCCCACTCTCCTAATGTTTAAGAAAGTTCAATGTGTGGTGTTCTCACTATTCATTCGACTGTTGTTTGTAATAGAATTCAGGTTTTTACAAAGGGTAGATTTGGCTTCAAGTAATTTCTGGGCTCTTTGGTGTCTCAGTTGTATTCACATGACACTCCACATGCCTTTGGGCTGCCAACCCAGATGAAAATGGCAATGTGCAATCTGTAGGATAGATGGGAACTATCAGGAGTCTGTATCCTGGATCAAAGGGCTACTGTATGTTCCACTGGAAAGATGACCTTTTCAATAGACTCGGAGTGATTTGAGTTTAAAGTCAGTTATTTTGCTTATAAAATTATTTTTTAAAAGAATAAACCTGTAAAATCTTTGATTTTTTATGTTTTGGGGATCATTCACTGGGGAAGGGTGCCCACTCTTTACTGCAGCATGCTCGCTGGACAATACTGGCCATGCTTTCTCTGCAAGAATGTAGATTTCTTGAACAATTCCTCAAATTGTCATCACTGACTCTCAGCCTCAGCAGTAGCCACACTCATACACCTGGAGCTATACATGGGGCTGAAACTAATACAAGGGACCAGTGCTATTCTTGGTGGCCATTATCCTGAAACAGGACAGCTCCTACAAGTGTGAACAAATATTTGCATATCTCCTGTTCCTTCTCTGCCGATCAGTATCCCTGATGCAAAATCAGTTGTACTGGGGAAAATTCCACCTTCAGTTCTTGTTCTATAATAGCTTTTGCAATTGTTCAGTTTTTTTGAGTTAATAAATTCTGTGGCTTCAGATTTTCTGCATGCAGCAGGTTGCAAGTGCTCTTTTAGGACCATTAGACCATGTGTATGTTTCTCTTTGCCTATTTGCTTGTTGGTGCAATTTGGTGGTGGACACAGAATCTAGACTCTTCCTCACATGTTAGAAAGAAACAGTACTATGGAGTTTGTAGTCATAGAATGCTTCACAATTTGAAATAATAGTGAAAAAAAGGACACTGGTGTTGAACAATGCGGATTCATAGATTTTAATGTTAGAAAGGAACCATTATGATGTAGTCTGACTCTTGTACATTGCAGGGCAGAGTTTCATCCAGTGAATCTGGCAGTGAAGAGAATTCATTTTGCCTGGTACATAAGTGACACCATCAAGCCCAATAACTTGTGGTTGAACTAGAGTGTATCTTTTAGGAAGTCATTCAACCTTGTTTTAAAGAGTTCAGCTGATGGGGAATTTCACACTTTCTTGGAGAAACTTTTCAGGAGTTAATTATCCTTGCTGTTGTTTTTTTTTTTTTTTCCAAATATTTCAATTCCTATTTGTATATTTGTAACTTCAGTGTTTAAGCATATTACCTCTACGCATGGATCACTGATACCACAGCATCACAGACAAGTAAGACGAGGCTGAACTCGGTCTGATTAGGCTTTTATGCCATATTTGTCACTGCTGCCAGAGTGCTGGTGTGTGCCATTTTCAAAGAAACTTAGGCCATTATTTAAATGTTGACAGTTCTCAGCTCTGTTCAGCCACTCTGAGGAGCTCCCCCATCTAAATGCACCTCAAACTGCTCTGGTCATGCATAAGATGACTCTATCTTAAAAACATTTATTTTTCCGTCTTTAGGAATCACATTTGTGAGCTTTGTGGGAGAATTGGAATCTACTGATCTCCCTCCATACACACTGTTCACTGCAGTTCCTGGGAGAGCTGTACCTTAGCAGAACATTAAAGTCAAGGTGGGCTGTGAAGACATGGGTGGAGGAAGCTGCCTCTTTCAAATGGGATCAAGCGCTATGCTGCCTTCTGGTGTAGCCCTTTGCTTCACACAAGACTGAAATCATGGCTGGTGCATGTAAGGAGTGTGTTGGTTTCTAGTTTTTTATGAGCAATGGATTTCTGCCTGTTTGCTGCTAACTCCAGCCAGCCATGTAGCGTTCAAGGTCACCCAAAGTCCAGCTTAGCTGCATGGTTATCTGATATCCCACAAAATAAGTAGGTTGGATGAAGCTTGTCACTTGTACTTATTTTCCTCACCCTCTGAACAGCCACAACATAATCTGGAGTATGTGACAATCACAAAGCAAGTCCCAGCTCCCATGGGGACAACTATTGTAAAATTTGGAGCTGCAATCTGAGCAGTGTTGAGACAACAGTGAAGCAGCAGGGGCTGCTTTTAGTGTAAAGTAAGCTCATAAGACGTTGAGAGACACAGGTGAACAGCATTTACCATTTACCAGAGAACAGCATTTTATTTCTGGTGCTATAGGGAAATCTTTACTCTGGCAGGACTCTGGTCTGTCCCTCTGATTGTTACTGACCTCCTCCTGGGATCTAATTGGCTTATATTGCAGGGTGGGATGCAAGGCCATTTACCTAAGCAGGCTTAGCCCATAGTTGAGAAATCTGGTCAATGAATAGTGAATGGCTGAGAGGAACTCTCTGGGGGAATTAGTGCTAATAACTGGCGCAATGTGCTGGTGAGAACCAACTGTGTGAATTTTATCGCATCATTCACAAGCCAGGGTGAATGGAAATGTAACATTTCTCTGATAACTGAGGCTGCCTTTTGGCTTCCCTGGCAGACTGTCAGCCAAGGATCCGGACTTGGACACCTCATCTGGCAACAGGTGCACCTGGAGACAGCAAGACTGGGGAGCAGGATGTCGCTAAAAGCTTAGATCTTCCCTACTGTCTGACAGTGTTTCACATAATACATCCCTACTAACGTTTCTGCAGATGACCCTATCTGTGGAGCTCCGTTGAATTGACTTTTCAGTTTAAAACTGAGATGATCGAGCAATCATAGGAAAAAGAAGAAATTCCAGCCTTGGTTCCTGATGTGGATCCTCTGACCTTGACATCCAACCCGAAAAGATTATAAGCAAATGTAGTCTTTAAAGAGTAGTAATGTGCATGAGACAGTGGTTTTCTAGGACTGAAATCAAAGACTCATCCCGAGCGAGATGCGGGATCTTGGTTCCTAGAACCAAGTCTCAAATTTTATTCTTTATGAAGGTTAATGAAGGAGCAGGGATAGAAGGAAGTGGTGCAAGCCCTGGCTCTAGTCAGCAGCCTTCTGTATCTGATGGCGTCTTCGACCAAGATCATAAATCCCAGGCCCGAGGAGAGAGCGTAGAGATGGGCTATGATGAGGGCTCCCAGGTGCTAAGGTAATACAGATAAATAATCATAACCACATGGGATGGTCCATCCCACCATTCTCCTGATTGCAAGCTGCACACACACTTGCCACGAGCCTTTGGCAAAGGACGGGTCAGGGAAGATTACTAGAGAATGTACAAATCAGTGATATAGTCCGAGAACCGCTGAGAGTGCCTTGCTTGATTATAACCCAGCTGAGCTTTAACATGAGAAGCAGTGACGCCACAGAACTTGAGTGCTACACTATGTTCTGAAAGGATCTTTGAGTGACTTGGAAATGATCTTGTGAAGGGGCTGGACTGGACTCATCACGTCTGCTAGAGGCTTCCCGTGTGACCTTGGATATATAATTTATTCTCCCTGTCTCAGTTCCCCACCTGCAAAATGGGGATAATACTTCCTTTAGACCATCCAGCTGTTTAGACTGATGATGATGATGATGGGCGATCACTCGTTACCCAGTATGATCATCCTCCATGGTAGTTATGGGTCCTCAGGGGGCTTATTTATATAGTAAATAAAATAAGGCCAATCCTTGAACCACAAGTTCTATTACAATGAGGGCAGATGTTTTCAGGCTCAGCAGGAGGCTGTTGACCGTGACTGGAGTCCAGTCTCTCCTTCCTCCTGCGCCTCTTGTCGTCTTCAGTTTGCCGGTGAGCAAGTTCAAAATGCAGGGGACCATCACTTGGACTACACGTCATTTTAAGCGATCCTGGGCAAGTGTCTCCCAAGTATCAATATTATATTTTGTAGGTTGTCCTTCAGCAAGTCCTTGTAATGTTTCCGTTGTCCACTCACGTTACGGTGTCTATACCCTCCTTTCAGCTGAGAGAACAGGACCTGTTTTGGGAGGCGATGGTCTGGCATCTGGACGTGACCAGTCCAACGGAATTGCTGATGGATGGTCTTTTGCCTCGATACTGGTGGTCTTTGCCTCTTCCAGAACGCTAATGTTGGTGCGCCTGTCTTCCTGTTTGATCTTCAGAATTTTACGAAGGCAGCGTTGATGGTGCCTCTCAAGTAGTGTCTGTAGGGTGTCACCACTTGAAAGCCCCTTTAGACTGTAAGCTCTTTGGGGTAGTGTCACTATGTGTATGCACAGTGTGTGGCACAATGGGCTCCTGAACTCAGCTGGTGTCCCTAGGGGCCACAGTGATGCAAATAATAAATATGGTTTTCTCATGGGAGAACTGGTCAGTTTGTTTCCTTCTCTGTGTTACAGTCATAAGCTGTGTGACTGTGACAAGTTTAGCCCTGGGTGTTTTGCCTGAGTTGTATTAAATTGAATTGTTTTAACTCCTTCTCCAATAAATAAAAACAAAGCCAGTAGCTGGGCCGTTACAGACCCAGTGCTTTCTGCTCCCCCTGCTGCCCAGGCAGCACAGTTCTCCACACTGCTGACTCAGCCGCTGAAGAGTGATTGTCAGCATCCTGGGCTGCGCGCATTCCAAGTGTTTCTTTAAACAGGAACAGCTCTCAAATTCCAATGTTTGGTAAATCAAATAGTATCAGGGAATAATGTCACCATTTGTTAAAACAAAAGGGCATGATGAATAATTCCAGGAATTATCTCCTGGTGACAGACTCTGAGATCTGTATTAGCTTTCTGGTACTTCAGGGTCAATAGAGTTAATGCTGGCCTTCAGTTTCATGGAGGCTGCTCGTGGCTGCAACTTTAAATAGTTCCACATCTGATCCCTCCTTTCCTTTTAGAGAGGGGACTCTGGTTACAGGGGGATATACAGCAGTAAAATTTGTGTTAGGCTGTTGTGCAGCGTCACTCAGTCACCCGCACTCCCTCACCGCAGTGACTTACTCGGGGCTCCGACAGCTCGTAGCAAAGATGCCACAAGTGAAAGCTGCAGGTAGGTCTAAAGACAGCCAATGAGATGAGCTGCCAGAGAGTGCTTTTTGCAGTTTACAAAGTCTCTTGATGTGCCCATTATGTCTGGTGATGCAGATGGCAGTAGCCAAACCTTAAAGGGGGCCTCTTGCTTTTTGTTTGGGGATACATGCTGTATTGTAGATAGTGCAGACACAAAGAAAAATCCTGGCCCCACTTAAGTCAAGGGGAGTTTTGCGGCTGATTTCAGGGGAGCCAGGATTTCATATAGATGATGGACAGGATGATAGACCAAATAAGGGAAACACAGGACTGCAAATAAATGCAGTGAATGAAATGGTCAGGTGAGTAGATTCCACCATGCAGAAGACAAAGCCGGTGGATGTTTCCCTTGAACTTGGATCTGCTGAGCATGTAGTGTAGTGTTAAAGGAAATGGGGCTCAATCCTAACACTCAACTTGCAACTGAGACTGATGCCAGCCTCATTGGCCTGTCTGCCCTGTCAATCAGGCTGACCTGGAGGTTGGCCCCTCCCCATTGGCCCTCTCCCTAGGTTGGGTGGGGACAGGCCCCTTCCCCAACGCTCCAGCCCCATGGGGGGACCAGGCCAGACACCCAGCGGCCCCTGCGGTGTCAGGGGCAGCCAGATGCCAGGCGGCCACTCAGCCCCCGTCAGTGGAAGGCCCAGCCGGGCCCAGGGCAGGGCCACCCCCACCCCATGGCCATGGGGCTGGGCACCGGCAGGGTGCTCCACCCTCATTATGGCCAGGGCTGTGGAAATGGTGGGGGGTGCCCAGAACCACCCCAGGCTCTGGGAGGGAGTTTGGGGGGGCAGGTCTGGGGTGCAGGCCCTGGCCTGGGGCAGGGGATTGGAGCGGGTGGGCTGCAGGCGCTGGGAGGGAGTTTGGAGGTGGGTGGAGGTTTGGGGGCTGGGAGGGGGCTCAGGGCTAGGGCAGAGGTTTGGGAGGTGGGATGAAGGCTGGGGATGAGAGGTTCATGATGCAGGGGGGAGCTCAGGGTTGGGGAATGAGGGGTTTGGGGTGCAGGCAGGCTGCCCTGAGACTGGAGCCAGAGAGGAGCACTCCCCCAGCCCAGCACTCCCTGCTGGCAGCAGTGGGCTCAGGGGGAGGAGCCCCCTCTTTGCCCCCCCCAGGAGCACACTGCCCCCCCCCCCGGCCACTGTCACTGCATGTGCTCCTAGGGCCCCTCTCAGGTCCAGGAATCTCCATCGCCTCCCCGTGGTGGGTGCTGGGGGTGGGGGGACTGCATGCACCTCATCCCCTGCTGTAGCCTCACTGAGGGTGGGGGATGGGGCTGCCCCTTGCCCAGCATGGGGCAGGAGTGGTGGCTGGGGTGGGGGGCAGATCACAGGGTCAAACACTCATCAAAGCCCCAGCAGCTACTCAGGTGAGTGGGGTCCACTCCAGATGGTCAGGCCTCCTCGGCTTCTCCTCCTGCTGGATGCTGGGAGAGGGGAGGGCTGCCCAGCGTGTGTGCATGCACCCCCGCCTCCAGTGCAGCAGCAGCTGCCTTAGCCTGATGGCAGCTCTCATTGCCATAGGCAGCAGCAGCCAGCAATGCGTAGGCAGGCAAGGGAGAGCAGCTTGCTGCTTTCATTCTGGCAGGGACGCCCGGGGGGTGGGGGTGGGAGCCAGGACCCACTCCAGGTAGGGCCGAGGGGAGACCCAGTGGCAAAGAGACCCAACTTGGCACCTAGGGCAAAGGCAAAAGCTCCCCAGGTCAGACTGGATCGTCTTTAGCAAATGTTGAGTCCCACCTGCTAGACAAGGTCCCTGGAGCAGCGTCAGGGAATCTCCTGCCCTCCCAGACCTACCCCTGGGGTCAAGTGAATATAGGCAGACTGGGTCAGCCCAATGACCTATGTAGCCCAGTGTCCTGTCTCTGACAGTGGCCGATGCCAGGGCCTTCAGAGGAAATGAACAGAACAGGGCAACTATCCCATGCGCCATCCTCTGTCGTCCAGTCCCAGCTTCTGGCAGTCAGAGGCTTAAGGACACCCAGCGCATGAGGCTGAGTCCCTGACTGTCTCGGCTAATAGCTCTTGATCACCCTAGCCTCCATGAAGTCATCCAGGGCTTTTCTGAACCCAGTTGTACTTTTAGATTTCACAACAGCCCCAGCAAGGAGTTCCACAGGTTGACGGTACCGTGTGTGGAGAAGTATTTCCTTATTGTTGTTTTCAATCTGCTGCCTAATAATTTAATTGGTTGAACCCTGGTTTGTGAGTTATATGAAGCGGGAAATAACATTTCCCTAGTTTTTTTCTCCCCACCATTTAGGTACGAATAGCCCCCTGTCATGTTCCGTATGCCACTTAGGAGCAGCTCTGGGTCCATCTTCAGTCTCATCACTGCCTTTCTCCTACCTTGGGATGCTGTGTGTAAGTGACATGCAGAGAACAGCCTGCAGCTGTGGGGACAGGGAAGGGCTTGTGCTAACTCTCACTGCCCTTCTGTGTATTCTCCCACATGCCTGCCCTTTCTGGGGCCACCCCCACTCCCTCCCCTTGCCCCTGGGCTTGTTTCCCATTCAGCCCCAGACTTCCCCTCGGCTCTGGGCCTGCCCCAAGCAAGCATTGCCTATGGAGATTGGTGAAGACAGGATACGTCTCCAGCCTCACTTAGGCTGACAGGCCCTGAGAGATCAGCACCGAGACAACAGCTAGTCCCTTGCTCCCCTGTGCTGGGGGGCTGGGGACACAGTTCTGCTGGGAGAGGCAGTGCAGGCAGAAGGGACCGAAGACATAGTTACCATCAGAGTTTGGCTCTTCCAGGTGGGTATGGGTGTTGGCGCACCTCATTCTGCTGGGTGGGAGGAGTCCTGCCTGGTGGTGAATGGCTGGGCACAGACTGGCCAGGTCACCAGGCACCTTCTCCCCACAGAGATGGATGCGACGATGCGCTCCTTCGCTGAGAAGGTCTTTGCCTCTGAGGTGAAGGATGAGGAGAGCAGGCACGAGATCTCACCTTTTGATGTGGAAGAAATCTGCCCCATCTCACGCCAGGAAATGAGGGAGCATATGATCCACCAGGAGACCACAGCCACAGCTGACAAGCGGTGAGAGCTGGGTGCGGGGTAGCCGGCCTAGCGCACTGTGGGGAGGAACATGCTGAAAGCTTCCCACCTCTGACACCTGCCCTGGCCCTGCATGCCCTTTATCCCAGGAGAAGAGGATGGCCTGAGAATATCTCAGTGAACCCTCTTGGACCACCTGACCTGGCCACTGTCTGACTGGCCTAGAGGTTCCCAGGCCGTGGCCATGGAGAGCTGCTGGGCAGCTCATGATGTTTATTTCCAGGTGCTTCATCACATGACATGCACAAGCAGCCTCCCTGCCCCCAGCACACTTCTCTGTGGATGCTGGGGTCTGGCGGCCCCAGGAGTGTTGTGCCAGGTACTCCCCAGTGACAATGTTTGAAAGGCCTGATTCAATCTGGCCGGCTAGCCAGCCTGTCTGTCCAATCGCTCTGTGCTGCATGCTTCGGCGTGCTGCCTGACCAGCGCCCAAAGGCTGGGGTGTTCAGCTGCTGCTCCCCAGCGCTTCGGAGTCTGTGGAGAGGGTGGCAGCCTAGTGGAGATGACTGCTGGGTTGGGCCTTGTAGTGGGGCGGTTGTCCCACTCCAGGGGAGGGGGCTTAAAACAGGCCAAGAAAGGGTTGTGGCTCGGAGCAAGCAAGCTCCAGGTTGATGGGGCAGAGCAGCCACAGCTGTTGCCAGGCCCAATTAGGAGCCAAATGGCCCTGATAAAAGGGCCCAGAGTGTGGTATAGAGACTGTTTCCTTCCCTAGCTGTGGAGGTAGAGTGGCCTGGCTGCTGGGGGAGCTTGACAGGGTACCTAGAGGGGAACAGGAAGCACCCAGGCTGCAGGGCCTAGGGGATGGCCCAACAAAGGGTACTAGGGTTGCAGGGCACAGCCCATTACTATGGAGGCAGCAGGCCAAACTCTCCTTGCTGGTGATGAGGGGCAATTACACTGAACAGGGCGGTAAGTGGTGACTTGCAATTGCCTAGACTGAGGCAAGGTGGGGATCGGGGGTGAGGGTTCCCTGGGCAGGGGAGACCCAGTGAGACTGGGGGGGTATTGCAGGGGTGCAGCACGCTAAGGAAGAGGGCTCCGGGGTCCAGGGAGGGACACCGGGCCAGAGGCAGGTGGGACATCGGCTTGCAGAGAGCGTTTCGGATGCTGGATGAGCTGATTTCCCGGACGACCAGCAGGAGGCGCTGCAGAGGTGAGTTGCTGCTCTGCTACAGGCCTCAAGACCAGGTGTCTGTTTCAGGCTCCACCACGGATGCCCTTGGGTCAGTCACTTAGCTTACCTGATCCTGCCACACATGGGCAGGGGGCAACCCCCACTAGTGACTGTGAGGCATTCAGAGACTGTGGGGACAAGGGCCATGCAAATACTCAGACAGATGGCCAGTTGTTCTGGCCAATCATCGAGGACTAGTGTCAAATGAAAAGTTGCTGACCCTGCTATGGCTGGAAAGAGCTTGAAGCTCTGATGCCCTGAGAGCCAAGTCTGTGGGACCAAAGCTTCTGCTGCAGCTGCTGCCCCACTCACCATTGGTACACCTGGGACACGAGCTGGAACATGTCACTCACCAGCCAGGCTGTCTCATGGCTTGACCAAGGGAGACAAACAGCGTCTGGGCTGGCTGAGGCATTGGACTGTCCTGTCCTATGGGTGCAGACAGCCCAGGTCTGCACTGAGACAGGAAAGGAGATGCTGCTAATGGCACTATTGCCCTTTGAATAACTGGGCGTAGCCCTTTGACCCCTAGAGCTGGGAAGGCCCATGGCTGCAGGGCACACGGTGCTGCCAGTGCCCAGACTGAGGTGTCTGTCACTCCCCTGCCCCGGGCAGGAAGAAGCGGATTTCCCTGAAAACAATTGCACTGGCTCTGCCCATGGTTCAGACTTCTGCAACCAGACTGTCCACCATTGACGAGTTCATCGCTGCCTCGCCACTGTACCAGGCAGTGCCGGACTTCCAGCGCGTGCAGATCACAGGGGACTATGCCTCAGGGGTAAGCACCAACGGGCCTCACTCCTGCCCACACCTTAGTGCCGTTTTCTCCCGGTCTCCCCAACCATGCCCTCTGCCCTCCTCTCGCCGGGCTCTGTCTCAACCCCTGCTGTCGCCTGGACCTGGGAATGGGCTTGCGAGTCCCCCTTGGTTAAAGGCATAGAAGAAGCCACTTCTCCCAGCTCAACACCCTGCTAATTCCCAAGTGCTCTCAGCGGTGCAAGTCAGGGTGTGTGGCAGAGGAACTCCTGGGCTCTTCTCTGTGGGATGGCTGGGAAGGCTGAGGGCCTCATGACCCCTCAAGAAGAGATGCTGCAGGCAGCCACTAGAGCAGTTGCTGAGACCCCTTAGCCCATCCCTGCAGCGAGCTCCAGGCCGGGGCAGGAGGGTAGGAATGCAAGGCTGTGAGTGTACATGTGCTGAGCTGTCACTGTGCCCTGCATGCAGACCCTCACAGAGAGGCCCTTTCACCTCAGCCCCCACCATGTGCAGGTGCAGCCCTGCCCACCTGGGACAGCTGGGGCCAAGCAGCAAAGGTGGGGGGCATTACAGGACGGGCTGGGTTACAGGTTCTTTTGGCAGGACGCTCCTTGGTGCACCGAGCTGGCCGCTCCAGCATCTCTCCCTAGCCGTGCTCCCAGCCAGCCGCTGCAGCTGCAGGTGATCCTCTCCAGCTCCTGTCACTCACCAGCAACCTGGCCTGACCTCCCACGGCTGCCACACAACACTTGCCTTCTGCCGTAAATCAGACGGGCTGAGCAGGTGCTGGGCCAGAGGAAATTGTGCTCCTAAAATAGCCCTGCCGTGCCCTAGGCTGCAGCTTCAGAGTGAGCTGTCAGACCCCAGCTGGGAGTCACACCCCGGGACAGTGCCCTGGTGGCTTGTCCTGGCCTCCGGGGCTTTCCTTCTACCTCAACAAGGACCTTGGCCCTGGCCACTGAACTGCTCACAGCACTGTCAGCCAGGCTGCTTGCTTGGGCCAGGCATGTGTGGGTGGGCTCTGTGGGGACCCCAGGCCTTCTCTTGATTCAGCTGTTCGCCAGCACATGTACAGCGAGTGTGTCTGGCTGTGTGTCCCACAGCTCAGGGCAGCCCCCCGCATGCTGCACACACCCGTGTCCTTAGCAAGGAACTTTTGCAGGTCACAAATGAGGATTTTGAAATCGTCTGCAGAGGCCTCTACCGGGCGCTGTGTATCCGGGAGAAATACATGCAGCAGTCGTTTCAGAGGTTCCCCCAGACCCCGGCCCAGTATCTGCGCAGCATTGAAGGCGAGGTTTGGCGAGCCGATGCTGGGCGCGCCCCAGGTAGCTAGCAACTAGGACTTCCAGGATAACTTACAGCCAGTACAAGCAGGAAGAGCAGCTGGGGAGCCCAGGGCTGGGCAGGCAAGCGGGTGTCCCTGGTAGCGGTGCCGGGGGTGCTGAGCCTGCATCTAGCTGAGGGAAATGACTCCTGTTGAGGCTACAGGAGTGCAGCTTGAAACCTGTCTCCAGCAGAGACTGACCCCAGGACATGGGGGGGGATCTGACGGCCCTAGCTCTCTCCCACCCTCCCAGGGGGGTGAGAAGGTCCCCTGCTGCCTTGTAAGCCATCTTTGCTGGCGCTCATGTCGGAGCATGACTGGCCCTGTCCCTCCTGGTGTGATTCCCACCCCGGAGGCTGTGAGGCTGGGGACAGGATTTGCCCCCTGCTGAGTGGAGCGCCACGTGAAGGCAGATCTCTTGTGGCTGCACCGTCCCCTGCGTACGCTCGCTCGTCTCCGTGCCCCAGGTCCCTCCAGGGCTGTTGGCTCTCCGCCAGCAATCCGTGTCTCTGGGCAGGCCACGCTCTTGCTCAGGCCTGGTGAACCGGCTCCATCACTGGAGAGACAGGGAGCAGCCAGGCACTGGGGCGGGGAAGGGCCCCCAGTGTAGGTGTCTAGATAGAGGGAAAGGGTAATAGGTGCCGATATAAGAAAAAGTCCCAAAAAAACAGGACTGGCCTTATAAAAACGGGGCATCTGGTCACGCTGCCCCAGAGGCGCATGTTGGCAGCAGCCGCCTGTGTCTGTCTGGGCCCCATGCTGGGTCCCCTGTGTTCATGGGCAGGCTGGTGCTGCCTCTGCCCTCAGCCCCAGAGTACAGCAGTGTGGCAAAGGCTGCCCTGCCAGCCGCAGTGCTCACCACGCTCTGCCCTGGGGACAGTGTTCACCCCGCCTGTGAAGGAAGGCGAGGACCCTTTCCGGTCAGACAATCTGCCTGAGGACCTGGGCTACTGCGTCCGCATGCAGGGCGGCGTGGTCTATGTCTACGCTGACGCAGCGGCTGCCAGACGAGGGGAGCCCAAGGACCTGCCCTACCCCAACCTTGAGGACTTCCTGGAGGACATGAACTTCCTTCTTGCCCTGATTGCCCAGGGACCCGTGTAAGTGCCCAGCCAGGCCCTGACCCTGCCGCACAGCGTGATGTCAGGGGACCCCCTGTCAGGCTGTGCTCAGCCCTCATGCAGGACACCAGCTCCCGCGTTAATCAGAGGGGCTGGCCAGGCCCCCAGCAATACCTGCCAGGTGCCTGGTGCCCAGAGGAGCCCAGCCCTGCTGCAGGCCGCTATGGCTGGGGTGGTGCTGGGTTGCAGGTCATTACAGCAGGAATTTTGAGCCATGTGTGAGCTACGTGGCAGCCATGCCCTTGTTCACACCGCTTGTAGCTTCCCCAGAGCCCCTGCACTCAGCTGGGCCTGAACACGTCTGCGTTCTGACCCCGTGTCCCTGCCAGGAAAACCTATGCTCATCGGCGCCTGAAGTTCCTCTCCTCCAAGTTCAATGTGCACGAGATGCTGAACGAGATGCAGGAGCTGAAGGAGCTGAAGAACAACCCTCATCGGGATTTCTACAACTGCAGGAAGGTGAGGGCCCGGGACAGTGGCACAGCCACGGCCGGCCAGCCTGCCAGGTGTGCTGAGCCGGGCGGTGCAGGCTGTGCCTTGACTCTGCCCACTGCAGGGCAGGGGGTGCAGACACTGGTGCTGCTCAGGCAGCTTTCCCCATCCCACACCCCTCTCTGGGGCAGCACAAGCTTCTGTCAGCCCTGGAGGTGTGACCATGCGGAGGCATGGCCGGGGTGCAGGCACGGGGAGTATTCCCTGCTAGCCCCTACTGGTCACGATCACTTACGGGATCCAGGCTGAGGTGCAGGGCAGACGTGTTGTGGCTGCAGGCAGTGTCAGCAGCATTCCTTTCTATGGGCCTGGCTGCCCTGCCTCCTCACCGCTGGGCCCTGGCTAGACCCACAGCTCCCCTCTGCCCAGCAGGTTGACACTCACATCCATGCTGCGGCCTGCATGAACCAGAAGCACCTGCTGCGCTTCATCAAGAAGTCGTACCGCGTGGATGCGGAGAGGGTCGTGTATGACGCCAAGGGCAAGAAACTCACCCTGAAGCAGCTCTTCCAGCAGCTCAGCCTGCACCCCTATGACCTGACGGTGGATTCTCTGGATGTCCACGCTGTGAGTCTGCTGTAAGAGGTCTCACGCCTGCCCTCCCACCAGGCCATGCCCTATGGACACCCTCACCTACTTCTCCTAGGGGCACTCCGTTGGGACCCCTCCCCTGGCCAGACTGCATCAGCTCTGGCCCATGACAGAGTGGCCAGTTTCCTTCTCTAGAATTGGGGTTAACCCTCTCCTCTCCAGCAGACCTTAGTCTATCGCACCCTGCCCCTTTCGGTCCCTGGGCTCTCACCCTGATTTGCACCCCAGGGGCGCCAGACCTTCCAGCGCTTTGACAAGTTTAATGACAAGTACAACCCGGTGGGAGCTAGCGAGCTGCGTGACCTCTACCTGAAGACAGAAAACGCCATTGATGGCGAGTACTTTGCCACCATCATCAAGGTGAGTGTGGTGGAGGGGCAAGGGGCACACCCATGGTACGCTGAGTTCCAGTGGAGTGGAGTGGGGCACATGTGACCACCTGCACCCTTATGTCTGCAGGAAGTCGGCTCTGACTTGGAGGACGCCAAGTACCAGCACGCGGAACCTCGCCTGTCCATCTACGGGCGCTCGCCGGAGGAGTGGCCCAAGCTGGCCAGCTGGTTCAACAGGCACAGGGTCTACTCCCCCAACATGAAGTGGATGATCCAAGTGCCCAGGATTTAGTATGTGCCGTGGGTGGAGATTCTGGGTGTTGGGGCACGGCTGGCGGCAGCAGGAGCGGCCTGACTTACTGACATGGCAGCCACGGGGCATCTTAGAGGGGGTTTGGGGGAGGTGTTCTGCGCATGCTGGGTGCTGTGTGGCTCTCCTGCTGGAGGCTAACCCTGGTCTCTGTCCCCAGCGATGTGTTCAGGGCCAAGAACTTCGTCCCTCACTTCGGGAAGATGCTGGAGAATATTTTTGTGCCTGTGTTTGAAGCGACGATCTGTCCTCAGGCCAACAAGGAGCTGAGCGTATTCCTGAGACACGTGAGTGTTGCACAGAGAGGCCTGGGCCTGACAAGGTGCTGATGGCAGAGGGTGCCTCTAGGGCTCAGACCCCACCCCGGTAAGCTCGGCATTAGCCCCGAGCCCTCTGCCGCAGGTCAGGGAAGTCAGCCTCCCTGCTCTGGCCCCAGCAGTGAAATGGGTTGGGGTTGGGGGGGTGCCAGGAGAGGGAGGCCTGGGAGATGAGCGATCAAGCTCCTTTATGAGTTTACCTGGGCCTGGGCTATTAAGGGGGGTCCAGGCTAGTGGGTGGAGCCCAGCACCCCTCCTGCGCTGCCTGTGCCAGACTCTGCATGGGGCTGTGCTGCAGGAGCCGGGCCCCTCTAGTGCTGGGGTGAGGGTGAGGTCAGGCATGTAGTGCCGTGTGCCCTGGGTTGGAGGTTGATTCCTCCCTGGGGAGGGAGGTGGCGTCTGGCTTTGCTCACAGACACTCCCTCGATCGGCAGAGCCTGGGGAGGGCGGTGGGGCTGACCCACTCCTGTCTGCTTGTGCCAGCAGATCACCGGGTTCGACAGCGTGGATGACGAGTCCAAGCACAGTGGACACATGTTCTCCACCAGGAGCCCCAAGCCGGAGAAGTGGAGCCATGAGAAGAACCCGTCCTACACCTACTACCTGTACTACATGTATGCCAACATCACGGTGCTCAACCACCTCCGCAGGTGGGTCCCGCGTGGGGAGTGTGAGCTGCTGGGGCCTCGGGTGGGGCCTGGGTCACAGGCTGTGGCTGGGGCCTCGTGGGAGCCAACTCTGGTCACTCCACTGGGGTGAACTCCAAAGAATGGGGCAGACCATCCCCAGAGCTGGTGGATGTTCCCATACTTGGCATAACACAGCTTCTCTATCACCTTATCGATCACTCCGAAGTTCAACAACCCAGGGGTTCTCAAACTGGAGGTCAGGATGCCTCAGGGGGTCGCGAGGTTATTACATGGGGGTTTGCGAGCTGTCAGCCTCCACCCCAAACCCTGCTTTGCCTCCAGCATTTTGACTAGTGTTTTTATATATAATATATGTGTCTTTAATTTATTGCGGGGGGTTGCACTCAGAGGCTTGCTGTGTGAAAGGGATCATCAGTACAGAAGTCTGAAAACCACTGCTTTAAAGTGATCTAGCCTCAGGCCTGCATCCAGATACTCACATCAAATATGATGAACATTTCTCTGAATAAATCCCAAAGGATCGGACATGTTACCTCCCAGGTTACTGAATATTCCAGATCTTACCCAAATACACGCTACAACCAATTCTTAATAACAAAACTAAACTTCATTAAAAACAGAGAGAGAGAGTAGGGTTAAGAGATCAATATAGAGACAGATATGAGCTCAGTTCATTGAGGTTCAGATGCATTGCAGAGATGGTGAGCGGGGCTGGCAGGGCTCTGGGGGTCCCATTGCCGTGAGTGAGTGTGGCCAGACTTTGGTGTCCTGTCCCTGGGACCAGTGCCCTGCCACTCCCTGCATTAGCCCC
Organism: Dermatemys mawii; assembly: GCA_007922305.1. Taxonomy (NCBI): domain Eukaryota; kingdom Metazoa; phylum Chordata; order Testudines; family Dermatemydidae; genus Dermatemys; species Dermatemys mawii. The sequence continues at coordinate 14,707,306 of ML677412.1, read as the reverse complement.
CTGTCTAGATGCTGCCACACCCGCTGGCTTGAAGCTGTGTCCATCGCACAGAGGGGTTACAGTTCGGTTCAGGGGCTCTCGGCCCCCTCACGACTCTCCTGAATGTATTGCTGTCTGCACACAGGGAACGCGGCATGAACACCTTCCTGTTCCGACCCCACTGCGGGGAAGCTGGGGCCATCACCCACCTGCTCGCAGCCTTCATGACAGCCGATAACATCTCCCATGGCCTGAACCTAATGAAGGTGAGTGTGGGGGAGGGTGTAGGGGGATGGTCTGTCCAAGGCCCTGTCTTCACAGCCAATGCCCATGGCTCTTGCTGCACACCCTCCCACTGGCCCTGCAAGGCTGGGGCCCACACGCAGACATTAAGTGACTTGCCCAGGGCATCCTGGACGTGTGTGTGGCAGGGCTGGCAATTGAACCCAGATCTTCTGAGCCCCAGTCCGGTCCCATAGCCCCTCCCCACATGACTCTCTTATACACTGAACTGGTATGTGCTGTCCCGTGTCATTCAAACACAGCCCCCTGCCTGGAGCATTGTGTTCCCCAGCACTGAGATCCTTGGAGAAAATGGGAATCTGTGATCACAGGGTCACAGACCATGGAGGAACCGACTGGCCTAAGACAAAGCCCAGATCAACTCCCCGTGGATTTATAGGACAGCGACTGACCTGCCCTTCTCAGAAAGCAGCTGTGAGCTCTGCACTCAGCTCTCTTTGCCAGGGCATGGAAGGGTTGGGCTGTAGGTAGCGGAGAAGGCAGGAGCATCTGCTGCCGCCCTGAAGTCGGCCACGCTCTTCCTTTCAGAGTCCTGTGCTGCAGTACCTGTACTTTCTTGTCCAAATCCCCATTGCTATGTCCCCGCTCAGCAACAACAGCCTCTTCCTTGAGTATGCCAAAAACCCGCTGCTGGACTTCCACCAGAAAGGCCTGATGGTCTCTCTCTCCACAGATGACCCCATGCAGTTCCACTACACCAAGGTACGGTGCCAGGGCAGGGTCCTTCCATTCCACTCCAGGGTGGGGAGCTGGGTGCTATTTGTACAGCACCCAGCACGATGAGGCCCTGCTCGGAGCGGGCCCCAGGCACTGGGGTAAGAGAGTCCTGCTGCACCCCCATAGGCCCAGAGCAGTGCACAGGCGCAGGGAGGAGTCTGAGTGCAGCACCGGTGGCTGGTGCTCTCCCACAAGATGATTCCTGTGTTGCTCTAGGAGCCCCTCATGGAGGAATATGCCATTGCTGCCCAGGTCTTCAAACTCAGCACCTGCGACATGTGTGAGATTGCCAGGAACAGTGTCCTGCAATGTGGTCTCTCCCACGAGGTAGGTCTGTCTGTCTGCCACATCTCCCTTGGGGAGGGGCCGGCTGCTCAGCCCTTTGCCTGTGGCCTAGCAGCGCGGAGGTCCCTTCCTGCAGCTGTGTCCATGTGTGAGTGGTGGGGAGCTGAAGGGATGAGGGACACCTCAGACTTGGCACTCAAGGGAATTCGAGACACAGAAGTAGGGTGACCAGGCAGCAAGTGTGAAAAATTGGGAGGGGGAAGGGGTGGGGGGGTTATAGGTGCCTATGTAAGAAAAAAAAACACTAATTGGGGCGGTCCCTGTAAAATCAGGACATCTGGTCACCCTACACAGAAGCAGCTTCTCTGGGAGGCTGCCAGTGCTAAGCTGTGCCCAGCTCAGGCAGCTGGGATCCTGCTGGGGAGATCAGGCCATCAGTCTGTGCTTTCATTCTGCTCCCTTGTCTCTGCCAGGAGAAAGCCAAGTTCCTGGGGGAGAATTACCTTGAGGAAGGGCCCCAAGGCAACACCCTCTGGAAGACAAACGTAGCTCAGATCCGCATGGCCTATCGCTATGAGACCTGGTGCTACGAACTCAACCTCATCGCAGAGGGGCTGAAAACCACCGAGTAGATCCCCAAACCTGCCTGGATCCTGGTGCCTCCTCCGCTCTGTCAGGGCCCGGGGCAGCCCAGAGCCCCACCCGTGTCTGCACTTGGCTCTCTTGTGGTGGCAGCATTGGAAGATCACATCCTTTCTCTGGGGTGTTACTAGCCTGGGTGTTCAAAAATCACTAGCCAGGTCCTCAAAATCATGACATTTTTAACAAAGAATAGTGTTGGGTTCTTTTTCTATGCTGTGTGGTTTGAGTCACTTGGTATAATGTTTTCAGGCATTTCTGTGTCGCTATGAGGGCTGTAAATGAACTCTTTGCAAGCAAAAGGTGAGAATCTCTCTTAATCACAGGACTCCAGGAGCTAGAGCTTTAAGGAAAAACCTCAGATATTGTGAGTGGCGATTAAATCACCAGAGGTGGTAACATAAGTTCTGCCTATTCAGATATTCACAAATCAGAAGAAAATGACTCAGCTCCAGCCTTCTACGAGTGCTGCATCAGTTCTGTATCTGCAATAACACCCAGCCCAGGGACTGGTGATACTGCACCAGTCTGTATTACGGGGATAAGCCTATGAGGGACTGAGCCCTGCAAAGCTTCAGGCTGTCCATCCTCTCAGCAGGAGCTGACAGTGAGGGGCACAGGTCACGGATCACGTCAAGGCGATGCTATCTCTGTCCCTTGGCCTAGCCCATATAAACAGTAGCAGCCCTGCATGGGTCGGGGTCAGGGACGAGTAGAGCTGGCAGGCACCCGCTCACTCGCTGTCATGTGCTGGGGGTGTCTAGGGGCGGGGTTAGCTGAATTGTATTGCCCTGAGCCAGTGACAGGAAAAAAATGGCTCTCCCTGGACTGAAAGATAAAGTGAGTAGGCAGTGAACGCCTGGTGGTAGCCAACAACTGGCCTAGCTCCCACTGGTTCAAAAACTGTTACTCAGCACCCTTTAAGTGCCAAAGGATTCAATTATTTCCTTGCCTTTGTGAGCCTCAGCCCTCGCCCCGCTATTGAGAGAGCGTAATATCTCAGCTACTAGTCATTTCCCTGCAATAGTCCTAACAGCTGTTGTGTTCTCTCTCCGCTGTCACCAGAGCAAAAATGCCCTTTCTCTGTTCATCTCAGCTAGCCAGCCAGAGTCTTACTTCTGTCATGACATCGCCATGACTGCACTGAGGAGGGGCAAGAAATGCAAGGAAAAGGTAAACTGCAGCCAGAATCAGATCAGTGCTGTTTGGGGCCTTGCTTCAGCCCCTCCTATTATTATTATTGCTATTGCAGTAGCGCCTAGGAGTCCTGGTCATGGGCCAGTTCCCCAGTGCACTAGGTGCTATACAGAACATAAAGATGGTCCTGCCTGGGCGTAAATTCTTCAGTAGCTTACTGAAGGCTGAAATGTCTCCCTTCATAACAGCGATGTGTAACGAATGCTAGAGCCGAATCCAGCACCTACAGCCCTGCTGCCCTATCCCATCATCACTGCTGTCTGCAGACCCATGGCACGCAAAGGCTCCCCTTGTGATGGGCACTGCACAGCCAGAATGTTGTTCCTCATTGCCGGGTCTAAACTGGGCCACATTGCAGGCTGGCTTAGACATGGCAGCTTTTTTTCTGTGGTGGGGGAAGTGACTGGTGTGGGAATGGTTTGGAAAGTGCCATGACAGCCCTATAGATGACAAAGTGCTTTAGAGGTGGGAGTTATTCTTAGTAATAATTCACTGTCCTGTGGGAGTCAAAGCTGCAATTCAAGAGTTGTGCCTTTAGTAAATGGTCAGTGAGGGAAGGGAATCTCAGTACAACAAGCCTGTCCTTTGGAATAAATGCCTAAATGTTGCCATCTAGTGGCTTTTCCCTGAAGTTACACTGTTGTAACAAATAACCACCCTGCATTTACTTGCAAGGGCAGGGGCCCCAACTGCAAAACCCAACATTAAAACATCACCAAGTTTCAAGCATCCACAGCTCCTACCTCTTAACCCTCCAGAAAACTGGCTGCACGTCTGGAGAAGTCCTGGGACGTGTCTTCAGGACTTAGCTTGTTGTACTGGGCTGTGGTGTGGAATTTGAGTTTCCTCCAGAGAACTAAATCAAGTGTGTGGCTAGCGTCAGAACGTGTTACAAGGTCCTATGGTCCATGGGGTATTTAATTATATTATGTACTAGTCTGCATTGTGTTATAGTGTGTAGTTGGGCTGGTTCCCAGGATTGTCAGCAACCCCCCCTTTCCTTTCTGTCTCACGGGGGTGGTCCCGGCCATTCCCTCCTAAGGGGATTTCCTTTTTGGCTTTGGGGGCCTGAGGCAGGATCAGCTGTAGCTGGCTCTTCAGCCCCTGAATGCTGACCCCGGGCTGTGAGCCCGTGTGAGTGAGTGAACAGGGGTTGGTGGCGCTGTGTCCTCGCTGGGAGAGGCTGCACAACCCAGACACTCAGCAGGTGCGTGTCGGAGCTGCAGGCGCCAAAGAGAGGCAGAGCCCCGGCGATAGGCAGCAGGCGGGCGCTGGCATGAACAGAGGGTGCGGCGGGATGGGGGCGGCTCTGGGGGAGGAATGAGGTCCCAGGCGGGTGTGTCCCAGCAAACTGGGCCTGCGGTTCCCGCCTTTCCCCATCCGTGCTGTCCCGGGCGAGGCCGGATCGTCCCCCTCTGCCCGGGGCCTGAGGGGCAGGCGGGAGCAGCTCCGCACGCCAGGACCCAGAGGCCCGTGGGGGGCCCCTCGCCGACCCGTGCTCGGGCTGGGCTGCAGCCCCCGCCCCGAGCGGTCAGATCCCGGCTCGGGCAGGACCCTCCCGCGCTCCCTGGCTGGCAAATGGGATCCCGCCGTAGAGCCTGGTGAGCCAATGGGGGTGTGGGAGCCGCGCGCGCCACCACTCCCTATTGGCTACCTCGCCCCCAGGGTTCCGCCTGGGCGGGGCCAGGCGTCGGAGTGACTGTCGCGTTGCCCAATGGGATGTTGCCCAAATATGTGCGGCTAGAGGCGCCCCGGGTCCCCGCTGAGCGGGGCTGGAGTCGGGACCGGACCGGGCCGACGCGGCGGGTAAGAGCCCGGCCTGGGCGGCCTCTGGGCGGCGGAGCGGGGCCCTGGTGCCCGGCGCTGCGCA